>VZRE01007540.1:33489-119772 GCA_013396775.1 Cephalopterus ornatus | reverse complement strand
CCTCAGTTCAGGAAGGATATTGAGGTACTGGAGCAGGTCCAGAGAAGAGCAACCAGGATGGTGAAGGGACTTGAACACAAGTCCTATGAGGAGAGGCTGAGGTAGCTGGGGTTGTTTAGCCTGGAGAAGAGAAGGTTCAGGGGAGACCTCATCACACTCTACAACTACCTGAAAGGAGGTTGTAGCCAGCTGGGGGTTGGTCTCTTTTCCCAGGCAACTATCAGTAAGACAAGAGGGCATGGTCTTAAGCTCTGCCAGGGAAGGTTTAGGTTGGACATTAGGAGGAAATTCTTTACAGAGAGGGTAATCAGACACTGGAGTGGGCTGCCCAAGGAAGTGGTGGATTCTCTGTCCCTGAAGGTATTTAAGAAGAGACTTGATTTGGCACTTAGTGCCATAGTCTAGTAACTGTGGTAGTAGTGGATCAAGGGTTGGACTTGATGATCTCAGAGGTCTTTTCCAACCCAGCTGATTCTATGATTCTGTGGTAAGTTCTCATCTTGCCATCAGAAAGGACACAAACCCGCTGCCCTGGACTTCCAGGAAAATTGATATAAGCCTGCAAACCTGTTCTCTGTCCTCCTTTATCTAGATGACATAAGGGACTGCCTGCCTGCTTCTTCCTACAACACATCTGTATTTCCACTTCCAAGTCAGATATATCTGAGCACATGACCCTCACAGTCTTTTTCATCCATATACTACTTCTTTTTCTTTTCCTACAGTTACCCCATTGCCATTCTTCAGAAAATGTAGCTTCCATCTGTCAACTCTTTCACATATCAAAGTGACAGATTATTATCAATAATAATCTGACTGCTTTTACAGAAACCCTGAAACATCTCCTGACTTATTACAGTATCTTCGAATGCAAGTAACGCATACTTTAATATTGAAAACGAGCAACAGAAATTGCAGATGCACTGAAGGTGGTGGGTCTTGCTAGGATGGAGTTAATTTTGGATCTGTGACCGAAACAGTCTTGATAACATAAGGATGTTTTAGCTGCTGCTGAACAGTGTCAAGGCCTTCTCACACTGCTGCCCCAGCGAGCAGGCTGGGGGTGCACAAGAGGTTGGGAGGGGACACACCTGGGACAGCTGATCCCATCTCACCACACTGTAGAGTGCCATGATCAGCCATAAAACTAGCAGGTAGTCTTTCCAAAAAGTTCTTGCCCAGACAGTCTGGGTATTGGTCTGTTTATGGGAGGAGACAGGGGGAATGAGCAAGCAAATGGGTAGGTCCTCAGTTGCTGGCTGGAGTCAACCCCTGACACCAAAAACAAAATAATGTTTCGTACGTTCTGTTTCACTCTCCTAATCCTCCCAATCAATCTCAGCCTCTCACAGGTCCCTTCATGCGTGAAGAGGCTATTAAAGCTAAAGTGAAATAAAACAGAGACTTCCAGATATGATGTATGAAACTATCAAAGGACGAATAAAACTACCAAAACTATTGAGTCTTTTTCTATATACTCTACTAATATCCACTACTTAGAATACAGCGCAACCTCAGTACCACAGTTGGCTCAAACCCTCCTGATATGTTGTACACCATTTACCTAAAGGATTTTCCCTCTGGTAAAATCAAAAACATAAAAATCAATGCATCATGGCAGAATATACTTAAATTAAATTCTAACTCACAATCTATAGCAAATGCAACCCAGGGAAATTTGAGTAAAATAAAATCTCTCACAACACAATGACAATAAACTTAAAAGCAGCGCATAGGTCCATATTTCACTCATAGGTTCTGAATATAAGATCTACCAGATACTAAAACTTCCAAAGGAACAGAAACATTGATCCACAGAAACTAGTACTTTTCCCACTGTCTGATGGGGACAGATGTTACTGTTATTCATGTTCTGTGAAATTACTGAATTCATCAATCATCAGGAATAGATCATGTTTTTGTTTTCAAAAGCATGTTAAAAGGTACTGATTTTATACCATCTTTGAAAGCATCTAAAATACCAGAAAACAAAATGCAACTTTTTAACTAAAGACTTTTAGCCAAGTCAAAAATACTGCTAGACAGAACATGACACAGAAAATTGGACTGAGGATTGCCATCACTCATTCCAGTCCTTATCTCCATTACACCAAGAACTCTTGAGCTCTCACAGTTATTTCTGTGAAGGACATGCTTTGGAAAGACAACTATTCCACAGTTTCAGACAAAAACAACAGTACTGCCTAGGGTCCACTGAGGCAGAGCTCTGAACAGACCTTGACATAGCTAGAGTCCTGTCGCACCCGTTTTCCAACTGGAAGGGGGTACAGCAATATGGC
Source organism: Cephalopterus ornatus (assembly GCA_013396775.1). Classification (NCBI taxonomy): domain Eukaryota; kingdom Metazoa; phylum Chordata; class Aves; order Passeriformes; family Cotingidae; genus Cephalopterus; species Cephalopterus ornatus. The sequence continues at coordinate 117,472 of VZRE01007540.1, read as the reverse complement.
AAATTACAAAGTTGCTTAATAAACACTACCATAGCCTGGCTCTGTGCCACTGTCCAGAAGACCACAGCAAGAAAAATCAAAGTCTTTATCTAGGCAGGGAAAATTCTTACCAGAAGCAAAAGATCTCAGGCTGTGTCTTAACATGGCCTGAAGAATGGGTAGTGCTGGTTAGGGCTATATTTAGGCACAATAAATTTTCAGTTCCTAAAAGTCAGGTGAGGAATATTGATGCCTAGACTTCCATCAATGTCTTAAAAATATTTGCACAGGTAAGATGTAATAAAGGTTATCAATGCTATGGTTATGATAATACAAAGAAGGGTAAAAGTAGATCTTCACCCTTCCCTTTACCCTTCCATACCCTTTCCTATCTTCCCCTTCCATAGCCAAACTGGAAATTGTCTGTACAGTGTACAAAGAGACACAGCTCTGAAATCTGACGGCAATCCACATGGACATTGAATCAGTCTCCCTCGCAAGCTGTCCTAAGAATCCAGAAGTAACAGTATAAATTATTACAACACATTATCAAGCAGAAAAGCCCAATACTTAGTTTATTACCATGTATCTGCACTGGACTGATTGCTGACAGCCCTTTAAGATTGTACTGCAGCAGCTGGAAAAACTCAGCGCGAGACAGAGCAAAGTGCAAGAGACGTGACTTGAACATCCGGGGAGAAAGGTCAAAACTTGAGTTTAACACAAATCTCATTTTCAGAGGAGCAAAAACCATCACTTTCAGAGATTTATAACATGATGGCTGTGTAGAACTAGCTGTCAAAGAAAGTGTGTTGTTTAGAAGTCAATTGTCAATTTAATTCATTTGGCTATCAAACAACACAAGCATGTTACAAGATAGCTTCTCTGAATGCACTCGTTTACCTCGTCTATGATCTGCTTGTGATTCCCTTGAATTTGTTACTACAGTTCTTGCTCTGAATGAGGTATTTGAACAATGCAAAAATAACAGGCAATTTCACTTCTAGCACATAATCACAGCTATGAGAATATAAACACAGTGCATAAAACACTCAGTCTTTTCTGATGCAGTCTGAAGACAATTTTAGCAGCATCTTTCAATTCTATGCTGTAAAATAATCTAACAATTTGGAGTGAGCCACTAGCTTGCTCCTCCTGGGGAATGAGGCTGCTCCACATTGTGTCACTCATTGGCAACCCCCCAACAAAGCCCTGACATGACGCTGCAATGTCTCCCCACAAAGCAGAGCTGCTGAAGACAGATGGAGAAGCCAGTGCTAGTAACAAGATGACAGTACAAGCCAAAACCCATTTCAGATGGAAAGATCAGGAAATAAATGATGAAATAAGCCCCATAAGAATGTGCAGGGGACACTTTCCCTCCCAGCTCAGAGGGAGATTTATTGTTCAAATAGAAAACAGTTCATTTCAGGAAGGATGTAAGTGAAAACAAACGGATCATTTGACACAGGAAAAAAGGCAATTGCAAGGCAGTTTTTGCTATCAGATAGCCTCATCAGAGATAGTGATGGCTCCGGTCTAGTTTTTAACTGAACTGTCAGTAACACCAATAAAATCGCAGCCTCCTTTCCCATAAGCACTGTGGCCAACCTCCTGTCTGAAGACTGAACAATCGTGAATCACCTCAGCACTGAGAGTTAAGAGACAAACTTCAGGACATAAACATGCCTGTGCGTATATATATAGACATACACACGTATAATAATAATAATAATAATAATAATAAGTAGTAGTAGTAGTAGTAATAAGTAGTAAAAAAAATAATTTTAATTTAGTCTTTACAGTGCTTGCAAGAAATTGACTTCAAGATCTAATGGTCAGTCAGGAGGCCCAGGTACCAACCTCATTTGTTGATACCTATGGATACCAAATGACATTCAAAAGTCTTCCAAGAAAAGAAGTTAGTCATGGACAAAGTTTGCTGCTAATGTCACATTGTCATATTTTAACAAAACAAAAAAACATACTCCATTTTATTTCACAGTAAAATTATAAATATATTTTCCAGTATATTACAAGTGAATCTATTAAACGCATGAGTTTTATGCAGTCACATAAAATACATACATTTAATATATATGTGCATAACATAAAATATAAAAAGAAAGCTAAGATGCCTCCAATCTGCTTTATAGGATTTCAGTCTCATGACTCAAAAGTAAAATATTTTAGTTATTAATTATAAAAAATATACTTTATAGTAAGCATTTTTAACACATTTTTAACAATTCCAGAATCACTCAACTGCTTTCCACCCTCCTTGGGACAGCACACACAAAAAGCCTTAACAAAGGAAGAAGAGGCAAATGTGGGATGCAGCAGGGTAGTAACTTAGCTGCTAAAAATTACATAAAAATATAATCACCCTGAATTTGAAAAAGGTTTAGGCGTTTTCCTTGTTCTCTCCAGCTCATATATTTGGAGGTACTGATAGCCTAATTATTTACGTATATAAAACAGAGCAGAAGCAGTAAAATGTGCAAACTTCACTCTAAAAGCTGTGCTAATATGTATTCACTTGGAGCTCCAGTATAATTGAGTCTTCTACTTCATTCAGTTCCTGGCAACTGCAGCTGCAGTTTTTTTATACATCTACCAGCGACAGAAGAGAACCAAGATCAACAATTAATTTTACAGGAGCCACCATGTAGCAGTTACATGGCAAGCATTTTCAACTAATACCTGAAATCAATTAAGTAATTTGGAAGTAAAAGGCCAATTACCATTATACATCACATTTACTCACTTGTCCCCATCTTCTACTGATATATGACTATGCCATCACATCTGATATGAAAAAGGTCAGAGAGATATTATTTTAAAAGCCCATAAAGATTGAAGGACATGGTTAAGACACTTACTGATACTGCTACATGAACTCTTGAAAAATTATGATGACGACTTAAAACGAAAATCACAACACTCTCATAACATCTCATAAAGAAATAATCCGCTAAGAGTTTTCCACAGTCTCTTGCTTGTTTCTGTTACCACCTACTATTTCTGTCAACACTTGCAATCAGTTTGTTGAGTGAACCCATACAGGATGCAGAAATCACTGCTTTAAATGATCAGTTCAGAATTTTCCTTAGTTGCAGTTCCTGCCTTCAGCACTGTGTCAAGTGACTGACTTTTGTAGCATACCACTAAGAAATAGTAAATTTAAACTCAATGATTCACATGCAACATCATGTTTACATTGGGTATTTGGGAAAAATATTTTCACCGAAAGGGTTGTCAAGCCCTGGAACAGGCTGCCCAGGGGAATGGCTGGGTCACCACTCCTGGAGGTATTTAAAAAACATGTACATGTGGTGCTTAGGGACACGGTTCAGTGGAGGACTTGGCAATGCTGGGGTAATGGTTGGACTCAATGATCTTCAAGACCTTTTCCAACCTAAACAATTCTAAGATTTAAAATCATGCTGCCATCCCTCCCTTAACCTCTGCGGTCACTCCCAGCCATCACCCCATCCAAAATAGGAGGGAGAAAAGATCAGTTACTATTTGGCATATTGCAGTTATTAGCCACTGCTCTTTGAGCTTCCCAGTTTAACCTGCAGAAGAGGTGGCCGATGCAAGAGGGCAGAGCAGGCTGAGGTGTGAGGAGTCCTGCACAGGACCAGGTTCTCACTGCAAACCTCCTAGTTCCAGTCTCATCAGTTGCACTGACTTTCAAAAGAGCATTTAACAACAGGCACAGATTTACACAGCAGAATCTCTCACAGCCTCATTGCTGCTTCTATTTCCATTACCAGCACAGCTATCAGTAGGACGTATTCACAGTGGAGAAGGATGACCTGAAAATGGTGCAATTTGGCTGGCAAGGAACATGACTACATTCTGCCTCCACAGTGATCTGGCATTACGCTACAGAGTAGTGTATACAGCCAAGACAAATACCAGCATTTGTAGTTGGAAAGTGCAACAGCGCTTAGGCACTTGTAACGTCACATCTGACAGTCACAAAGCCTCTTGAAAATAGCACATCAAACAAGACTCCAAATCTGCTACATCAAATCTAATTTCCATTAAATCCCTGTGTCAAAGAATAATATTGTAAATCGCTTTTCTGCTAGCAGACAATAAAGCTGGGGAGGCAAGGGGTGGCACAGGTCATGAATCAAACCTACAGCACAAGCTAAGCCCCTGAATGCCGTCTCCCTGGTACATACCTTAGCTATAGGATCCCTCTTAGTTTTGTGATAAATGCTTTATATATTGCTGCCTTAAAAATGACCATGGGTAGTTCTCTGCTTAGTAAACTGTAAAACTATTTTCTAGTTAGCTTAGTTCATTTTAGTAGGCATAAAATCACTTTCTTTTTTAATTTAGTTGACATAGGCACCTAAGTGTGTGTACATACACATAATGTAAAATATTTCCACCATGACATCACAATCAATATTAAACCAACAATTTAGCACAGAAATTTAGAGAATTTTGCTGTCTTACCATAAAGAGCTTTCGCACTTGTTCTTGAGTTCTGCTCTCTCTCTGCCTGAGCAAATGTTGGGGAGCCATAGCCACTGAAAGAAAGCATTTCTGATTAAATTCTGTATAGATATATTTGGCACTGAAAAAACCCTTCTCCTTATGTAGGACTACACATACCTCCAACATTAGTAACAGAGTTAATGGTATGGGATATTTGTTCTGTACTATGAATACAATGAAGAATGTTTCACTCTGGCTGCAAGCTTTTCTGACCCCTTTTTTACTGCATTAACACAACATCAATGGACAATCGGGGTGTGGTACACACATAGATACCACCATAATGTAAGTAATCAAAATCACTAAATAATGATTATAATAATATTAACATTAACAACAATAATGATGATGATAATAATAATGAGTATGCCAAAGACTTGGGTAGGATTTGTTTTTGTTTTTTTTCCTGCATATACAAGTGTTGATTGTTTTTAACAATTTTAACTGTTTTTAATGTAAGGCTTAAAATAACTAGAATTGTCTACAACAAATGAAAAGGCAAGATGACTTCCTTCCAGTGTAACAACAAGAATGAGTCATATACAAGCTCACCTTAAAGGGACAACAATATGAGAAGCAAAGGACAGCACAGATGTCGTGCTCCGTATAGGAATACATGTTCTTTGGCATCAGACAGGTAAATTCTCATTAGTCTAGTGCCATGCTCCTGATACAGGGATCATCCTCTTATCTTAGGCAAGGTAACAGTTGCTCGGTTCTGTTTACTGGGAAACAGTATTTTCTCATGGATGGAAAAAGCAGTCTCATCTTTTATGCATAAAAATGCATTCACTCAGAGCTAACCCTTAAAGATCTCAGGCATACAAAGACCTCTCTAAGTGAAACAATAACCATTCTACGGCTACAGCAATTTGTTTTTTTCTGTTCCAGATGAGTCTATTCAGTAATAGAGCTTTATCCATACACTAATACGAAAATCAGTCAGATGAGATATCTGTTAGTTTGGTTCCGTGGTTTGGAAGCTGCACGCTCTTTTACAGAAACTCTGTATCATTCCTATGGGATCTAATAATTATAGCTCTATTTGAAATGAAAGCTTAAAGAAGAAAATACAACTTTTTTTTTTGTCCATAAAAGGAAGATCAAAGGCATAACCTTACTTCATTTGGGGAAAATAACTTCCATATCCACCAGGAGGGGTGTTTGATATGTGTCCATTCATTCTTACTGTCGGTTACTGGGAGAAAGGATCTGGGAAAAGAAACAATAGCACGTGAATTGAAGTCTCTTAAAAGATGAGGGTTCAACACAGATGTAATACAAACATAATGAGAAAATTACAGTTGAAATGGGAAAGAAGTTGCATCAACAAGCTCAATTGTTATTAACAGCATCATGGTGATGCCTTAAAGATCTGTTATGGACCTTCTCCCAATTGCAATTTGATAGTTATTGCTTCAAATAATTTATAATGTAGTGAACAAAGCTATTATTTTTGATACAATGGTCTTTAAGAATAGCTTTAGAAATAAAAGGCTCACTAAACAAAGAACAACATCTACTGCACTAGAGGACAAGATATTCCAAATGGCAACTTTAATAGTCAAGCCTGATTTCAAGCCTCAGTTCATTTCTTTCAACTGAAATTTTTGAAATAGCCTTTCAGGACTTAAAAAAGAGTCTTTTTTTGATTTTTTTTTTTTTTTTTCTTTTCTAATAGCATTTCACATCCTGAAAGTCTGGCATGCCAAATAAAATCTTTCATATAAAAGCAGTGCTGAAAAGGCTACGATAAAACAGTTTAAAAAATGCCTTCTCCCTTTAATACATAACATGAACATTGAAGTTAAAACTGACTATGGAAACCGACTTTCATAAACCTTTCATATTCAAATTTACCATGGGTAAATATTCTTTCATTTACATATATACATGAATAACGTAATTTGAATATTTCTCAACAGCTCAGTCATTAAATAGAAAAAAAAAAAAGACTTAACTCTGCAAAATAGTCAAAAGTATATCAGATAAAATTTTTACCTAACAAAAGCTTCATTTCCAAAGTAAGCACAACCAGCTTTTTTTGTACTAAGGCCACCTTACAACCAGCTTATCTCTTGAATTGCTAAGTCAACTTACTGGCTCACTTTCACTGTTCTCTTCCTGTTTTACAAAGCAGCAGCAGCCGATGCACCTGCAGTACCTACTGGACTTTGTATCCACATTTATTCTGCTACTTTCCCCTTTCATGCAAAAGGACAATCAAAATCTGTTCTCAGCTCTAAACACTTCTGTCACTTCAAGAGACATACAAGCTGCTTTCAGTCTTCTGTACTGAGAGAACACGGCAGTTTTTATACCTTTCTGATGAACACCTGACATCTCCTGCCTTAGATGCAGTTAGCATAACTAACTAGAACCGAGCTGTACTTCATATGCCAAGTGAAATCGTGGGGAAGGATGGTGTTGCCTTTAGTGGGCTTGGTAATTCGGCTTGGTATTTTTTTTTAATATTTATTTAATTTTCTTTTAAATTTTTGATTGCTCCTTGCAAAACCTCTTTAGTGACATACCTACATTTTACTTTCATTTCCCCGCAGATATATCACATACCCCACTTGCTTTTTATAGAGTGCAGTCCTTAGCAACTGTCTCCAATAAATTACTATCCAAGTGCTGCTCAATTCATTAGCAATTACAACCTTTGGGAAGCATCCTGAAATTGTCCCATGACTTGAAAGGATACAACTATTCATTTTCTCAGCAGAATTTGCCAGGTCACTGTTCACTCCTTGTTCTGTTTCAGTGACTCCATGGACCAGGGCTACTCCCAGTGCTCTTCTCCAGCTCATGCTGCCATTAAGCTCTTCAACACTTCCTATCTGCTATTAATTCTTACCATCTGCAACCATTGCCCAATCTGCTGCCCTGCTTAACAGTTCACCCTGTGATTAGCTTCCTAAGAATGATCAGATCCAAAACATTTACACAAATTATCTCCATTGCTTGTTGGTATCCCCTATTTCCTCTACTTTCCAAGCATACATTTTTTAAGATAACACTTATTTAATAATTCTGTTTGGCATAATCTATCATTTGTAATCTTTTTCATAGCCCTATTTGTAACAAATTCTGCAACTATCTGCTTTAAAGTGAGATCTGGGGAAAAAAACCCTTGATTTAAAACTCAGAATAATTCCTCTCCCTCTGACATCTTAATCTGACAAATACTTGGTTTGTATTTGTATTCTACTTACTTAATTTTAGGAAAGTGGTGAAACAGAAATTTTAAGTAGAAGGAATGTAATATATTAGAATTTCAAGCTTGAGCCTTTGAAGTCCGCATGACACACCGACTTTTAAAGCAGCAATGAAGCTGAGCAGAAGATTTTCACATTGGGGAAAGAAAACATATCCGATGACTAAATACTTGCCCACTGTAACACATAACACCACCTCAAGTAAATATAAACAGCTTCAAAGCTGTATTTTGAATGAAGTGATACTGAAAATCAGAAGTCAGAAGTTTTTACTCTTAAAAAAAAAAGAGGCAAGCAGCTTGTTCTGCCAAGTAAGCAGAAAAGCTTTAGTCAGCTTTAGCTGATGCACAAACAAAAAACACAACTTGCTATTTGAAAGCTGAGTAAAGCTAACAATATTTCCTGTCCCTCATGCAATTTTCCAAAGCTTTTGAAATGCCAAAACAACTACGTTGACATGACAATTTTAAGAAGTTATACAATGCTTCTGTCACTTTGTTCAAGAAAGCTCTTGAATATGAATACAAACCCTTTATCATAATTATTTATAATTAGTCTATATATTTATAACAGCATCAAAAAGCTACTCATAATCCCTCAAAATTATAAGCCAATTTCATATCTTTCAACCTAAATGTTTCAGAAAAATACATTTTAGGAAAACTCATTAATTTTTTTTTTAATTAAGTGGATGACGGAGAAAAGGGAAAAAACACAAAAGGGTAACAGAATGCGCAGTGCTTTGTTTATTATTCACTTGTACAACTTTCTCTGCTGTATTTCTCATCTTAAATGCTCTTTCATCTCTTTTAACCAGTCAGTCCTGTAGCAAAAGTCAACTCCTGCACACTGCAAAGACATTGTCATCCAGGCCTCTATTAATAAACTCCACTTCCTCTTTAATCTTCCCTTTCACCTCAGCCCAGCAGTTCACGGCAGCATACTCTGGTGTCCTAGCCTTTAAAATAAACATCCTTCACAATTAACTGTACAATCCCTCTGTAAGCAGGCCTGAAGTATCAACAGTTTACTTGTGAATAAGGCCAAAAATGGTCGTGTCTCAGGATCCTGCAAAGAAATCATGCCTAATCTGAAAGAGAAGTATTTAAAACCAGGAAAACTAAATAAGAATTAAAGAACAAAAGAATAATAAGAAAACGGATAAAATAATAATGCATAACGACATATATTAAGATGTTTATCTCTAACTACATTAAAATATTATGTTATAAAACCAGTAAGAAAATAGTTATAAATATGAAATTTCTAAACACAAATGAACACTAAATTGTCTTCTGACAGGATTAGAGACTGAACAAAAATAAATCCATTCCACTGCTGCCATCAGCTTTATTTTTGAATATATCGGTATACTGATAGTCAGCAGCTATGTAAATGACAAGGATCCAGCCTTTATAACAGACAAACCATTTCTGAGACAGATGTACTTTCATTATTTAGTAGTCTGCAGGTCGTCTAATCCCAAGCATGGGGGGAACCATATCGGTATACAACATGATTATATCAGTCATAAATATTCATTTTTAAAAAATGTCCAAATGCAAAAATACTCTTCATCTTCCTCATCCTGTAGTGTGTCACCTAATGAAAGCAATGCAATTCACATGCAAAAAGCTGACACATCAACAACTCGCATGTCATGCCATTTAATTTCTTAGGAGTCTGAGAGTAACAAACCCCCCTCAATTTATTTAACTCCCACCACCACCCTTTCTAGAAAAGCACAGATATTTCATTTAAGAAGATTAGATATTCCAGAGACTGGTGCTCTTTTTCACTCATCCTGAAGCAATCGGTCCCACCCAGTGGCAGATCACAGTATCATATGGAAACAAAAAGAGAAACGATGGAATGACATGGGTATTTTAGAAATTACGGAGGAGGAAGGGTTAAGGAGCGAAGGATGTAGGGGAAGGAAAAGAAAAGCCAATAACAGGTGGAATGATAATTACCTACCAATTAAGAAAGTGTCGTTAGCAACAAGCCATTGTTATACCATTGTGCTCCCAAACCCCCATAGAATTCTTCCAGAGCCGGAGCTGCAGGCACAGGGTGCAGCTCCAGCCTAAACAAACACAAGTGGACTACTACAAGATAACACTTTTCTGAAGTGGATCTGACAGTGTAGCAATGTCAGATAAGGACACTACCTCTCCACTCTTTCCCTTTTCAAAATATTACAGAAGAACAAAAACTATAAAAAGTTCGATGTACCCATGCTACACTGTACCTCACTGTGCCTTCAATAAAAATGCTCCTTATTGCTATCCCCCAGCATTGAGCACTGCTGTTCTACGGCATGTACAAAGCCCACTTAACTTGCTGCATGACTCGCTGTTTTTCATCTGTTCCTTCTCAAACCGCATCCTGTTCATGCACACACACTTTCCCTACTCATGCTAAGTTTTTAAATAGTATCTCCTTGTGTCTACCTTATTGTTCTGAGCCATTACTCTCCTATTTGTATTTTTGCTCCAATCACAAATTTTACAAATTGGAAATTCCTGGCAAAAATATGTCCTAAAGAGCCACGTGAAATGTTGCTGCTGCCCTCTGCTTCGGAGCACAGCCAAGAGCAAAAACATGAGTTCTGCTGGCTGTTCAACACCTTGCCTTGAGATAAAACACCAAGATGCACATGCATGCATAAGTAAGTAATACTTCAGAAATGATCCCTGGAGATTTTACATCCTCAGTACACTGAAATCAGAATTTCTCTGAGACAAACTGCTATTGGTTGAACTGGCAGCAGCTTTGCACTGCAATGTTTTCAGTTTCCTATTAAGTGGAATGGAGCATCCAAAGGCTGGTCAAAAAGATGACAGCAAAAATCACACAGAAAATCGAAAGCCAGGCCCTACCAGTGGTGCAGTTTCAACACAAACATTTGGACTTGATTCACCGCCTGTTGTCCCCTTTGCCCCTCTCAAGCCACTCTTTATTTATGATGGGGGGTTGAAGATTTCTGAGAAAGGAATATATATACTCGAGTATACAGTCCTGTGTCCAAGCAAACTCCTGCATCCATCAGGACTTCAAGCAGACATGCCAATAAAATGGCCACAGTAGCATCATTTTGAAAATGCTGTTAACTTCCAGGTCTTCTCTGGATTCAGAGCAGTTGTCCAGCATGGCCATGAGCACCAATTACTCTGTGTTTTAGTTTATACAAACCTGCACTAAGTTAAATCCTACGTTTAGATTTTAGTGCACCCCCAAAGAACCCTTCTGCTGGATGTAATGTTAGCTAATGGGTTCCTGCCGAAGAAACCTGGGACTGGGGAGGAAAAGATGTGACCCCGTCTCCTCCCCAAATTTCACTCCTTACAGAAAGCTGAACTTAAACCTAGAATATTATTTACTTGTTTGTTTAAGGGGTCAGAGGTGTAGGAGTGTTTCAGGCAACTAAAGATAGTGACAGACAAATGAATACAACTCTGGGCAGGCAGCGGACACCACCACAGGAAAGGCATATAGCACTGCCTAGGAGGAGGGATTTGTGTTTTCACCTCCACCTCCACAGTGCAGTGCAGCAGATAAGCTTGATCAATGTTGTTTTGTCCAGTTTCAAAAAGTGATTTGATTTTCATTGACACTTCCTGAAATTTAATATTTTTCCTCAGTCCTTTGTTAAGACTTCGTCCTATGTTAAATTCATTAGCAATATTCCTATTTATTAAGAAAATTTGGTGTCATAATTATCAATCAAAGCAGACAACTTAACATGTTAATGCAAGAACTGTCTTCAGAGCTATACTTGTTAGCAAAAAGAAAAGCTTGCTACTAGAAAAACTAACAAGATAAAAAATGTCCTTTAGGTCTTCTTTTTCCTACTATGATTCTTCCAGTGATTCACTCTTAAGAGATATTCTAACAATACAATTAAGATAGCTATCTTTTATTTTAAGAAAGGGAAGAAATATGAAGACCAACAGGAAGAACTGAATTAATAAACTTCAGATAGATCATGTTCATAGAGTTCACTCTTATTATTGACACACTAATAAAGACCCTGCTTGAAAACAGGTTCTTATTGTGGCATAGCAACCTGTTTCCATTCATTTCACTCAGGTCTGGGCCATGATTTATAATTAACTGTATGGAATGAAAACAAAACACCTTTACACATACAAAAGGTTCAAAGACTTGAAATCCCTTTTGCAACAAAGGAACTTTAATAAATATGCCAAGCATTGAAGCCACCACTCACTGCTATTTTTAATTAGAGAATTAAATACCTCATCCAAAGCAACATGAGTATTAATTACCAAGATCAGGATCATTATGCAGACCTTGCAGAATGTACCACCAGAGCTGGAAGACCAGTCTCTTGTTTAAAAGAAATAAAGAAAGAACAAAAGAAAAAAAACCCAAGCCAAAATTCCAAACAACTTCCATACATACAGAACAGTTGAAAGAGGAAGGTGTCTATGGCATATGAAGGAATTTGTAGAGGGAAGTAGAAAAAAGGCATTATAATGTACCATAAAAATTAGTATCTTTGATAAGTCTACCTCAAGTACAGTAGTGAGCTAGCAAAGGACTTTTATGCATAAATCTGAACTCCGGCATGACTACAACACACTCAATATCTCCACTTGAAAAGACGTATATAAAAAACTCATTCTGGTTTGGGTTTTTGGCGGTTTTGGTATTTTCTCTACTTTTTTTTTTTTTTTTTTAAGAAAACCAAACAAACCCAAACTGCCTTGGAACCACTCACTGGTGGATTCTGCTCACATAGCACAGAAACTACAGCTGTATTTCCCTTCTTCACACTAGGAATTTTTTTCATTACTTCCTTTTATATTTTGTTACATCATACTTCAGATAAGATAGTTAGATTTCAAAAGAGGGCACCCCAGACACTAATTTGAAAGTGAGTTTGCAGTATACAACCAACAAGCCATCAATTCTACTTCAGAAATGCAAACTTGCATTTCTAAAACTCTAGTATTACTGTTGTAATACTAGAGTGCATGTTTAAAGGAGACAGCAGAAAATTCAGCAGGACACAGTGTGAAAAGGGTGCTTCCACCCATTTGCCACATGATCATGCTTCCCTGAAGATAATACATGTCAAAAAAGTAATGAAATTTGGATATAATTTTCCCTTCACATTGAAAACAGGGTGTGAGTGTAGCTGCTGAAATACTTCTCAACAATTTCTTTCACTGAATCACTTGCAAAAATTTCAATAAATGATAAGACTGTAAGTATATAAAGATGAACAAGACAATGTCTTTAGGTTTAGGTAAAGTTTTCCTCTCATTCTGGCCAAAAAATGAAAGAACTTCCAACACAGTTAAAATAGTTCTTGCTGCTGCAAGCTGACAAAATGAAACAGGCTTAACCACCTATCCACATGTATTTGCAAGTTAATAGCTGTGTCATGACACAGTGACACTATTAAAATTGGTGTGGTAGAGTTCAAAACAAAAGCTGAACTGAAACTATATAATGACATACTCTAACTACACCATTAAAATTAACATGGAGGAGGAAAAGAAAAAAAGGACAAGAGGCTCTAATTGCTTCTCTAATTCAGTTTGATAGAATTGTGGCAAGATTTAATTCTTGTTTTCACAAATTTGCTTTCCTCAGTTTTGGTTCTGTAGACCTTGTAGCCAGACACAGACACACACACTCTACAGTTACTGTGGGCTCAGACATGGCAAGAGGTGACTCCCACTGCAAGACTTTCTTATTGCTCCCTCCCTACCCAAACTTCAACTCTAGTCCTAGTAAAAGAAAAAAAAAAAAGAAAAAAAAAAAGGAGCCATACACAAATGCCCCACCCAGCTGACACCTATTCTTAATGTGGCACCACGAAGAATAAATCGGGACAGAGGCACATTTCTATTAAAGTCCATCAGCTAGTTCCACAGAAGAGCAAATTTCTCTGTCAGTAATAGGTTACAATCTTGAATTAAACAACACAAAAAAAGCTAAGTAGAAGCAACATCCTCTGGCTTCCCAATCACCTTAAACAGCCAAGCTTCATACCACTGTGGGCCACCCGTTGATGGTATTCTTTGATGATACAGCACTGTGAATTTAATCTTCATCTCTTTCACCCAATAAAGTGCTCTGAATGCAAATTCAGATTTATCTGAAAAGCCTCAAAATATACTGTGGGAAGCGTTCATACTCTTTATCTTACTGTAAGACTCAAATTTTCTATATGGAGCAAAAAAGAAAAACAATTAATAAGGCAGTCTCCATGCGGTTCAGTGAAAACAGAAAAAGGTCTCTAATGAAAGTGAAAAAATACTTGAAATTGAAATGTTATTGATCAGGCCACAGCAAATTAGCAATGCTGAGCTGAAACATAAGCTCACAGTAGAGCTCAACAGTAAACCTAAAACTTTTCTTTTAAAAGTTAAATGAGCACATACTCTAATAATGCTAACTAACTCTTCAAACTTCCCTAAGGAAGGACTGAATCAAATAATGTGCAAACAAGGCAGCAAACAAGGCTTCACAAGGCTGATATTGCAAAAGCTCAAGACTTCAGGTAACATGACTTAAAACAAACACCACCATTGGTGATTAAACAAGTGTTTAATGCATGAAAAGTTAGTAGAGTGTTTATATTTTCAGAAGTAATTTAAAATATTGCCCTAATATTTTCAATCTAATTGCAACATCACATATATATGAAAGTATTAAATTAATACATGATTCCTGGAGAGTATTTGAATTCCAAATCTAGTCAGCATGTCTCCTAAAAGGGACCAGGTTTTCACTTGTTATACACATATAAAACACATAAGAAGTAGAATTTGCCCTCAAAGCCATGTAGTTATGAAGCTGTAGTGAATAACAACAATCCAACACCTGCGAGTCAAACCCATGCCCTAATTCAGCACAGAAATTTGACTCTGAAGCTGGTTTATAGATACATGCAACAGAAAACTGTATGTTTTCTTTAAAACTTACCCTGTGCTACGGGGATCTTATTTCTTTCAAACTCTGGGACCTACAAAAAATAGTTTGTCTTTAACCCATGGGGGAAAACGCTGCTCCTGAAAGTTGCCATATATATACATATATATATACATAAGTTGCCATCCAGATTACTACCTCTTCTATTCTTCAATAATAGTAGGAGACATGGTCGGAAGGGGCCTAGATACAGTGTCCACATTGTAAGGTAACAACAATACCATAGAGACTCTGAAAATCAGGCAGAAGAAAGAAAAGGCAGAAGAAAACAAATTATACTTTAAATAAAACTGGAAAATAAGTTGCACTATAAGCTATTTGAAGACCTAGCACCAGCAGATACTGACTTTTACAAACACTTTTACAAAGAAAGAACCCAGAACACCCATCCCTCAGTGGTGCTAAGTGAACAGAGATGCTCTATTTAATATTGTCAAAAAATAACACTATTTCATTGTCATTGAAAAATATGCACTGGAAAAAAATGTTTTTCAAGTGGACATTCATTTTTCTTTTTCTCCCTTTTACTTGAAATACCTCCTTGACATCAATCAAGTAATCCAAAATCATTTCCTGCTCCGCAGCAGAGTGGAATAACATAGAGATATGAGAAAACCCGTGTGACATGTGTGCTTGTACAGCACTGTGAAGTCAAACAGCCAGTTACTCTAATATCATACAGAATTTTCCTGATGATTCTTCCTTCTGAACCACGAATTTGAAACAATAAACTTCAAGGACAACTTCCCCTCACCTGAGGTTAAAAACAGGCACATGACTGCAGCAGGATGCATGACCTTGACCACAGTCTATGCAGTTCTCAGCACTTTGAGACACACAGTAACTCACCTGCATCCAAGCATCAGCTGGAGATGCTTGTCTGCATCATGAAAAAAAATCTTGGGCATCAATTTTTGTTTGCATTAATGTGCACATAATCCAAAAAGAATATATTGCAATTCAGCGAGTAAACAAAAGGCACTATCTTAAACATCTAAGCATTACTGATTATTCCACATTGAGGCTACAATTATTCAGCACGAAGTGAGTCAAGTGTAAAAGAACTTACTGAGCTGAGGTCACAGCTGACTGAAGTCACACCCTGCCGCCGTATTTACAGTTCACTTAGGTAACTCAGCAATTGTTTCGTGGAAGAAAATAGACTGATTCCACAATCTATGGGAAGAAAATGGATTTAAGCTTTTGGCTTTTCATGTCTCCGATTTTGTAGTTTCAATTATTTATGTTTCTCTGTACAGATACCATTTTCTCATTCACTAATCTGGGCCAAGCCCTTCCTCTACCTGCATTACCATTTTAAAACATATATTTAGCTAATGTCAAATTTTTTATGTTTTGTTTTAAATTATCCGATCGAATGCATAAATGTGATTCCCCCAGCCCCCCAAATCATATAACAAATTCATGTTTCCAAAAGCAGTCTCTGATGTAAATGCCCAGGCTTGGCAAGTTTACAGGCTTGACTCTCAGAAGTAAAAGTATTTACACTTTCTAAAATTTTAAGGCCTTTATAATCACATACTAGGTTTGCAGCTAACATCCAGTGATTAAAGATGACAAAATTAGAAACTTTTATAAAAGATAAATTGTAATCAGTGCAAAATGCTTTTGGCTCAAATTTCCTCTAATTATGGACTTTGAATTTTCACATATCACAAAAAAATTTTGCCCAGGAATTTGTCATTGCTGGTTACCTCAACAAATTTAACAAACTATCACTAGAAAGGGATTCTGAAATGCTAAAACCATGTATTTTATTACAAGTTGCTCATTCATTCAACTAAAACATTTGCTGAGGCATTTTAAACGTAAAATTTTCTTTAAACTGGTGTCAGACAGTTTCCCAATGCAAACCTCAGTCTGGGTCAGGAGCCTAAGATACCCTGCTCTCAGGAAACCTGAGAGAAGCTCTTTTTTTTGGTAAAGCTCCGACAGGTTTTGAAGGCAGATAACTTTCAAAAATCTTTCAGAACATGGATTTACTGTTCTTCAACTGGTTCTTCTACTAGAAATAAATATGTGTGAAATAAGTGCGGGTGGGAAGGTGAAAAAGAGAACGGGTAATGAGATAATGCTTTTTGATCTTTTCCTGGTTAGAGGAATAACAGATGAGGCTGGGGAAATTTGACTGCACCGTTCAATTCCAAGCTCTTCAAGAATTGTTCTAGAGCTGATTCTAGTGATCTTAACATTACTTAAGAAATACTCATCCAAAATCTTTTTGTCAAAGATATGGTTATCCTCCTACTGACCTAAGAACGATTAAATAATTAGGTCTTAATCTTTCAAGTTGAGTCACTACTTTATGGGGATCTTACACAAATGATACTAACTGGAGATACTTCCAATACATGATACTGAACAGAACTGTCAGACTTCAAGGGCTGCTCAACTCTGAACAGCAATGATACTACAACAAAGTGAGCTACTTCAATTGGAATAAGAAGGATTACCCATGGAGACAGTCCTGGAAGAATGTTATCTTAAAACTATCTTACGTAATGCCCTTATTCTCCTGGTTACACCCATGTGACTAGAAAACATTAGAGCCCTGCAAAAGATGCTACAGAAGGGGCATCCGCACAAAATTTTTGAGGAACAAAGGCCGATATAAACAGAGCTTTCTCTCACTTTGTTAGGCAACTAAGAAATATTGTTATAAAACTACACCAACGATTAAATTCTGTTTATAGAGCTCTGAGTTGCCCATAATACATTTTCTATTTGCTGAGAATGAGAAGTGTATTTTTCTCTTTTCCAGAAGGCACATTAGATAAACTTTAAACTCGTACCCAGTTTTAAAGGAAAAATATTTGTCCTACACAAAGCCTCTATTCAGAGTCTCTGTTTTTACTACAGTAAGAAAAATATCTGTGCCCTGGATAATTTGTTCATATATGCCAATAAAAGCACATTGGATTAGAGCCAGTACTTCTAGTAAGCACCCAGACTTCTAAAATCCTGTGAAAAACAGAATATTTTTTCTCTACTTATCATTTCTATATTTGTCATTCCCAGTACTTAATCATTGTTTCCATTTCATTTGCCTTTATGTTACTGTGAGAAGCAACTAGTAGAGAAAAATAAGACTAAAGAATAAAAACAAAGCTTTTAAAGAAGACGTTTTATGAAAAAGAGCTTTCAGATATTTTCATACAATGTTTCAAGTGTTAAGCACATGTAGTTTTTAACTCAACTTTATTCAAAAATTATAAAGGAGGCTAAAGTATATTCATGTTTTAGACATATAAAGAAATAAGAAACATACTGACATAAATACTTAGATACCTATGATTTCATGCAGAACTCTAAGCAAGATGCTTGCTGCCTAACCTAGGCAGGTCTGTGGCAGACCCAGAGTAAAAAAGACCCTGGACAAAATTATTGGGAAGTTACTCATATCGTAGCATTTATCTGTGCGTATATGCTTCCCCAGAACTTAATGGCAACTTTTTAGAAAAGTTTCCCAAACAATCACAGAAATAGGGCTGAAAAGGAAGGAAGTCATCTCACATCCTTAAGGCAGCAGCAACTGTGCCAAGGTATTTCCCAAAAAGCAGTTTTTTCTAAGCTCTTCCTTGGGCCTTTGGTGAGAGAGGCTAAAAACCTGGGGAAACCCAGGGTCTCATTAGCCTTACTCTGAAAAAGTTTTTTCCTAGAAACAATCTAAATCTTGTTCTATCCACGGCATAGCCAAAAAATACATTAGGTTCTTAATTTCAGAAAAAGTAAAAAAAAGTAACAACAACATGCATCGAACTAATGTTAAATTAGGCTTATAAAAATATCCTATTCCTCAGTCTTGTCTCATCAAGAATAGTTGGCTTACTGCTACCTCCTCTCTCTTTTATAACTTATCACTCACATCAACAGGCCTACAAGGATGTCGTCTCTCATGCTTTTCATCTCATATGTTTTTCCAGATAGGCAATCCAAAGTAAGCACAAGACAAGTCGTATTTTCCCACAGGAGCCCACAAGGCAAGTTTCAGGGGGAACAATATTACAGTTACTTCATCTATATATTATCTTTCATTATCTCAGTGTTTTTCTAAACCATATCCCTTTGCTTCTTGAACTTTATATAACCTCTTCTCTTTCCTCATATTGTTTAATTCAGCCTTATGTTTTTCTCCTCATTTTCCTTTTTTTCATGCACACCTACAGCAAACCTTCTGGGGAAAAAAAAAGTTTTTAGAGAAAAAATAATTTAACTGTAGACTCCAAAATAGTTCCTGACATTGTCCAAAGTCTTTAAGATGCGGAGTGAGCTTGCCTTCCACACTGAGGACGTGACTGTCCTTCATCTCCTGTCTGATCGAGTTGGATGAAAACTGAGAAAATTAACAGTGACAATTGTAAATATTGCTTTCCCAACAAAGAGACCAAAATAATTAGAGGTAGGATTTTTTTTTTTTTTGTGAATGGATATGGTCATTTATGTTGCCCATCTGTTGCATTAAGTTTTCTGAAAACTCATTCACAGATAGGTTTAAGTGAAATGGCAGAAGCAATTACTGCTCTAATTGGCTATTGCCCTCTTGCAAAAATGTGGCAAAAAACTCAACTTCTTTGTAGGTGTCAGTTTGAAATCCAGTATAAAAGAGCAAGTTGTAACTTGCAGGGATTGAGGTTATGGTCCAAGTAAAATTTAGCACAGGGATAAGGCATTTTACTAGGACAGTAGGAAGGCTGCCAGATGCCTCACCTTTGTCCATCAATAAACAACTTAGATAGTCCCCAGACTACCCACACTTGAGTCACATTCTAAAAATTTTCACTACAAACTGAGGACGTAGCCCTTCCGAGACTGCCTACAACTAAACTCATAGTTAGCAAAAACCCTGTTGAGCAGAGGCCTCATGGTCCTCAGCCACTTTTTGCTCTAAACAGCTTTTAAAACTTTCTGTTCCCTCCCAGCTTTCCTTTACCCATCACCAGCTATCCATGTCACTTCACCAATGTGCTAACCCAGTTTTATTGCAAAAAGAGGTCACTGTAACAATGGGAAACCTCCACAGAGTACAGTTGGCATCACAGGCTAGCATGGATTTTGCATCAGAGGCACCATGTCTACTGCTGCTGCAGTCTGCAGATGGATGCTGTCTGTCAGATGGCAATGCAGCAGCAGTGCCTGTCTGATGTCACTGAACTGCCTCCGGCCTGGTCTGAAACACCACATTTTGTCCCGTTTTCAAAAGCAAGTGGAGACATCCAGCCAACTTCTCCAGTGAGATGAGCCTCCCCAGTCCACATGCCCTTTGCCCACCCTACAGCAAAGGTCCCAGGGCTTCAGCTGTCCGCTCTCAGTGAGGACAAACTGCCTCATATCATGCTCAGATCGCCGTTCAGCCCTACACAGCTGTTTTGGTAAATACACAAGTGACAGCTGGTGATGGTCTGTAAAAACCTCTCCCATGGCAGAGAGGTTCTTTATCCTTCACCTCCTGTGTGTGGGCCTGGCTCTGGATTGCACCTCCAACAGGAGTGACCCTGTGGGCCAACCACATCGCCCACCCTGGAGATGCCGTGGCTGTTTCCCTCATCAGGCACAGAGGAAGGCTGGTGGGAACAAAGCCATTAATTGGGATATTGCATTGCCTGGTGGGAACAGAGAGGTCAACAATTCCTTAGCTGCTCATGCACAACAAGGTCAGTAGTCCTCGCCAAAGGTGTCGGCACAATTAATAGCTACTAGTCAGGCTGGCCAAGCCCACTACCTTTGTGCCCTTTGTTGAAGGGAAAATAGCACAGCTGCAGTCCAGAGCACTGAAGGTGACATTTAAGTAAACACTGAATCCAAAAAATTTGCTTCATTTGCCATTATTCAACTTAGTTACTCAGTTCTTCCAGGCATGTGTGCATCTCAGCCAGTGCCAAGTGATGTTAACAGGAGATATACACATTCATTTCCTTCAAACAAAGTTAGAAATACGGAATACGATCACAGCTCTAATCAGACTCGGGGGGTTAAGTATTACAGAAATTAGAAAGGGAGAAGGCCACTGGATTCAGCTCTTTTCCAGCTACAAGACTATCCCCCTAGTCAGAAGCTTTCTGGTTTCACTGCTGGAACAGCACCTCTTGAAAATCTTACAAAATCAAAAAAAAAGAAAAAAAAAAGAAAAAGGAAAAAGAAAGAAAAATTAAAAAAAAAATTAAAAAAAAGCAGATGAGACACGAGATTTCTTGAGTAGACACATGGTCCTGAGAGCACAACTGCGCTGCCCTTCCCCTCCTGCCACGCTTGCAATCCTGTCACCCAGGAGTTTATCTTGTACTTTGGGAGAGGCCCTCAGTTTGGATTCTCACACCTAGCTAAAGGAAAGACACCCCAGTTTTCAGATGGAAGCCTTGAGACTTGACAAAATGTACTCTGATTTGGAGAAAATACTGAGAGTTTATTATCTAGGGATGGGGGAAAAGCTCACAATTTTAGATTCAAAAAAGGGCACTTGTGGCCAGTAGTTTCAAAACTCCTGTTTCTGCAAGGTCAAGCCCTGTTGCCCCTGTCTCCCTCACTGCCTCTTTCTCTAGTGAAGGTATGTATAGCTCTTTTTCTAAAAGTTCCTAGAATATTTGTATGCTTCTGCAAGGAATTTATTAGGAAATCATAGATTCTTGTAAGGGAGGAGATCCAATATTCTACAAACAGGGAAATCCCAACAGATGTCCTAACATTTTTCCCTGCTGCCCAAATGATTGGCGAGCACAAGGGGCTCCTGCGTAGATCACTCCTGCCAAGATTTAGTATTGCTTAGCAGATGGCTACTTCTCATTGTGCTCAGGGGTTTCCCCTCCCTGGCACTGGACGGCTTCATGTCAGCTAGAAGCTCAGGCACCACTTTGCCAGATTTTACAACCACCTCCCTTCACACCTGCACCAGCAGCAGTGTGACTTCCCTCTCCTTGGTGCAATCCAGAAGCTCAAGAGATGCAAAACATCCACTTTCCTTTTAATCATGAGCAGAAGTGGCACTGCAGCCCTAACATATGTGATCAGACGCTCTGGCAAGTGACAAGACGATCAGTGCTCTGGTAACACAAAACCAGTGGTAGCAATGGCTCTCCTTCAAAATTTCGGGCATGCATTGCATGGCATCTTCATTTCCAGTAATGAAGTTTAACACAAAGAACTACAGCAGATGACACTTGCTTTGAATGTTTAACAAAGAAGCGTTTAATCCCGGTAAGTACATAAATTAGTAAGGCAGCTCTGATGATACAAATCCTCTTTTGGATTGCTCCGGAAATGGAAATATGTAAACTGTGTAATTTGCACTTCCCTAATATTAGGTTGTTCTTATCTAATGTTCCTCTCTTGCTCATATTTCGGGTACTCCAAGGGGATATTATCCAAAAGGATAATACACATGATGCAGAAAACTAGCCATATGCGGTATAAAAACTAATGCCAAACTGACCACAAATGGTTTTCCAGAGATTTCCAAACCTTTCCAAGTGGAGGCAAGGAACAGAAGGTATCTCTCACTTCTGATTCACACTGTTGGCCTGAACATGAGATGGTTCATTACTCAAAAATGGCATTTGGACACCCCCTCCTCCCCAAGAGTAAAGCGGCAGAGCGGGGAGGAAACATCCACAGATCCAGATTTATGGAAGAAGAAAAGATTGCACAAAACTTGAGGAATCTGGGATACATTTCAAGCCACAAGAGTAACAACGGAAATTGCAAGCAGCATAATGAATTTTGTGTATTTTTTAATTATCTAGAGAGAACTAACTGTATCTCTACAATATAATATATTGTCCACGTCCCACAGAGTTCGAGTCAGCTGTGTTGTTCTCTCCCAAACATATAAATAAGGCTAAGAAGAAAACCCTGCTTCCACTTCAGTTTTCATTGATTGCTAATAGAAGAAATATTTGGATCAACAGGTCAATACTTAAAATCAAATTACAAAAGCAGAAAAAGAAGTCCAGAGGATTTGCAAGAACAACAGATAAAAGAGCATCATTAGATGCAAACAATTCTCTCTCCAAAAGAAAGTTTCAGTTTTCCTTTTTTTTCCCCATGTTTTAGGGGAAGGGGTTGAAGGAACCACAGAGCAGTCAATTAGTCTCATTTAAATACTTATTTTGAAAAATATTCCTATTTCTTGAAAATCAAGGCGATCACATGCACCTAGACAGTTCTCAGAAGAAAAACAGGACATAATACTTGTGCGTGCACTACTGCATTCAGCTGGACACTTTTGTCATCTTTAACACTTGCTTCCAAATGCCTTGGTCAATAATTTATTTCACCTCAATATGCTCACAGGATTAAATCTCACACTGTAATTTGAGCATTGCTGTTCACAGATCAGTCTACCCAAAATGCCCAAAATATTAATCAGCCTTGCCTGAATAAAAAACCTAGACCATAAGAGGCGACTGGCACTTTTTGAACTGTCCAAAAAAAAAAAAAAAAAAAAAAAAAAAGGATATTTAATCTTTTCAGAAATTTACAATCTCCTACTTCATGAGCTAATACTGGAATATTGCATCCTTCCATGCTTCCCTGGCACCCCTTTTCTCTGGATATGAAGTAAAAACATATCTCAATAGCCAGTATTAGGCTAGTCAAGCAGAAAACTCATAGTTTTGACAGACTTTCAAAATAAACAGAGAACCAATGAGCTTGAGAGCCTGCTCCTGTTTGGAATTGATAGGCCAAGTTGGAACTAACACATGGCTGTTTTGCAGTTATATCAGCTTTTGGGGTTTTGACTGTGCACAGCACTTTCTGCAGCATGTACATTAAAAAGTGTGCACAGTTTTTAAATTTTGTTTTGACCATGTTGCATGACCACAGTCTCCAGGAAGGAATTAGAAGTTAACTGTTATAAAATTACAGCTAGAAACAGTCTGGGTTGAGTGAGGGTTCTACAGAGGTAAAGCTTAATTATTTACAGTTTAAGTCTTAACAGACCAGGTCCCAAGGTCATTTATTACCAAGAATGAACATAAATCACTGGTTTCTATTTTTATAGTGCAACCACCAGCACTCAGGAAGAGCTATAAGGTAAGCAGAGATACCCATCCTTAAATAACACCATGAGACAGACTTCATGAGTGTAAAAATGACAGAGGGTAAATACATCTCCTTAAAAAGAAGGGAAGGGGAAGGGGAAGGGCAAGGGCAAGGGCAAGGGCAAGGGCAAGGGCAAGGGCAAGGGAAGAGGATTATTGTGAGAACAATGATGATGAACATGGTACTAATTAGGGCCGTATCTGGACTCTCCATGTCATGGCTTACCAGAAGAGCCCACATCACTGGGGCCAGCACCCTCACAAACTCCCAAGGATGACGGTGACTTGAGTAACTTGCAAAGACTACCCAGAAAAAAAGCCCTGGTGATTTGGAAGGCTGTAACTTTGTAATATATTTATTAAGTATACAAGCTGAAAGAACGTAATTTTCAGTACCTGCCTTCTGAAAATAAAGGTAGCTTCAGGTAACTAAGATTGAATACCACAAGGTATAAAACAGGCACTAATTCCTGTGTTGATCTGATTCCCAAGAAGGTGCTGGCACCATTTAAGACCAGTATTTATTGTTCAAAAAAAAAAAGCATATGATGATTCTTCTATTTCAAGGGAAAAAATGCCCCATTATGCACTAGTAGTCAATGTACATTGGAGCACAAATCACCATTTGTAGTATAAACACATTAGGAGGGCACATATCATTATAGCCAAGCACTGGTGTTTATATTTTGTGAACATCAGCAGTAGCAAAACAAATGCTTAGTTATAGGAGGAATGGAAGTTCAATGATTCAGTAGCATAACAAGTAAGCTGCAAAGCAAATATACACAAATGTATCACTAATACAATCTCCTATTGCAGGAAGTTTTATTCTGGTGGACAAAGTTTTGTGGATAACACCCTGTTGTTACCGAGTTATTTTTAAGTGGGCATAAATGAATAAATATGTGTTTATGACCTATGAAAGGTGAAAAAAGCTAAAAGTTACTCCTTTTATAAGCTGATTCCCCTGCCACAAACATACTACTTGTGTAGCCACCCTTTTGTGGATAGTTTTAAGGAGAGTTAAAAATAAGAATTTTAAACAACATTCATAATAAGTATATACCAGACCTTTATTTCTATGACCTATCAATTAGTAGTGGCTTATCAAGACCCTTTGAATACCAGCCTAAGCAAATACATTGAGATGCAAAAGAGAGGTATATGCTTAACTCTCCTCTATCTTTTAGCTTATGAATCACTCATTGTTTCCAAATTGTGAGCTATGCTCAACAGTTTTTTTACTGCAGTGTCTGCTCCTTATCTGTACTATGTTTAAATCACTGTATAAATTGCAGAATAATTTAGGTTGGGAGAGAT
Source organism: Cephalopterus ornatus (assembly GCA_013396775.1). NCBI lineage: Eukaryota > Metazoa > Chordata > Aves > Passeriformes > Cotingidae > Cephalopterus > Cephalopterus ornatus. Next base: position 92,409 of record VZRE01007540.1, on the reverse strand, counting down.
CTCTGGAGGTCATTTAGTGCCAACCTCCTGATGAAAACAAGACTAACTTTTAAGTTAGACAGAGATATGATCTATGAATCATGTACAACAATCACAATGACTCCTCAAGCCACCAGAAGTTCATGAAGTGATCGATAAACAGCTCCCGACCACAAGTAAAATAAACTCTCCCATTTTGGTCCCCTGCTTATGTCCTGTTACATCTGAATAGGATCAAGAACAGAAGTGAAGGTCTTTGCAAGAGCACAGCTGCCAACCTGTGACTCAAATGCAGTTCAGCAGCATTTTAAGAAATCTGGTGTTGAGACAACCAGGCTAAGGAGGAGGCAGCATATCAAGGATAGATAGCTGCCAGAACCCAGAGGAGGAACGTGGATAGATAGGTGGGGGGAGAACTGTGGGTGAGCATTTCTCTGGAGGAAGGAAGCACAGCTTAGCTGGATAACACATGGTTCCTTAAAACCCATTTAGAAGGGCTTCCATGGTCCCTGGTGTTATGGTTTAACTCCAGCCAGCAACTAAGTACCAGAGAACTGCTCATTCCCTCCCTCCCTGTCGGTGGTGGGATGGGGAGGACAATCAGAAAAAAAGAGTAAGACTCATGGATTGAGATAAGAACAGTTCAGTAATCAAAACAAAGTAAAATATCGTACTACTACTAATTATAACAACAATAAGAAAAATAATATTGTAATGAAAAGGAGAGAGACAGAGAAATGAAACCCAAGAAAGATAAGTGACGCACAATGCAATTGCTCACCAACTGCTGACAGATGCTCAGCCCGTCCTGACGCAGCCATTGGCACCTCCCAGCCAACTCTGCCCAGTTTATATACTGGGCATGACGTTCTATTGTATGGAATATCCCTTTGGCCAGTTTGGGTCAGCTGTCCTGGCCACAAGAAGGAGAGGCTTCTTGTGCCTCTCCTCACTGGCAGAGCACGAGACACTGAAAAGTCCTTGAGTCAGGGTAAGCGCTACTTAGCAACAGCCAAAACATCAGTGTGTTATCAACATTATTCTCAATCTAAATCCAAAACACAGCACTGTCATAGCTCCTAGGAAGAAAACGAGCTCTATCCCAGCTGAAACCCGGACACCTGGTGACCCAGAGATCTCACTGCATGAAGACACATCCGTACTCGCGACAGCCTTGCTGCAGCTGTTTATACACCCCCTTAGCCGAGGCCTCACTATGGGGCCGTGGGGAGAAAAGCGATTGAATTACAACAAGCTCTGTCCCAAAGCTCAGAGCAGAGAATGAACATTTACTATCTAGCACAGACAATTTGTCAAACTGTAAATTAATATAATTGCTTGGGATTAGCATAATTCATATATACATACACACAGATACACATATTTAAATAAGAACCGTAGCACCTCAGTATGTCCCGATAAGTTTGGCTTTGTCTCCTTGGACTTGACATAGACATCGAGGCTACAACAAGGAGCTATGCCAAGTGCAACAGCCTGCACATTATTTAAGTTTGACCATTCTACACTATAGTTTGTCATGGTTCCCACATACAGAAACAAAATCTCTTAAGTTAACAAGGTTGAAAATGGTCACTCTGGACAGCGTTGAAAGCAGTCCACATTAAAAGCTGTGTCCAAAAGAGAGGAACAAATTTTGCTGTTCACACTTCGACCATACTGGAAAATTGAGTAACTGCTTCTCCACCAGCAACGGCAGCAACAAGAACATTCTGAACAAATTCCAGGTATGTTAACAAATCACAGTGCTTAACATGACCCACTGCTCAAAATCCCTTGTGGTTGTAGTGGTTCCTGGCAAACTGAAAACATTTTTCCTTCCACACTTCCTCTCTGTAGTACAGCTGAATGACCTTGGTGGTGGGAGAAGGTCAAAGTAGATGAGAAAAGAGTCTTTAAAAACAATGATTAACTATTTGATTTTAAGCACTATATTCACATTTTGGAGACAAAGCCAACTTCATTAAAAACATTTAAGTCTTGAAACTTAAAAGAAGATGCAGGAGTCACAAGAACAACTATTTGAGCCCACCTGGTCCCCCCAATAATCCCTTCTTGCCAGCCAAGGAAGCAATAGAATGAACAATCTCAAAAACATCAAACTACCAAACACAAAACCAATCAAACAAACCAACCAACCAACCAACTCGCAAACAGAATGGAGGAGGGGATGGTGGTGGGGCTTGCCTTTAACTTCACATACCCCTCGCTTTGCCCTGTGTATTGCCAACTGACATGAACCACTTCACACTTTTGCAGGTCACCTTTACAATTTGGTTTATTTGTATTTTTGCTCTTTCTCAGACTCTTTTGGTCTCCTGTTCTCCACGAATAAGCAAAAACTGTCAATAGCATGGAAGTCAGTTCAGACAGCTTCCCCATACCCTGGAGTGGTGACTTACAAATTTTTGTCAGGTCTCAGCATTTTTATTTTGTTTCCACAGACAAACAAACATCTTTTTCTTTACATTGCCTGCTTTACCGCTGAGAGAAATAATCTCAATTTTAAACAGAAGTTTACTGTATGCCACACGTGCCCTCTGGACTCAGGGTATGTCTCTAAGTCAAGATAAGCAGCTGGTCTAGAACCCACAGAGTATACATTAAATAGCATAAAGGAATAATTGCCCTAGGGACTGCAAGCCCAGTCTCAGCATGGCTGCAGCTGCCTCCCAGGAACCTCCGCATAAATCTATGCCCACCTTTGCTCACCTTATTACTCTTGAACCTATTTTACACCTCTCTCTGCCTCCACAGCTATCCCCACGTTAAAACATCATATACTTAGAACTGGAAACAATTTTTCTTTTTAACAATTAACCTCAAATCCCAAACCTCTTGCAGCATTCAGATAAAACATTAATATAATTAATTCCCTCTATTTCCTCTTTCTATCATAACTCATTACTGGTTTACACCTAAGCTGCATCTTCTCATGTGCTTGCAAACAGTACCATAAAAGCATTCTTGTACCTCTGCCTACTAGCTAAATGATACAGTCAAGAAAATTTGCATGTACAAAATATAGTAAAGCGAGGAATAAATGAAGTATCTGAAAACCGAGTGCTGGTCTAGTGCTACACTCCTTCACTTCCATGCAGGCTGACGGGTATTTTACCACAAGTACTTTATCAACAGCTCTAGGGTGGCACAAAGGTGACTTATACAGAAAGTCTCTTTAAACCTATTTGATAAATATTGAGATGATGGAGAAAATAAAGGAAGTAACTTCTAAAAGGAGGCTTGAAGCACTTTTCTTGAATGCTGATTCTGCTCAACTAGGTTAATTTTTTAATGCTGCAAGAGTAGCAGTCTCCAAAATAAATAAAATAAATGCTTTGATGGTAGTAGTTCTGGTCTGATAAACAGCAATATAAAAATGGCATCTTTGCACTCAGTAGACCTGCTGCTAGTGAGTGAGATAAATAAGGTTCTACTACTTTCACGCTTGTTTGAAACAGGATATCATTGCTACTGTTGTGCAGCAAACTGAATACTATTGTCTTCTATATAAAGCCAAGTTCTTCATTAATTTTCAATCACATATCTGGACAGTTCTTGCTGCACCACTCAATGAGAGGTAATGGGATACAGAGACAATAAAGGGCACGCTTCACTCCGCACAAAGTTTATGATGCAAAAATGCTCAGGAAGGGAGATCAGCCCACGAGACTGGGAAATGCTTAACCCAGAGGCAAACAGAAATTCCAGCCTCGTAAAGCTACTTTTATACAAGCACTTTCCAGATTCAAGAGCTGCATTTCTTTATAGAACGTACAGATCCAAGCAATGCTGAAGGTGGGGGGGGAATGAGATCAAAAAATCAGTTAGTAAATGCACTGATGTAAAAGATTTAACAAAGAGTTTTCACAGCCAAAGTTCAATGTCATGAGTGTAGGCTGCAGGTATAAAATAAAATACAATCTACAGATATGGATAAATACCAGCTCATCATTTCAAGGAAGTATATAGGCTAGAAAAAAAACTATTTTATGATATTACCAGAATATAAGTACATTTTGTTTTACAGGACTGGTTGGTAAGTAATAGAAAAGAAGCAGATAATGCAAGTTTTCAGCATTCAAATTGGCAAACTACCACATTTTAGAAACTATTGGGAAACAGATCCCTGAAAGTGAGGATTTCAAATATTTTCGAGTATATTTTGGCAATACTTAGAATAAATAAACAGTAACAGTGTCTGCTCTTTGGATCCTCAAAATCAGAGAAGTAAGGAAACTTCTGAAAGAAGGAACAGATAGGAAAACAAGAAGACCTGCTTCCAGAGCCTCCAAGGACTCATAGACAAAATACATCACCATTATTTTCTTACCGTTATCTGACTTGAAGCTCCTGAAAGCTAACTATTTCTCTTAAGTCAAATACAGCATACATTGTATTTCCATCTGGAAGTGCTTGATATTTCTCAGCATCTCAGTAAGCATGATATAATATGCTATTGTGTGTCACACTGCCATTTTTTTCAGAAAGTCCCCACAAAAGTACTTATATCAAGCCTGAAATTTCTTATAAAGAAACCAAGCAGTATTTTTCACTTTTATGTAAGAAGTTCTGCCATATTGATTTTCTTGTTTCCATATTCTTTTCCTTAAAAGAAAAGCCTCAATGAAGTAATTAAGACTCCAATAAACTGTTTATTTTAATGAACAGACCCAGAGACTGAATTAGTAGGCAATATTACTTCTAAAAAAGCATTACTAAAACCACTCCATTTGTGCCAGTAACTATGTACGTGCTGGTGCGATGTCAGAAACATTTCATTTCATGACATGAAAGAACAAGACAAAAACTCAGGGTAGAGAAAAGAAACAAATCCACTAAAAGTTTCATGTTGTTACTGATAGTCAGAGCTTTCCAGATTTAAGAGGATGGTTGACACCAAGAAAATATTTTCCTTACATTCATGGAGTCTGAAAATGCTGCCAAAGAAGATCAAGGGAGTTTGTTCTCTTTTTTTGTTGCATCTTTAGGTCCGATACTTTAAATAGAGTTTTTGGCACACAATAAAATAAACTAAATCAACTTCTCCCAAATTCCTGGCTTTTTATGACTCAAGCTGCCAGGCCTTTTAGTTACGCCAAGCTTCTGCAAGAATTAAATACTGTTCAAGTTAACCTGGCATAAAAGGCTGGGTCCTTATCAGGTGAACATCAGCACAGCTGTCAGTTCAGGAGCCCCACAGCCATTGCACCTTGAGGCTCATAAGATCTGTCTCTGGGCCAGGACCAAATCCTGCCAGTGCTCAGCTGCAAGCCAAAGTAGCTCTGGGTGGAGGAGGGAGGGCTTCTCCTGCCTCTTCACCTTCCTCCATCTGTTTGTTACTAGTGCTGTGTCCTTCTTTACCCTGATAACACAGGCAGCTGTTTGAACTGCTCAAAGATGTGCATTGTGAGGCTGTATCCCACAGAAGGCACTGAAAGGCCAGTGGTACAACTGCAGGCTTGCAACACATCTTGATCCAACTGCAGGCCTGGGATGCACCATGTTGGTACAGGAGAAATTCTGTTTTTAAACACCTCTCTGCCAATACATAGGAGCACCATGTGTGAAACTCACATATATATAAGCTCCAAGAATTTGCACACCAGAAACAGCTCTAGCAACTTATTTTCACAATATTCATATGGTGACATTTGGTTTAAAAATAAATGCATATTTTTGCGAGAAACTGCCATGGAAGCAAAATGTATCATTCGTTATTCCACTCTTTCAAAGAGCAAGAAAACCACTTCTATCTGTCCCTCACAAGGCAGTTTTGGGATTATCCGTGGTCCTCTGAGGCCTCATACCAACTGCAGCCCTTTCAGTCCGGGCTGCCACACCTTATCTTTCTGAAACATTTTACATCTGGCTTCTTTTACACCTCCTGAATCAGAAAGTGCAGCACATCTTCCACCACAGCAGGTAGAAGATTTCTCTCCATGCTTTACTTTTGTCTCACACAAGACTTTGCAAGCACGTGCTCTCAGTCAGCAGGCAAGCGTCAGGCTGGTACTGGGAAGCTGTCCTTTTGTATCCCTGACAGTCCAGTAGTAGCATATGGTGCTCTCTTGTTTTATGAGGAATAACTGAGATGTAATTTTTTTTGCCAGTTACTATGACTCAAGTCGTAGACAAAGAAAAACCTTCAGAGTGTATCAGCAGATTTTCCCCTCAAATTCATGAACTGTTTCCTTGTTTGGGCTAGATGAGCATAACCTGCTAAGTCATGGCATTTCTTTACCTACTAAACCAACCTACAGTGCAAGTAGCTCTTGTGTTTGCACGGATCACATGCATATGGTACAATGAAGAAATACATCAAAGATCTTTCACATGAGCCTGTCTGTCCACACAGCAGCACATGGAGATTTTTTGGTCCAGTCCTAAAAGCAGCAGTCCCTGGACATCGCTGCTTGGGCTGGCTAGATATCTCACCATGTTGCTACAGGCACTGTTTTGGTAAATGCAACAGAACATTCCCTTTGGAAGGGACCTTTCTTCAACTCTGCAACCAAACACCACACACTGCAGGAGCAGATGGATTCTTATTGGACAGGTGCCTATCAGAGCGCAATTGCACCACTATGTCAAACCATTTTCTACGGAAATGCTTACATAAAAGACACAGATCAAGAAACCCAAATTGTCATATAAACCTTGCACACAGCTGAGCCAGCATATCAAAAAACATTAGGGACATCAGCACTTCTGTTTTCAAACCCCATTCTACCTCCTGGTCAACATCTTCTGTACCACTCCCCTAAGCAGCTCCCTCTATCATCACCTTTTTCTCCACTTCTTTAACTGCTCACTTGCCATGTAGAATCAGGAAATGAGCAAGGTGTTGCACATGCAGTAAGTATCTCTTCAATTTCACCTCTCTGGACTTTGAAAGTTTTTCTCTCACCTACATTTCCAATCCTCAGTTGATTTTTGTCTTCTGAAATGGCTGTGCATAAAGCTTTATGGGGTTCTGTGTTTGCTAAAACACCTCAGAACCTTTGCCCTTTGCTACTCAGTTATTCAGTAAGAATCTGGGTACTTTCCTATCCTTCGTAGGGAATGGGGGATGGGGAGAAGTTGATGAAAACCACTTTTTTTCCTGAAGTTCAACTAACCCACCATCTGTCTAGGAACCACAGCAAGGAGCAGTCGCTCAAATGCCTCCTCCCTAGCAGGCACAGAACCCCTGTGAAGGACAGGGAGAGGATGGACATAAAGACTACATGGCTCATGTGCAACCCGAGCAAGAGCTTCGGCTAAAGCTTCTGCTGTCCCCCTGGACAAAAAAAAACCAACCAAACCAAACCAACCAACCAACCAAAAAACATGCACTTGGTTGTTTAAAGGTTTCACGATAGAATTTTCAATGTTGAAACAGGAAAACTTTTCAGCATAATGATTTGAAATTGAATTCCTTTTGCAAAGGGAATTGGCTTGGAGAAATGATTGCTGAATATACACAGTCACCCTCACTACACATCACTTTGCACAGATTCTCAGTCAGCTTTGGCTCTGGATGGGCAGTTTCTCCACTTAAAACATCCACTGATCTGCAACAATGTTCTCATTTGTATTACTGTTTACACAGTTAAAAAAGCTATGTGTTCTAATTCATAAGCAGTGTGATAGTTCTAGATTTCTCAAGCATTTGTTAGTACAAACAGAATTAAAACACATTTAAGCTCAGCTGCAAACAGATTTTAGTAGACGCTAACAACCCCGGTAGCAAAATAAATAACAATATTTTTTCTAAGCTAACCCTGATGTTTGGACAGGTGTTTGGGATTTACAGGACATGATGGTTACTGAAGTATTCACAACTGTGCATTAAAACTGTCACTAACTTATAATACTTTTCCCTCCCTCTGATTTGGATAAAAACAGAAACAAAATAGCCCCTTGCAGTTCTCAGAGTTATGGCCTTGGCTGATCACAGAAGTGAATAATTGGACTGATTTTTTAATTCCAACTGAAAACGCATAAGTGATTAACAGTCCCCTGCACTTTGATACAGTGCTGAAAGGAGGTCTCTCCTGAAGCAGAGACAGATCTTCAGTTTCTTTTTACAAGCAAAGAAAAAAAAAAAGGAAAAAGAAATGGAAGAAGAAAGGGTGCTTTCAGTTTTGTTTCTGCATGCCTCTTTCATTGCAACTTAAATTTGCATACCCTTCTTTTCCTGAAAAGAGAATGGATGACTGAAAAAACCACTACAGTGTTATACATTAAAAAAAAAATAATTAAGGTCAAAAATTTATTCAGAAGACTTCTCTACTCAATCCTACTCCTAGAGAGGCTGCTACAAGTCAGACTTGCTCAGTGCTCTTCATTATGGCTGTAGTCCTGCACTTTTTTTTGCATGGTTTCCACTACTCGCGCTCTCCTTAAATTATTAGTAAAACTGAAAAACTGAAGGACAAGAAAGGTGGGTTTATGACCAGAAGAAAGAGTCCAACCTGGACCCAGCTGGGAGTGCTAGCTCATGGGGAACAGGCAGAGACCCATTTCATTGCTTTGCATCCTTTATTCACCCCTCCTCTATTTCAGTATAAACCAACTCTGCTAAGCCAGAACGTAACCAGGACCCATCATAAAGGATTTGTCTCTAAACCCATTAATTAGTCAGGTGAATCAAATGACCCCTCTACCATTGTTTTTCTCTTTTTATATCAACTTATAGCTTAAGACTCCAGCCAGTGCTCTGTACTCTTGACATTTTATATACTGAGACTTACTAACTAAGTGTTTTGAAATACATGTGAGTCACCTGAAAAATTCATGCAGGCAGATGGCTGAGCTGAAACCACTGACACTTCTGTCTGAGCAGAATCTATAAGGACTAAGCAGGAACAGAGGGATGACAGCACCAGCTTCAGTGTACTATAATCACTCAGTTTTAGATTGCTGTTAAATCCATGAATCTCTACAAAAATCCATGTGGGAGACTGTAAAATAATCTGTGTATTATAAAGTTATCAGGTGTTATACTTAAATGAAAATAAATCAGAAACCATAGCACAGTGAGATACTTCAGAAAGTATCTCTTAACTAGCAGTAACACTTAACTGGTAGTAGCACTTAACTAGTAGTGACAGAAGCTTGATAACTATAAAGGCACACTAAGATGCTAAAATGGTACCTGATTTGTTCTTGGTGAATATCTAAACACTGACTGTTATTCTGGTGAATCCTAGTGCCTTGTGCATTTCAACTCTAGGACTGCTTTCAGAATCTTTATAAACAAAAGAGCTTTGAAACAAAAGTGCTTGTAATGAGGAAGCAAAATAAGGACTGGCATCCGCACTGTATACCCACTCCAAAGCATCTTCAGAGCATACTAATCGCTCAGATTCATAGCTGTATTGTTCCAATCCTTTTTTTCTCAGTGTTTTGTGATTGAAAAAGAAAAATGAAGAGATCAAACTGTTAAATCTAGCTTTTTCTGTTTCACTCTCTTTATGTATTGAAAGGAATTCAAACTGGATGAGTTTGATACAAGCATTCTTCAACGCCAAACATCAATGTAAATCCCAGGGCACAAAGCATGGTAGCGAGAAGGAAAAAAATAAGCTTTCAGAAAGAAAGAAAAAAAAAAAAAGAGAGAGAGAAAAAAGAGAAAAGAGTGTAGTTTTCCCACATGTTTAGGACCCCAGTTATTATTTAGCTACTTGAAAGCATCCACTTAGCTCATATTCAGAACTTGTCTCTGGAAGCTCAGTAAGAGCTTTAACAGCGCACAATAAATAAACACACAAAAATAAATCAACATCCTCTTTCTAAAGCAAAATAAGTACAAATACTGCCATAAAAAGTCTGATGAACTCCAAGTAGTATTCCTCCTTCACACTGAAGAAAATATACAATATTTTTAAAACATAGAGGAGTTTTTTTCAGGCAAGGAGGAGAGGGAGGCTGGGTGCTGTGGAGAATGGAATTGAGAGATGGAATAAATCCAAAAGTAGGACAGCCATCAGTGTTTCATCTGAAGTAGTCATCACTGCTCACCATCACTGCTCCTGCAGCCTATGCACAACCAGTATCCTGAATTCATGTTAAAAGGCACTCAGATGCAGGGAAGTTGCACCTGGGAATCCTTTAATGTGACTCAAGATGCACAGAACACAGCACTTACAGACTCACGGCATTTTAAAAATACATAGAAAAATTCTAAAAATCCTCTCAAGAACATCAAGTAGGGTTGTTTGCAATTTAATACTTTTACTGAGATGGCAAAATATTAATCCTCTAAACTATTTAACATAAATATTGTCAAATAAAATGTTAAAAGAAATTTTTAAGAAAAAATTAAGGTTACAACAAGATACAGTAAGATTTAACCTGAAGTGGAAAGCACAATTTGTATCTTTAAAACATTTCCTACTACTATCAACTTCATTTCTATTAAAATCCCAAACTTCAGCACCATTGGGGTTTTAACTCAGAATTCAAACTTCAACAATATTATCCAAATGCCAATACAGGATCTCCTGAAGACATCCTTCTACAGCAGTATCTTTTGAAATGTTATATCAATACCAAAAACACTACAAATCATGACAAGGAGACTGTGAAACAAACAGGGGAACGGGAGCTTTCAAGTGCAGCTTGAACCAGGTTTCGAGTATAAGCAGTTTGAGCAAAAGCCCACTTACGCTGAATCACAGTGCTCATTCCTGGGGCTGATTGAACACAGGAGAGGAAAAAACTTGCAGCTGTTTCTGCAAGCACTAGGACTTCAAGGGGTCCATATTTAGCACCACTAGTATTCACAAAATTATTTGTTAGCAATTTCGTCAAACACAGGCTACGTGGGTCAACCCACTCCTAATTAGATGACTAATTCTGAAGGTCATGAATAAAGAGAAGGACACTGACATCCAAAGGATGAAATGGCTGCTTCTAGCAAACGAACTGAGAAGCCAAACTGGTCAAAAGGCAGGACCTTAGCTTGGGGAGGGGAAAAAAAAGAAAAAAAAAATTAAAAAATGTAGTGCAATTAAGGGGCTAATGCCAAAACAGTGAAGTAACACTGCTTTTCAGTGCACTGTGGCTCCACTAATTTCCCATGGGCTGATTCCAGATAGTGAGAAGTTCCTGCCCTGCTTGCCACCTTCTCTCCTGGGAATAGGGGAGCAGCCCTGTGTTCTGAACTGTACTATGCTCAGGTGTTGGGTGCTATGTTTGCTGTTGAAATAACCCTCCCTACAGCCCTCTTTTTCAACCAAAGAGCTTGGCACTCTGACCCAACTGGCTCCTCTCTTGCTCCCAGCCAGGACCAAAGCTGACAGGTGACAATATAGGTGTGGCCTGACATTTACATCTGTGAGTCACTGCCCTGTGACAATAACCACAGAGCACAAAGAGACTCTCAAACCCCTAATCTCTGGACTGCCCAAACATTCAGATACTGAACCCAACCCAATCCTGCACTTCTCAAAACTCACGTATGATTTTCTCCCATCCTGTGGAACTCTTTTTTTTGCTATCCTCTTAGGCAATTTAGTTGTGTGAGAAAAAAGCAATGGTGGGTAACTTTATCAAATTAACAGCTGTGTCTCCTCTACTGTAAAGGATACACAACATAAAAGAGTCCTCAAAGTTCAGTTTAGTAAGAGAACCTTAAAAATCAAAATTAAAACAACCATGATTTTCAACTCTCATTACGAAAATGACTGAGCCAAAGATAGCATGATTACATATGGATCAGCCATAACCTTGTCTCTGCCATTCAGATCAGAGTACAAAGTGCATTCAGGAAAGATTTTCTGTTACTGGAATGCATCAAGACACAGGATGAACAAGGTGTCATAAGTTAATTTGGACTCAGGCCTTTCGTATTGCTCAATAATGCATTGATAAGCACTTTAATCCAAAAAGGCAGAGTTCACCGTAGAAACATTAGCTTTCTTAACAAGAATGAATGTGATTTGAAAAGATCAAATAATATCCACATATGTGAAATACAGGTTCTAATAACAGTTAAAGACAATGCATAAAATTAAAGTAGGTAATTTTTAGTCACTTAAGATCGAACAGGAGGCATATTTCTTCATAACTGCTTGATAAAAAATAATTAAAAGTATTTTCTGTATTTACGAAAAATATCAATCTCAAAGGTTTAAAAAAATAAAATGGGATTTTTTACCATACTTTAAATTTCTCGGTTTGTCTTATAAGCATTTCAGTAGTAAATGGCATATAAATATGGTAATATTGTAATAATTTATATAGCACAGACATAACCACAAATAATATGGCAGCTATAAATATTCTGATAGGAGAGATGGGTTTTCTTCCTCTCCTGAGTAATCTTTAGTAATCCAAAATTGTCTGTACGTATGGAATTGAACATACAGAAGCTGCTCCTGCGACCACAGCAAGTGTCACACATGTCATGGGCACAGCTCAACAAAAGCACAGGTATCACTTTCAGGACTTCTCCTTGACCAGAGGCAACACTACTTGTTGCCACCTTGGAGATGTCCCAAATCCATTTGCACACATCATCCATAAAACAGGTTATCTTCCATTAAAAAACAAATTCTCAAGAGAGATGTCTCATTCTTCCCCTTAATTAGATTCACTGTGGACTCTCACTAATTCATACTTCAATGACTCCTTCTCCAAAATCTCTAATACTAGGAAAGTCGTGCCTGCTCGCATCGCATCCTCTCTCAATGGTTATGACAATTCAGAGTGAAAATTTAGTATGGAAACGTAATTATATTTTAGACCAGTGATCAAAACAAGAGATTCTTCATCATTTGAAAACAATTTCAGTTTGATTTATATCTATAATCCACACCAAAAAAAAATCCAGATCAGATTTAAGCCAAGTCTTTTAACACAAAGCTCAAAAAATTTAAGTCTTCTACTGCTGGATGTGCTTGCAACTGTACACATTGCCCCAAAGCCTTAACTACATGCAGAAAGTAGTTAGAATCAACATCCTTCATAACTTCTGGTACAAAATCCTAACACTTATAAAGGAAATTCTTAGGATTAAGATTGTGTTCTCACAGCTAAAATCAACCACACTGGAATCTACTTTATTAGCAAAATAAAGCAGAAGTGTGTAAATTTGTGGTTCAGTGTCAAGAAAATAACTTCAAATGAAGCCCAGAACTGTTGTGATAATCATGCTATTATCATCTCAGAGCAATCAGATTCTGAAGTTCTGCAAAGTATAGGTGATATCAGTGCTTTAAATTCCTAACAAAGATCTTCTTCTATGATACCTTTTAGTGATGATAAGCCATAAATGCTCACAGGGCAAACAGACTAACATTTATCAGGGTTCTACACCCTGCTACCTACTTTGACAAACAACAGTTGAGATCATTAAAATCGTCAAACAGCAAACAACACATTCTTTCATAGTTAATACCACATTCTTTCAAACCTCCACCTTAAAAAAAAAAATGCTTCAAGACACAGACAGGCATTGCTTACTCTCGAGATGCTGCTTTACCTCTTCCCTAAATTACAAATAACTTTGCATATCAGCAAATAGGTATCAATCTTCTTTATGACTGAAGTACTATACGACATTCCTTGTTGAGTTTTCCAAGGGCTTTGACCAAGAATTATTTTCTTTATGAAGTAAATGGTTACCTTGTTTCTGTGCAACACCTAGCCATTGCATTAGCATTTTACAACAGTGAATACCACTGGAAAAGGGAAGAAGAAGATCGCAGAATGGCTACTCCCAGTAGTTTAACTGAAGCATCATGAATTCACTATCAACAAAGCACTAAATCACTGAATATTTCAAAGCAGAGAAGGCAGTTTTACAAGGTAAACATTCAGACATTTACTGCAGTCTTTTCAAAGCCCCCAGTACCAAGGCCAATTTTATTGTGCTGTCATACCACAAGTGATAAGGACTTTTTAAAGGTATATTTGACTACTTATTGTAATTTTTAAAGCATGTAACTTGAAAGAAAAAAAAATATCCAAATTTACAAAGCAGAACAGAGAACAGTGAGAATTTCTAGTGGCATGAATGTTACTGGAGGGTTACATTTTCCAACCCACATTGAAAAACCTCAGTGCATATATTTTTGAACACCGTTTATAACTAAAACTGAGCACATAAAATCACTAACACGTATCATGCCAGGACCCCATAACATTTCAACTGCACCTATTCAATCCCTAGCAAACTTGTCAAAAGGAATTGAATCTACAGAGATCTACAGGAACGCTATATAATTCAGCACCACCCCTATTGCTTCCTACATACACCATAAAGTTCACCCCACATTTTGTACCAATGACACATGGTCATGCTGCGTTATTTCAACAGCAAACATAGCACCCAACACCTGAGCATAGTACAGTTCAGAACACAAGTGACAGGCTGCATGTATACTGGACACAACAGAAAGTCACACAGGACACACGCCCCCAGAGCTTTGCTTTGCCAGGTTACCCAGGTCTTAGGTACTAAGGCAGGAGACTAAAGGGCTGGTTAAAAACATATGGGAAGTGCATATTTTTGAGGAAAAGCCCAGAGCAGATGGCAGCTGCTCAAGTCAAAGCTGGAATGCCAAAACAGCAAAAGATTTCAGGAACTCATCCCACTTAGAGTCACCTGTGGGTGCAAACTTAACCTCTAAAATAACTTGTAAACAGCATCTGAAAGGTTTTTCTGTTTCAATAATGAGTTCCTTTGCCAGTAAAGAGTGGAAATAAGCCCAGTGAGGAGAGAGTGGAGAAAACAATTTCAACACACGTGCACATGGAGCACCAAGAAGTACAGAAAGTATGAACCAGGGAAAGGGGGCTGTGGCTTACAGCTGCTTACAACAGCTAGTTGTATTGTTCATATTGATAATGAATTTTAAATGCATGTTTAACTGCAAATGTGAGACACTGCTTTTCTAAATAGTCACATGGTAGAAAGGTTTTGTGTTTGGTTTTTTTTAAGAAGACAAGGAGCAATAATAAAGAGAGAAGGAGTTCTGGCCTGAACTTCTTTGGACCTCCTCTTCTCCAAACAAGAGTAAGAAGTATGAGAAACAATTTAACAGCTGTAAAAGAAATATTCTGCTTGGTCTTTTTTTTTAAGCATACATAAAAGATTTTAAGAAGTATAAGAATAATTCATTTACACAACAAGGAAAAGGTAAGAGCTTTATTTAAATGAGAAAAAACAATGGGAAACAAATAAGAACAAAATGTGCCCATCTTTGCAATACACAGCTATAATGATTCATGTTTGATCCATCTGCTTTAATGTTTTGCATTTGTTAGCAGCCAATGCTACCTGGTCAACCACAACATAAAGCAGGTGATCTTTATGATCTTCACTAAGAATTTTAGACAGATAGAGTCTGTTCTTGATCCTGAAGAGTGATCAGCACAAAAACCAAAGTAAGAATTATACCCTTTCTCTTTAAAAAAACCAAACCTTGAACTGGTGTTTGCAGTCCAATGTTATAAAACTGTACAGGTGTATCAATGTCTTGACAGTGTCCTGACCTTTAGTCTTCCTTTTCACAGAGGGAATTTGCATTTCCTTCTTTGCTATACAGTGTATTTATTCTGCACTTCACCTCTGTTATAGGAATTATTAGCTGCAACCAGCTGCACCTGCCTGGGTTCCTGAAGCAATCTGGGGAGCTCTACACTACCCGAAACAGGTTCATAGGAACATATCAATACTGTATAAGCCATCAGTTGAATCAGATCCCTATTTATCAGCAATTAAGTCTACCAAGAAAGTAGCAGAGCAGCAGCATCCTCTTTACCCAAAATGCTATTTAGCCACAGAAGACAAAACATTGATGCAGCCCTATGTTACACAGGGCACGTGTTGCATGACCTGTGCGAGAGCTATGGTATGTTACATGGGCTCTTGATTAAGCTGCAAAAAGGACAACAGACAGGGATGAAATTGGGTAGATATGTACAAGGCCATGTTGGATGGGGTCTAGTGGAAGGTGTTCCTGCCCAAGGCAGAGAGATTGGAACTAGATGGTCGTTGAGATCCCTTCCAACCCAAACCATTCTATCAATCTATGACATTAGGAGCTTCACAATAAATTGGTGCCTTGCCACATACTCAGCTTCAAACAGAGCAGCCTGTGACATAAAATTGCAGGTTTGCCTTGACCTAACTGCAGAGCAACTGCTGAGGAGTGAAATGTAAATTACACCAGCAGGAAAGTGGCTATTCTTTGAAATCACAGATTACGATTCAGCCCTCTCTCACTGACTAGTACAGGCATTTGAGTGAGCAATTGCAAAGAGCAGACCAACAGCAAGTGACACATCAATGATTACAAGTGTGCACTCCTCTCCTTAAATAAAACGAGATAATTTCTAATGCAGCTACTTACTTACTTGAGATGTGCTGCCCACAGATCAAAGCAGATGGTAGGTATAGAAGAGATGGACATAGGTTTGTGTCTCCTTAAAATGCACATGTGCACCATCACAAACAGCCACAACTCAGTATTCAGCTGGTGGTTGAGATGTCAGTGAAGTGTCAATCTGCACTGGCTTTTCTACCCACCCAGAACAGTCATGCCACTGGTTTTTCTTTTTTGCCAAAAGCAAATTTCATATGACTCAGTGAAATTTCACATGGTACAACTTTTCCACAGTAGCGTTTGACTAAGGAAGAGATGAAATTAAATTTTCTCCAGGAAATAAATCTGGTAATTAATTTGGAAACATAAATGTAACCTTTAGCTCATTGCTACTACATGACAGATACTATTTGGTTACACAGTATACTACTACACAGTGTTTTTAGGGAATAGAGACTGAATAAACAGCACAGAGTAGACTTTTAGTTTTCCCTCTAAATCATCCCAGATGCAGTAGATAAGAGAGTAAGAAGTAAGAAATTCTGCATTGCTTACAGCAGGCTATATTCCACCTCACTTAGCAAAAGGAATTCCCAAGAAAGTAAACTGTCTTGTTCGCAACTGAGGCTGCATCAAGAAGAAATGTTACAGTAAAGATACTGGCAACAATATATTATAGCAGACATTTTCATAATGTTACATTTTCTATACATCAACAGAGCTTTCATATACAATTTCTAAATAAACAAATAAAGTGGAAGGAATTTCCATCTCCAAGTGACAAAGAGTATTTTAGCTTCTGTTATAATAGCTACAATAGAAACTGAGGAAATTTAATAATGCTGGCATAGAATTACCTAATAAAATGTACTACATGAAAATCAGATTGCTAGGAATGTTTTGCTGTCTATCACATCTTTATTGATTCAACCATTACAGTTTCAGACCTTCACTAAGAAGTGTAGCAAGTAACAGATTGCAAAACTGTTCTGTCAGTGCTGTCTCCTCCTTATCCCATTCCCAGCTCTGCATTTGCAAGAACAAAGTATCTGTTCTGTCATGGTTTAATCAAAACCAGCATACATACACACATGATAAAAATTAAATCAGATATTAGAATGCTACATGAAACTACAAATACAATAAAATCAGAAAAAACTTGAAATTTTACACAGCACTACTGGTACTGCTCATGCTATGAATTTATCTCAGTGATACAAACCCGTATTCAGTCACAGATATTCACAAAATGTATTATTCAGCTAGTTTCAAGTGAGAAACTAAAGATACAGAGATATCCAAACACTAATCAGTTTTTCTGCTTACAGCATACCATGGTGCCAAAAAGTTCATTTTTAAAAGTAGTTGAAAAAGCCAAAGGAAAAGAACCTTGTTTTAAAAATTAATCATTTCATCCTTAATGATCAGTAGAGTGTAGACAAGGTATCGAAAATTTAATTCATAATCCTCCTAGACATCAATGCTGCCTCTTCAAATATGCATGCAGTGGTGGGCTTGGCATACCCTGCCTGTTCATACAGAACTGAAACACGGGACATTCCATCTGAATATGAGGAGAAACTTCTTCACTGTGAGGGTGACAGAGCACTGGAAACAGGTTGCCCAGAGAGGCTGCGAAATCTCCTCTGCAGACATTCAACACCCGCCTGAACGCGATCCTGTGCAACCTGCTCTAGGTGACTGACCCTGCTTTAGCAGGGAGGTTGGACTGGATGATCTCCAGAGGTCCCTTCCAACCCCAACCGTCCAGCAATTCTGTGATCTTGGAGAGGATGTGGGAGCTGAGTGGGCTGATGCTGTGCACAGACACCCCCTAAGATTCTTCATGGAGATGTCACACCATGTGGCTCTTTCATGTCTCTTTCAGTGGGCTCCCCATGTCCATTTCCATTTCTCTATGTGGGAAGGAAAAGAGCTTTCCTCTTGCCTCTCCTGCCAACTCCTTCTGTTCAGGCTGAGCACTCCCAGCGAGGAGCGGCATACTCATCTGTGGGTTCACAGAACCTGGGTTTTCACCACACTCACTGGTGCACAGTTTTTACTGCTCATCAGGTTAAATGGTGAAGAACTGCACAGATAATTTACAGATACTGCATGTTTATAATCCAAAGTCCCAAGTGCATGCGCAAATGAGTACCAAATCTTAATAACTGTATTTTAAGACTATTAAGTATTTTAAAGGAAGATAACAAGATACTGTCAGCTAGTAAGCAATGGCATTCCCCCACTAAGTTTCCTGATTAAACACATGCAGGAAAAAACAATGTACTATACAGGAAAAAAAAAAAAAAAAAAAAAGAGAAAAAGAGCATGTATTGACTCCTTCTGTCAACCATATTTTCTTAACACAAGCCAACATCCATCAATCTCTTCACCCAAAGTGCAATTCTCACCCTCTCTATGTGGAACATGCTAATGAGTTTCCATAAAAAAAAAATATCATCTGTATTTACCAGGTACACAGCAAAAACAGGCTCTCCAGTATATGCAGTGATGCTTTCTATATGTCAAAGAAAAGCCAAAGAGGTTCTTCTCTTACCATACGACAACAGACACTTCACTTCAGAGACACTTCAACTGACATGAAATACAAGCTCACAAAGCCAGCGTCAGTGTTCTGTTTTAGTGTATTACTTTTTTTTTTTTTCACCCTTTCTCTGCTTCTGCCAGCACTGAATTCAGTGTTAATTAAAGGGCTGGCTTAGCCCTGCACCAGGAATGCAGCAGCGATGCAGCTGCACTGTTGGGCAGCGGTGCTTGCAGACTCCATAGCAGAAGTGAGATGGAGAAGATCACAGCAGGGAAACATGGATGGACTTCCCCACTGCATCAGGTCTCCTGCTGGCACAGGCAATGTGAAATCACTTTTATCTGATTACCAACAATGAGCAGTGTCTGTGTCTGGAGACCACGACAGAGCCTAGAAACAAAACATGGCTCTCATATAACAAAAACAAGACTTTTGCAGTGGCAAAGGAGGCTGTACCACTGCTCTGCTTCTCCAAGGAAAGTTTTCTTTCCTAAAGTGAAATGATGTAAGGAAAATTACATACTTCTGTGAATAAGCTTGTGCTGGTAAGGAATGCTTTTCCATAAAGCTATACACACATCCCGGCACGAGCCCACTCCTTGTCACAAAAGTCTTGGTGAGAAACAAACTGGGAGAAGGAAAACAAGAGTAGTTACCTCTGGATAAGACCAACAGAATGTAGGCCATGAATCAGCTGGTTTCCATATCCAGTATGTAATTAACAGAGAACATTACAGACTGAAGCTTTCACTTAAAATTACAAGAACAATTAATGAAGTCAGGAAACAACCATTTGTTACTTTCAAATGTTGCCTTAAATGCAGTTTGCAAAAAAAAAAAAAAAAACTCAGGAGACACATTTCCCCCTCCTCTACTTGTAAATGAATATAAAAAATTATGCTTTTGTACTGAAGAAAAAAAAAACAAACCAAAAACTGTGTTATCTCCTTTTGCTGATTTGAATAAAACATGACTTTTCCTTTTCAGCTCATCCTCTAAAGAACAATGCTTCAATCAAAATTTGTAAAGAGCTGGCAATGAGGTTCATTAAAGGGTCAGGATTAAAAACAAACAGCAAACACCACATGATTTCTACAAAGCTTACTGCAGGTCATCTCCTAATTTCAGCCTACATCTGAACACCGATGTGCATGTCAGTGCAGAAGTGCTGCTTGTAACCACTGTGCTCTCATCTCAGCAGGCTAAATCACAGTTCTAGAGATGAGGCTGCAGGGGTATCCCAGAGCCCATCCAAACACACTTTGTTTTGATTTGTTCTCTTCTTTTTGGCGAACAGCACCCAGATACTGCTCTGGTGTAATCAGGTCCCCTGACAATGTGAAACTCACACTTTAAAGAGCCCACTGACAGATGGATTCAATTTAATGCATGACTATGAACAGCTGCTGCTGATCACCGGCTTGTACAGCGAACCCATTCATCACAAAATATTTCAAAAGACTGAGCTGAAATGGAACAAATGAATTTGAAGAAGTATGGGAGGTACAATGTTAGCTTTGGAGAATGTGTCATAGCTATGGGACTATTAATTTATTCCTGTTAATGCTGGCTCCACTCTATTGGCAGCATTCTCCAGACTGTCAAAAATCCAGGAGGGCAGCCTGAATAAGGTATTAGAAGATGTAATTAAATACTCCTTACTGAAGGTGATTTTAACTAAATGAGCCACTAAAGAGAGCTGACAGAATGTTTAAATTCTGCCGGGGAAAACTTCAAGATGACAAGCCTCAAAAAACTGCTGGAGAGAGAGGAGGTTATTTCCCCTATTGCTCTAACTCATCAAGAAGACCCATCAATCATGCAATGGATGGCCAGGGACCTGCCTTTGCCACCTTCATTTTGAATACTTCAAGCAGCCTTACTGCTTTTGAAAAGTTTTCATCTTCCTGTTTGGTCCTTCAGTTTGGCTGCAGTCAAGAACAAGGCAACCTCCGAAGTACGGAGCCTCGCAAATGAAACTAGCTGTTATGACGGTCTCTAAAGAGATGGTGAGCTGACACAGAGCTGAGTAATTCACAACTTTTTCTTTTCTTTTTATTTTTTTTTTTTATTTCAGGAATTACGCAGCAAAAATAGACATTTTAAAATCCACTGTTTGTCATGGCCACTGGAAGATCCCTGAGCGACTCAATTTTTCACAGAGCAATTCCTACAAGTTATATATAGAGCAGTTTCACACACAGAGGGAACAAGGGGAATATGCAGGGAGGAAAATTCTCCATGAGCTGCCTAAGGTGGTATACAATCTTGCCAAACCTTGCTAGGGTTTTCTAGGAAGGGGGAAACAAATGAAGTTTCCAAGATCTTCTTGAAGGCAATTCTTTATCTGGAAGAGATATTTATAACATCTCAGACACCTGTACCAACAAAATATACTGGTACTTCTGAGACTTCATGAAGAAAGCATGTAATGCTCATGCAGAATTCTAATTTTCACACAGTCACTTCTGTATCAATATGCAGTTGTGAGATCAGATTTTTGTATCTTAGTATGAAAAACACACTTATTTTGAGCAGTGGTAAATTTAATAATCATTTGTTGTAATACCTACTGATAATGGGAGAGTAAAAAGAAACAAAATTTTCCTCAGTATAGAAAATATAATCTTGCAATGGTAAGGGGGAAAAAAAAAAAAGAAAGCCCTCTTGGATAATAATATTTCCCTTTTTCCTTCTAAAGAGTTCCCTTGCCAGTCTACCTACTATCCTTCCTTAAGCCCAGGTGATGAGACAAAGCTCAACATCATAAACTTGCACAAATAAGGTGTATCAGGTATCCTGCAACTCCCCTTCCATGCAATGGAAAAAAGCTGCTGGTTTGCCACCACCCAGTCTCCTGCTATGAAAGCCATGTGGGGAAGTGACTGATAGGTTTACACCGTGTCAATAAGTAGCTCTAAGACAACAGGGTTTTTATTTAACTTATTTTGAGGAGCAGCTGACCACTGCCAGGATATACGCTTTGACGAGGGAGTGAGAAGCCGTGCACTCAGCAGCATTGTTTTATTTGCCAGAACCAAGGCAGGAGCACACTCCCTCTCACACACCCTCTGCAAAGATTATTCATCACCACAGCAACCTCCAAACAAAGGTGGAAGCCAAGTCAAAGAGCCCTGTTCCTCTGACGACAGAGGATGAAAGGTGCTCTCTGCCTGCACCCTATGGGTGACTTGTTTCCTGGGGTTTGTTTTTATGTAATTGGATTTAATTTACTAATTTAACTTCCAGCAGCCCAGCATGCATGCCCAGAGCACAGAATGGCCACACTTACGCACTAAACAAAAAAATTCTATAGCCCCCCTTAAAAGGAGAGAGAAAAACCAGCTGATACACAACTCCTTCTTGCCACATGGCTGAGCAAATGCCATACTCTATTACATTTTCCCAACGTCACCCCCTTCCCTACGAGCTCCCCTAGGTAACAGGAATAGCTGCAGTAAAATAAACACTCCACGTAAACCCAAGAAAAGCTCAACCTGTTTAACTACCATTTCATCCTTCCTCTCCCCTCACCATTTCTTTTCTTCACATCCTCTTTCACTCCACAGGAGATTAATGATTTTGGATATGTTATGAAAATCCGATCGAGACAGTAAAATAACTGCAAACTCAGCACAAATGAAAAGCAGAGTGTCTTTTTTTCCCCCTGAATCTGGAAAGAACAAATGTCAATGTTTCCCAAGTCACTTGAGGAAAGAGATTATGATCATTTTTAAATCTTTTCAACTACAAGCCATGAGGAAAAAACACTGTCTGTAATGACAAGCTGTCAACACTCGGCAAGCAGTGTAGCTCTCATTTGTGACACTGATCTTTCACCTGCAGAGCTGGGCACATGGGCACCAGCAGCCACACCACATGCAATGACAATACTCAAAATGCCCAGATTTCTCTATTTCTCGTAAAGCACATCCCCCATCTGAGCACCCAGGTCTCAGGATTTAAAAGACAGGGTAACCATTTGTTTTGAAATACAGGATTAAAAAAAATCCAATGGTTTCTAGGAATTTTATTTTTTAAATCGAAAACACAAGTTAATGGGAGCAGATAACAAAATCTCATTATCTCTCATTTACTCCTGTTAAGAAATAGAAATAAATTAACTTTGCTGTAGTGAAATCACCAGAAACACCCACCTAGCTTCAGTGATTCATGGATCTAAGCAAAATGTATGCTAAGAAAAGAGTGGTTTGATTTATATCAATTGCTTAAACTGATGTTTTTCTTAAGTTCCAAAATAATCACTGATGGCTAACCATTAATCTTTTGTGGACTTATGATGGTTTATTATTTCTGTCAGTGTGTTCTAGCACGCCAGCAACAACCCCCTGAGACAGGAGGTTCATTTACCTGATTCTGCAATATTTATATTATCCAATCACTTTGGTGAGTTGGCACTTGAAAGGAACCTGTAAGAAAGATGAGGACAGACCTTTTAGCAGGGTCCACAGCAACAGAACAAGGGATAATGGTTTTAAATGAAAAGAAGTTTGCATTAGAAAAGATACAAGGAAGTTCTTTTCAAGTGAGGGTGGTGAACAGGTTGCCCAGAGAAGTGGATAGCCCATCCCTATTGAAAAATTCAAGGCCAGGTTGGACTGGGCTCTGAGCAACATGATCGAGTTGAAGATGTCTGCCCATTGCCGGGGGGCTGGAATAGATGGACTTTAAGGTCTCCCCTCCAATGCAGAATATTCTATGTTTCTATCATAATACTGCTCTGACACTATAACTAAGAAGTAGAAATGCAAAAAAAAAAAAGCATAATATTTTTTTAAAAGTATGAGAAAATTCACATTACAGATGGAGGTTCAAACTGCAGTTTCAAGAGATCACACTGTATTTGCAGATAGCAAAAAAATAGGGATTGGACACAAAGCGCACAGCACCATTTAACCCCAAGTGCAGGACACTCTCCATGTACTTTGCACTCAAAGCTCTATGCTCTATAGTGCTCTCAGAAATTGAAGAAAAAAAACCCCAAACCTGCATTTGAGCTCATACACATTTCTTAAGTGAAGCCACAGGCAAACCCATCACACTGGACGTACTCATAGCCCAAGGTGATTTATGTCACGGCATAATCACTACCTGACATGATAAGCAGGCGTTGGCAGACTCAACCTTTATTTGTGCAGTATCTTCCTGATATTCTTGGGTTTCGGAAGAAAACTCTCCACCTGGAGATAGTTTCCCACCCAGGTTACAGGGGAGCAAAGGTTTTTGCCTTCTCACCCATGCTGGCACTGAGTCAGGCTGGAACTTCAGATACAACAGACATCAACTTGTCCTAAATTTGTTTCCTCCCTGCCCAAGACACAGACGTGCTTCCATTGTAATTATTAGGCTTCTGGAAAAATCTGTCATCTCTAATTTCTAATAATTGAAAATCCTTACTAGTGTAAAAAAGTGCACCTACACAAGCAATAATGATTTCAAATAAAAACACTGCCTCAATTACTACCTTGCTTTCTTTATTTCTATGCACTTGAAAATCAATTGCAACAATTTTAAAACCTTTCTCTTCCAAAGCTGCTACCGTTAGCACTAAAGCTGTTATAATATTTAAGTCCTGGGGTTCAGAGTTCTCCAGCAGTAGAAAGGAACTGCATATACCATCAGTGACTCCCAAGATAGCAGCTGTTACGCTTGAACTGAAGCAGGAAGAGCAGCAGCAATAAAACGGAAAGAAACTTAAGGACAGGTATCTTCCAACTTCCAAAAATACAATGGCTACGTGACAACAGCACCAAATTTGTTTTTCCAAACTTTCCATTAACTAAAGCCTACTTGTTTTAGCCTGACTTAACAGGCTACTGGACCTTGAAATAATGTACTTGAGTTCCTTGTTCTGCCTTTGCCTCCTCCAGCATAGAGCCAGAAATACCCTCATAATTTTTCAGGCCAGAGTAATTTTCCAACTCCGTTGCTAATCAAGATAGCATGTATAGCTCAGTACAGCACTGACCTTCAGGTTTTTGTTCATAAATTCCAACAAGCACTCTTAACAATACGGTAAGAGCCTGAAAGAGCCCCAGATGTGTATTATCCTTTCTGCACCCATCCTTACATGGGGCTCCTTCTACCTTCTCCAGAAGACACCTTCAAGTGGTTCTGCATAAAGCACCAACTATCAACTCTGATATTCATAGGACAATTCGGCACCTGATGCTGAGCTGTATGCTTTAATGGGACCCCATCCATGTACAGAAGGGCTACTTCCCCCAAATTCCACAGAGATGTTTAAATGATTAGCTATAGCTAAGGGCACATATGTTGTTTTTAACAGAAAACGTGTGCTTTGCAGACCAGGCTGCATCTGGTCAATAATTCCTTGGTGCCACACTTCCAGGAAGACAGCAGTCAGCCCAGCACGACAGTCTTAAATAAAGCAGGGTGTTACAAGGTGTAAGGCAGCACTCCACACATCCTGTCAAAGAATCACAGCACTTCAGCTGCTGGAAGAAGCAGATTGACATTGTTTATCAAGGAAAATCACAGATGGGAGAAACTGACTAGAAACCACCTTCCCCTCGAAAAAAAAAATTGCTAGCTATTATCTTTAGCAGAGATGGTATGTCTAATATTGAAGTGAAAACAGGATCACACCTCAGAGGTCAAAACAAGCACACTCTTTTCTTTACAAAGTATCTTCAAAATGAAGCTGTGGATGAAGTTTGTCTGTGCATAGCCAGGCAGAGATTTAGATAGAAAAAAAAACCCCAGACACCAAAATCCATGCACTTATATAAAAGGCTTTGGGTAGTTTCATTTTCTATTCAGCTGGAAAGGAAGTGAACCAGCACACACACACACGCATTTTTAATCACCCTCATGCTGACAGCAGCCAGTCACTACTTCTGTTATCAGAACCCCGCAGCTTGCATTACCAGGTTACGAAGCCCTAAGGAAGAGGGTATAAAATCACCTCTGGTTAAAAAGGCGGAGTGATACCATCTAGGATAACACACAAATGCTACAGATTTGAAGTCTGGCCTCATCAGGAGGGAAAGGAGAAAATAATCCATAAACATTCAAACAAATAGGAAGGATTTCCTAAGATTAGACAGTAATCTGGACCACTCATTTTCTCTAAGCTCGTCAGTCACTCTCTGGGAAAGACAAGTAAGGCAGGTGGGTCTTTGCATCCAGAAACTTGCAGTTTGCAACAAGATGTCAGTTGTTAAAGAGCCAGAAAGAGAGAAGTTGTGCTTACATACAACTCACCAGTTGAGCAAATGCCACGTGCCTGGGATTAAAACTTCAGCCCGGGTAGGTCCTGTTCCTGCCACTGCTTGATTCACCTCAAGAGGCTGGCATGTCTCCAGTGTCACTCAGAAAACAACTGCCCAACAGGTCAAATCACTGAAAAAACAGAAAAGAAACAGGTTCAGCTTTGCAATTCCACTGCACATTATATAACAAGTTAAGACTTGCTAATCCCTGACTTCTTAAAATGTGATTTCCCTTACTACATGATAGAGAGAAGTATAGTTCGGGTTAGATTTCATTCACTGCTGTCAAAATGTGAACCTTCTAAATACCAGTAATATCAAAAAGAACTCCTCTGTACAGCTAACAGGAATCTCATAGTCAGGATAACTGGACAGCTTCCACCATAAAACAATGTTGAATCTGACATTCAAGAGTTAGTCCTTTTTTATTTCATTTCTTTAGTCCTATCTAGCCATTTGCTCTAGCCTATTTGTAATACAAGTCAATTCCAGCTTCATAGTTGTACCACTCCAGGCACTGATCAGTCCTTCAAATTTTAGCAAACCTGCCCAGTTTACAGTGGATTTTTCTTATGAGTTACTCTCTTTAGGACATCATTTTGATTTTGACATTATCCCAATTCTGTGACTTCTATGAGAGGTTCCTCTCCCCTTCCCCTACAAGGCCAGCCCTGCAGTGATGTTTTCCATTTTACAATAAATCCAATTAAAAAATAATTAAAAAGTACAGATCGATTTGATATAGCAACAGAACTGGGAAGAAGCACTAATAAAGCAAGTGACAATAGGTCAATTCGGTCAATCTGAATTGATCCAGCAGTTGCATATTAATATAGGAAAAAAAGTAGTATATTGTGCTAGTTTATATATTAAACCTTATTAATTTGCTTACTAATATGACCAGACTATAGTGGTGATTTCTGTTAATCACCTATTTCTGTCAAGGGAAAGGGAGATAGACAATTAATGGTTTTCTGACCAGGAAACCTTTGTTTAAGAAAGGACAAGACACAGGAATAACACCTCAAGGCAGCACAGGCTGCCTTCCACCCATACTCATTTCCCTGCCACAAGTCTCAGCCTTTCCCAGCTCACTACACTCAGGCAAGGCCCTCTACCCCTCCATGTCCATTTTCTCCCTTGCAAAACATGGAAAAAGGTGCCAGTCTTCTTAATGAAATACACTGCAAGTGCTGAGGAGCACTAAGAGCCAGGAATGGTTAGTAGTTCATCCAATGCTTGCAAATATCCTGGGTCAGTGCAAGAGAGTTGACATTGATTTCAGAGGAACCAAGGTCTAAGGCTGAAAAAGCAACAGACCAAAGAGCCTTGGGGAACAATCACAGTGAGACCTTTGTGTCTGCATGTCTCAAAAGGGCAAGGGGGCATATGCCAAAGAGAAAAAAGGGGCATGTTCAAAGGTTACCTCTAAATAGAACATGGTCATCTATAAAGCTCTGAGACTGGGGAATATGTTTAGCTGCATGCAAACCTATATATAACTATATCCGTGTATATGTATGTACAAAGGCAAGTGTAAGGTACTGCACCTGGGGATGAATAAACCCAAGTACCAGCACAGGCTGGGGACTGACCTAGTAGACAGCAGCTCTGCTGACGAGGACCTGGGAGTCTTGGTGGGTGACAAATTGACCATGAGCTGGCTGTGTGCCCTTGTGGCCAGGGGGGCCAATGGAATCCTGAGGTGCATCAGGAAGAGTGTGGCCAGCAGGTTGAGGGTGGTGATCCTGCCCCTCTGTTCCACCCTGGTGAGGCCACATTTGGAATATTGTGTTCAATTCTCCGAAGTTCAAGGAAGACAAGGAGCTACCAGAGAGGGTCCAGCAGAGGCCACAAAGGTGATGAGGGGTCTGGAGCATGTCTCTTAGGAGAAGAGACTGTGGGAGCTGGGCCTGTTTAGTCTAGAGAAGAGAAGACTGAGGAGACCTCAACAATACATATAAATATCTCCAAGGCGAGTGCCAAGAGGGTGGTGCAGGATTCTTTTCAGTGGTGCCTATTGACAGGACAAGGAGCAACGGCCATAAACTAAACCACAGGAAGTTCCACCTCAGCATGATGAAGAACTTCTTTACACTGAGGGTGGCAGAGCACTAGAACAGGTTTTTCCCAGGGAGGGTGTGGAGTCTCCGTCTCTGGAGACATTTAAAACCCACCTGGATGTGTTCCTGTGCCAGCTGCTCTAGGTGACCCTGTCTTGGTAGATGGGTTGAACTAGATAATCTCTAGAGGTCCCTACCAACCCAAACTAGTAATTCTGTGTGATTCTGCAAGTTAAAAATAAAAAGAACAAAAAAAAAGAAAAAGAAAAAAAAAAAGACAGACTTGTGACCTCAGTAGCTTCGTTAGCAGATATTAATTCTTCTCAGTAGAATGGAAGACTAAAGAATTCTGCCAAGAAAATACCCACCATTAGTACACTCATTGTTTCCAAGCTCCTTATCTCTGCAATTTGTGACAGGTTTTGGGATTCTCATCTGAAAGCCAAAGTAAAACAGAAAAGGATTTCACTGGCCAGTTTCTGAGCTCCTCCTTTGCTAATGTGATTCTACTATTTGCATCCCTGGACATGAACACAGTTAATGAATAATGACTTCGCAAACAAAATACCAGACAATGATGGGAGGGGGAGGGAAGGGTGAAATGACTGTGTGGGCAGCTTGGATTGGATTTGGCAACAATTAGAAAAATTGATGCCCTTTTAATCATAGGAAAAGGCTTTGCTGGAAAGATAAGACAGACATGACATTCAAAATGCTTTAGTCTTTGGATTTAAATGTATGGAAATTGAAAGTTCAAAAAGTTGAGGGTTTTCATTGTGTTTTCTTTTTATAATAAAAAATAGAGCTCTCTTAAAATTTACATCCAAATATGTGTGTAAACCTTCAGCTCACTTCAAAGCTGTTGCAGGAGAGATTTGTTTTGTTTTTATCACTCTATGCAAATATTACTTGCTACAAGTAGGACTGCCTCCTACAAGGTACAAAATGTCTTTCATATCCCTTCTAGTAAGAGCCCAAGACAGTAGAAGTTACAATCACTTGAAGAATCAGTCCAATAACCTATTAACATCACTTAAGATCCTCCCCTAGCTGGTTCCATCGAATATATTATCAAAAGAGGCCACTTAAGATTGCTCCCTGTTTGATTAAGTTTGCGCAGTGTGTTTCCTTCCCTGCCCTCATTCGCAGTTCCAGGAGTTCACGCCAGCTTCTCACATGTGAGAAATGCCTACATAAGCACACAAAATGCATTGTCCTCAGCACTCCTTTAGTAACAGAGTATCTTAATAATACACTTTAAAAGAAGTAAAAGGGAAAAGGACATTTCTCTACAAAATTCACACACAATTCCTCAACTACAAAATAAATAAAAATCTCTCACAGTTCTGGATGTTTTACTGCTGCTCTGTGCTTCTACAACTCTTTTTCCCTAACACCAACAATCATATAGCCCATAATTACAAGATCATTTCTACAGTGAGATATAATCACTCCTAAAGAAGTGCTATTTTATAAACAACACTTACTATCCTACAGTTCATAATCACCATTTCTATTACTCAGTACTTTTCATCAACATATCTCAAATAATGTTTAGAAGATTTAATTGCAGATGTGACAAAGTGAAAGCACAATTGTACAGGGCAGAATTTATCCAGGAAATAGGAACTGTGATACTTAATCTTGCAAAATAAGTGAGAGATAATTTAATGTTAGGTATCCACAAAGGACAGTGTCTGTGCCAAGAGACTGTTTGTATTAGTCTTGCAAAGAGGAGACAGAATGTTCTTTTCCAAAGAACCACAAAACAAACTTCCTGAACCAATGTGAGCTTTCTTTTTGCTTGTATTTAATCCAAGTAAATGTGGCCTAGCTAAACCTATTTAGTGAGAAGGGGAAAAAAAAGTCCAATAATTTGGCATAGCCTTGTCTTGAAAAAGTACAGTCACACCCTTCAAAGTGAGTGGAACTGGTCACCTGAACAGATCTAGAACCACGGCTGCTCTGGGAAATTAGTAATAATAGCCTGGAAGTGGGGGTTTTGACCATTTTTCTGAAACCACTCTTTCCATAGTATTCTAAGCAGCTGTAACTAACTCTTTTTTTTTTTTTTGCTGTCTCCTTTTTCTTTTTTAATGCTAGTCTCTTGATGCACACCAGCAGGGTTTGAGGTTGTGGAGAAAAGAGATGCAACGTGTTGAGATGGTAATGCAGCACAGCAAAAAGAACTTGAAATCATCACACTCCAGTTTATTTAACACAATATTTTGTTTCTTTGTTTCAATTTTTACTTCTTTTGGTGTTTCAGGAGCTGATGGGTAACTTCATAGGGAAAAGATTTTTTGCAAGGCAAAGGTAAAAGCATCACTGATAAGGTCAAAAGAAACAAGATATCCTTTAGTATGATGTTTTTGTAATCCCTGTTTAGAAATAG
Source organism: Cephalopterus ornatus (assembly GCA_013396775.1). Lineage (NCBI taxonomy): Eukaryota > Metazoa > Chordata > Aves > Passeriformes > Cotingidae > Cephalopterus > Cephalopterus ornatus. The sequence goes on along the minus strand of VZRE01007540.1, from coordinate 61,825 downwards.
TAATGAATTTAAAATTAAAAAAACATAATATACACCCTCTATCCTACAGGAGAACACCAAGCCCCTCAAAAAACACATCAATGTCTAACTAGGCAACAGTTCTATTTATATGAACATTTGTGAAAATTTCTTCACTAACAAAAATCCTCATTTTGTAAAACTACTTCCAGAACCTCTAGAAGTAGAGTTTTTCCCAATGTACCACAAGCACATCTGTCATATTTGCCATGCAAATACCCCTCTCTTCTCACAGTCTGACAAGTTAATATGCTGCATCATTTTCTCAGAATTCAAAAAGAAATGGAAGCTGCCACACAACTCATAGTGAGACACTTAAAAGATTATATTCAACAACATAATTATAAAATGTCGCACTACAATCTCACTGTAGAATAGTTATCCTAAACAGACCAATAAAATACCACCCAAAACTGGGAAGGATACCAAAAAGAAAAAAAAGACAAATCTGATGGGCAGAAAATAGAACTGCAAAATGCGTTTCATGTAACGGATACTGATGCAAAATTTTGTAAATCTGACTCAGATTTGTCTCAGATGTCTAAAAGCTGTCCATCTTCACTGCCACGGGAGCTCAAAACTAATATAGTTGTTATTATAATTATTATTATTATTACCACCTCATTTTGGATGTTTATACCTTCCTTGGTTCTGTATATTATTGCCTGACTTGGTTTATTAACAGCTGTTAGATTTTTGTGGCTACTTACTTGTCACTGGTTCCTTGTTTACTTCTACCTTTTTCCCAGCTTGAGTTTCTTACAGTGTTGACAATGAAACGAATTAGTATGATTTTTATTTTGAAATAGGGAACAAATTATATTAGTCTCAGGTTTTATAGTTTTTCATATATTCAACATGGATCCACTTCTTAACTTGAGCACATAAAAGTTATACTGTCAAATACATTGGCATATAAACCCTTATTCTCCCTACCAGAGGCATTTGCTGGTAGAATTCCTACAAATATTCTTTTTTTAAATTGAAGTAAAGAGAGATTATTAACATAAAACTCCAGAGGTTAAGTTTCTGTCTCTCTAAAGTCAGTTGGTCTTATATTTATAGTTGGTCTTACATTTCAACAGACCTGGGATTTCTTGTTAGCACTACAAAAGACAAATCTGTCTTTAGATATGTGCGTGCAGTAAGAAAACAAAACTGAGAGCAGCATATTATTCAGGAAGATTAAATTACTGTCTTCATACACCACTACAGACTTTAAAAAGAGGAGCAAAGAGAGTATCACAGTGGGGAACAGACACATGGATGTTCACAGCTCCAGCATAAATTCACTGCCTACTTCCACAAAGGGACATCATAAGATTATGAATGCTCTTGAAAACTACATCAACTCTCAGATCTTTGACTGATGTAGTTTAAAAGATACATGGGAAGCATCACATGTGGTATCAGAAAAAGCAGTAAGAAAAATAATCTGGATTTTGGAAAGGAGCAAAGGGGCTCGATAAAGGGAAGGTTTCTTAGTAGTTGCTCCGAAGGGTGCTCAGAACAGAGATGCTGAGCCCTTGATTCCCAGACTTAACGTCTGATGACCTGAAGAACATTCTAAATATCAATTTCCAGATACAACCTTGTGACAAAACCACTCATCATATCCCTGTTCACCATTTGCATTCCCTCTGTACCATCCTACTACTGGCTTAGAAGGGGACATTGTCTGCCACAGGTGCTCAGAGCAGTAGAAACTAGGCTGTGAAAAGTAACTGGGCTAGTTCTTCTAGTTGACCTTTTTCGTTCCATTTTTCTGTTCAGGAAAGGAAAAAAAAAACCAAACCACATGACATTCCACAGAAGCAGGGAAACAACATCCATCCTTTGCATATCTCATCATAGAGATTAACAAAATATCCACTGTGCCCAGTAGCAAAGAAAATTAACATTCCCAGCTGCCTGCTATCAAATCCTTTCTTTGCTGGCCCTCTTGCAAAATGAAAGCTGAAATAATCCAGGCAACTGTTCTGCTGTAGCCTGAAAACTCAGGTTCTCTTACTTTTTCAGAAAGGCAAAATGAGCTACACAAAATTCCTAGCACCCACACTTAAATTTAATAAATAAAGAGGCTTGTTCAGAAAATTTGCTCATCTTGCCTTGTGTAAATTTTGTTGTGTGAGACTTCTAAAGATGTAGAAGTAAGCCAGAGAAAAGGGAACCTATTCACAAGGAGAAGGATGGAGCAGCAGCAGCGTGAAGGAGCAGTCAATAACTAGATAAGAAGAAAACTCATGGCCAAAGGGTGAATGATTGAAAATTTGGTTCAGACTGGTATAAATTTACTACTATGCACTTATTAGTGCATAGTATTAGTACACAGGTTAGGAATCTGGCCCTTCCTAACACTGTTACCACACTGCAAAACTGTGTGTCATTAGAATGATCTTGAATCTTTTCTGTTTATTAGGGAAAGCACAAATTCAGGCAGCCCTTTGAAATCACTTCCTCAAAGGAAAGCACAGAGGTTTCCACATCAATATACCTACAGAATTCCACCACATTATGGCCACTATCATAATAGAAGTTATTTTCAGCACAGTCTGTGGTAACAAATCAGTTTTAGTGCCAATAATTTTCTCTCTGGATCTGAGAAGCAGGAGGAGTTTCCCCATCATGAGGTAATCAGAAGTTGCTTTCTAGCTAGATCAAAACTTGGATTCGCTAAATTTTTATCTCAAGAGAAGACAGAGCACGCCATAGACATGGCCTCAGAAACACCTAAAACTTTACCAAGCTCATAATTTTTTTCCACGCTCATGCACATCAAGTCACATTGTTTATATTCAATTATAAAACCAGATACACTCCATCAGTATATGCCACCCTCTCCCTCAGAATCACAAATTGGCCCATTTTCTCAAATACCATTTCTTACCCATGCCTTTACACTTATCCCAAATTAGAGTTCCTGATGTTAGAGCTCATTTAGTCCCCTGGGATCAAAGCACTGCACTGTAAATGATGTTTTCCTCTCTCTTCTAATATTGCCCATCAAGGTCACAAAGCTTCTACTCTAACTCAAAGCAACCTGTGACACAACTCAGTAGCTAGTGACCTTCTTCTACTCCATCATTGGTACTGACCACAGTCTTTGAACTCATTATTTTCTGTATGATCTCTACTTCATGAATTAATGGTTTATTATAATTTAATGTGCTTCATTGTATCACATTCCAAGTTAAATCTTCCTAAAAATCAATGCAACTATGAAAAGCAAGGTTTGTAATAGCTTTTATTAGTCTAGTAATGCATCTGGGAAAAAAATTAAAAGAAAGGGAAAAAAAATAAGAGAGCAAGAGAGCAAACCTGTTTTCAGGCCAACTAGTGGTTCTAACAAAAAAAGCAATGTTGTCAAAAGAATAATCAGGAACCTAATAGTCCTGCAACAAGGGCTAGGTGGCAATTTTCTTAGGGCCACTCTGTTCCTTCCAAAGAATCTGCAATGCTCCCGTTGGAGTGTAACTACTAATTCCTATCAAAAAAAAAAAAAAAAAAAAAAAAAAAAAACAAAAAAAAACCAAAAAAAAAAAAAAAAAAGGAAAAACCAACCAACTCAAACAAAAAGCTAAAAACAACACAAACAAACAAACAAAAAGCCCCCCCTAAAAAACAGGTTCAAACAATAAAACACATTTTTATAATACTTACCACTACTACTTTACTACTTTTATTGTTAGTTCCCATTGTACTGATACAAGTCACCATGAGGAGTCCATGAGTCTGGAGCAGGACTCTGGCTGGGACAGATCTCATAATACTCCGAGAGGCAAGGATTTCCAGAGACCTTGGGCTAAATGGTCTCCTCAGATCCTACATAACAAATATGACAGTTCCTTTGCTGTTGGACACAGTCCCCTGTAGATGATGACAAGTATCAATGATGGCCAAGTACTCATAAGGAGCCCTACAAAGGACAACTATAAAATAATATTCCTTTTATCAATTTCTACCCAGCTACTCCCAAGCCCAAGCTAGGAAACAGCTTTCTAAAAGTTTCCACTTCTTAAAAAAAACCCAGAAGAATGACAGAAACCACCACTTACCTCTATAAAGGTTTTCTTGCTAATGTTTCTTTTATTGAAGCCTATTAAAAAGTAATGCTTTCAGTAATGTCTTGCAGTAATGCCCATCTACAAGGGAAGGGTGTACAAAAAGGAAATCCTCATGCTTAAATACCCTCCAACCTTTCTAAGTATCCCCCTTCCTCTGTTTTATAATTTTGGAACATGAGTGTTTGTCCTTGATCTGATCCCAGACTCTTCTTGATTTTCTTACATCATCTCACCTGTGCTTTTATTTGACGCACTAATATGGAGCTGATTCTGCAACATGGCACACAGAAGTGCAGAAGTTTAAGGAGCATTCATCGTAGGCCAAGGGCAGGATTTACACCACAAACTAAAAAATGCCTAATCTTGAGCTAATTGATCATACATGAAAACAAACAAGCAAAACGCTCAACCTCCCTGCAAACTGAAAAATACCCAATAGCCCAAACCACCATAGTTATATGGATACTTTTCCCTGGCTCTGTATTAACCAATCTGCACATCCCTTGCATTTCCACACTATTTTTTGCTTGGCAATTATGACCAAAACACGGTAACTTAAATCAACATTGCTACACAACAAACAGAATGAGGACATCAAAAATCTACATGACCAAAAGGGTCTTTTGTGTATCCCATCCAGAAGCAAAAAAAGGTGAAAGTCATTAGGTTTAAAAAAAATGCCTAAAATTTTACCTTGCCAAGACCAATAAAGTATTTTAATTGTGTTTGGTTTTGTTCATTGCATAGAGTCATGTATTATCACTACTGATGCTGAACACACTCAAACACAAAATCCCTCTGAACAAACAACTCCCAATCCAATGTTTCATCATTTTAATCTTACCATCAGAATTCTTCTGGGGAAAATACATAAATAAAATCAGAAATCTGCTCTAACCATTTAAAATAATGTTCATACCCTCTTATTTTATGTATTCAAAGATACTTTCAGACTTGCAATTGGGGCCATAAGATATTACGTTCATGGTGATGAATAAAAAGATAAAACCCTAAATTGCTAAACAAATCTAAGAAAGATGTGAATAAAACAGTGTTCACTGCAGGCTGAAAGAGGTTATGCCACATCTTTGCAAGGAGTAAGAAACTCGGGGCCAAAACACAAAACCTAAGATACCAGTTTGTAATGGAAAGGCTGACAACACAGGTACCACAAAATACATCTTACACATGTGTATTACCAGGCTTAGAAATAAAGGAGAAAGCTTTGCTGTGTTCAGAGCAGGCTTAGTGCAAATCCACAAAGCTCCTAAACACTTTTCATCTCTTTTATTCCTCACCATCTCTCTCCTCTCACAGAACAGAAATCTGTCAATATCCCACTGGGTAGGACAATTCTGCTGTCACGGACAGGACAACAAAAGTAACCTAAACAGAAGCTGCCTGTTTGGCAGTAAGGCAACCAAATTTTTCTGGTACTAGGAGCAAGAACACAGCTCAGCTGAAGTGTGTGAAACTGCGACCAAGCCAGCAAGTGCCCAGTCTCAAACCCTTATTAAGCACACAGGTTCATCTGTGAACACAGAATGTCTGTGTATGTTGCCATTTTAACTCAAAGTTAACATTTGTGTCATTGCAATTTATTAGCCAGTCTAATAAACCACAGCATAACAAACTGAGGACAAACCTTGTAGCAAGGCCTGTTGTGATAGGAAAAGGGATTACAGTTTTAACCTAAGAGAAGATCCCTAACTCTTAGATATAAGAAAGAAGTTTTTTTACAATGAGGGTGGTGAGGCAGTGGCACAGGTTGCCCAGAGAGGTAGTGGATGCCCCATCCCTGGAAACATTCCAGGTTAGATTGGAAGGGGCGCTGAGCAACCCGATATAGTTGAAGATGTCCCTGCTCATTGCAGGAGGGTTGGACTAGATGGCCTTTAAATGTCCCTCCGAAGCCAAACTATTCTATGATTCTCTAACTTACAGAACTGGTCTCAGTGACCTGCTCAGAAACTTACCAAAAGCAAGGAGAGTGGTCGGGTGCTCAGCAAACCTCTCAACTTCTCCTATGGCAAAACACGTTTACAGCAAAGTGGAAAATTTTGGCAACTCTCTTGGGAAGTTTTATTTCTTTGGAACATTACAAAAATCAGAAAGGAGAGACACTCCTTTTTAAGCCTAATAAATAAAATAACAGTTTCCAGCCTAATTGGAAGCTGAACTTTACCAACTGTTTGCGGGAGATATGTTGAGGTGAGAAACTCTAGAAGTCTCTCCAGCACGTCAGGTAACCCACTGCATTATTTACATAGCCCAAGTAGTGTCAATTGTCTTCAACTTGAAAACAATTTGTGCATCCTTATTGGAGTTTAATAATAAATCCACAGATTCCCTCTGTTTGCCAGGATGAAATAAAGACTGCTAAAATAAAGGAAGGATGTACACAGGAGACAGAAGAGAGAGAAACCTTTTGATGCATCAAGATCATGCTCCACTTTCACTTCCCAGGAGGCTCAAAACACTGCTGTCAATGCCAAGCCATGTCAAACATTCCTCCAAACATAAACCAGCTACTTCAGATTGCCCACATAAACCTATAAAACATATAAAATTATGTCAGTGGATTATGCCAAACGCATCTTGTGCTAAACTTCCTGCAAGCTTCTAGCAATTGTTTTAGAACAAGATGGACAAAGAAATGGGCCAAGAGAAGAAGTAAATGACAGTTCATAACAAGAACGTTCCTAGAAGACAAACCAAAACTACTACTGCCTTTCACAGCTCTAGAACATTGAAATCTAATATAATGAAAAAAAAAACAGAGATCAAAGAACTAAATAACTAAATGAAAGAACTAAATAACTAAATACACTCTTCAGAATAAGAAATTTAGATATTTTGTAGCTTTGAAAGAGGGGAATATTAGCCCAATGAAGACAAGCATTCAAAAAAAGATTCTACTGGATTTAAATCAAAATAAAAATTTTCCTCAGAAACAACAAATAGACCTCAAGATGCAAAACTGATATCTCTTTTATTAAAATGCAGACATCCTCAGGAGATTAAGTAATTCTGCATGGTCTCACACATCTAAGGATTCCTAGTGCAGGATTTAAATGGAAGATTTAAATCAATGTGAGAAGACATACAAAACCCATACAATATAAGTGGGTACCACCTTTATCACTCTTAGCTTTTTCTCTTTTGAGTGTATGGAAACATCCACTATAGGAATTTTGTTTCTAATACTAATATTACTATTAGCGTTGCAAATTTCACCAAAATAACTTACAGACTTGGCTTGACAAGATGGGCCTTATCAAATGAGTTTTCAACCTACTGGTTTGAAAAATACTCCTCCCATGAAGACAAAAGCACAGCAGCCAATGTATTACTGAAAGTTCATCTCCATTTACAGAATTTACAGAATTTACTGTATTTACAGAAACCTGAATTCAAAATGTATTTACATTTTAACCAGAAAAAGTAAGACTGCTTGTCTAATTACCCTTTCAAGCTTTAAACTCTACAATATTACGATTTTCCTTTTTTGCCCCCCCTCCTATCACAAGCTTAAAAGTAATTAAGATTAATTTGATTTACCAGTTCTCTAGGAATCGGACAAACACAATAATATATTAGGCTGAAAATTCTAACTTTTATTAATGGGCTTAGGGAACTCCACAGGGACCTTCAAGTCTTTAAAAAAGTTAATCCTCATGTAAGTGCTGTGGCTTCAAACACTGGGCTTTTCAGTGAGAACATGCTAAACTCTTTCCCCACCCAAAGGAAAACAAATATGTGGTAATTGTCCACAAAAAATTAACAGAATAATAGCCGGACATATAGTGAAAAGGTTCTTTGTCTTGAAAGGCATAAATGCATTTCCCTGCATAAGGGATGATTGTGTTAACTGGAGCACTGCTTATTCTGTTACACTAAATATTGCCTCAGGATCTCAATGAACCATGACATGGCAAGGCTACATGCCAATTTATTAAGTTACTTCAGGAGAATGATGCTCAGGCCAGGATTTCGAAGTTCTAAATCTTTCCTTATAGGAAATTAATGTAGATGCAGGATGACTCCAAGTACAGCAGCAGAATGAAGATAAAGTATTCAATCTGTGTTCGTCATCTTCTACTTGAGACTAAGGCAGCTGTTCCACTGAGAGATGACACATTCCACCTACAACGTAAAAACACTTAAGTACTTGTCTGGAATAGGTCTAAGTTTTATCATCTACAGCATCCATAAATTAATTCAGTAAATATTTGCTTAGTAGCGGTGCTGGGCCAGTGACTTGACAGGATTCCCTGATCTACCCTTGTGAAAGTAGTGAGACTAAGTCTGTACAGCAAATAACATTAGAACAAATTCTCCTGGTAAAACAAGGCAGGAAGATGCTATATTTATAGAAAGGGGAGCTAGAGTCACTTGGTAATTTTTTTTAACCACTCATTATTTATACCAATATTGGCAATCGTGGGATGGCTGCAGAAGGGACCAAGAAAAAGATTTTGACTGCAGTGTTGTCAACATGCAGCTGGGAATTCAAATACCTCCTCCTGCAGTGAGTAGCAATAGTATGGCACAGCTTTGTCCCAGGAATGCTACAGATTTCCATCAAACTGCCAAAAATTAGGACTGCGTGTAGTGGCAAAACCAAGCACAATGGGCACAGATGGATTAAAAAAACAGAAATACTTACTACTGAGCTGTAAAAATACTGCAGTGACAGGAAAATAAGAATATTATGTTTAATCCCCTGCCTTCCTGAGGGAAATAAAAATGTTTTGCATATGAGACTTACTCAGAGACATAACAATTCATAGAATTAAAAACATGACATATTTTTCAATCTATTTCTTTTCTATGTACTTGAAGTGCCTTTTTGTTTGCACTGCAACCACTCAATGCTGATACAACAAAGAGCCTGGCAGTCCTGTAAATCATATTTTTAAGTTCCAGTGAGACATGATTATGTGTTATTCAGGTTACATGTGGATTCTTCTTGACACTATGAAAGCTGGCAGTCCTCTAGCCAGGCAAGAAAATAATTATTTCCCCATATATCACTGCTTGGACAGTTCCTAAAAATCTAACTTTAGTTTGGCATATTGTTTGTTTTAGAAATCTGCAAATGCTTTGTGATTTGACAGTTTCTAGTACTATTTTCACTGTGAATTTCCTTGTAATACAGATGATGAAAATGACATTCCTCCATCACAGCCTAATGGAAAACTTCTCGCCCAAGCCTCGAGGCCCAGCTGAGCACTTCCCAGGGCAAGCACTGGGACACAGCAGCAGATGCAGGAGCTCTCCACTCAGCTTACACCCATCAGGGAAGAAAAGATTGATACTAAATAGTCTGTACTACTTACTTTTCCCCTTTGCAAGGTGTTACAAACCCCACGTTTCACGCCATTATGTTTCACATCATTATGTTTCCCATTAAACAAGACAGCATAACAAGGAGGGAGCTGGGCAAATGTTTCCCACTAAATTTGCCTGAGGGAAGGCAAATATCTGTGGCCTTACACACTTACTCTCAATCAGTGCCCTGAGGGTATAAATTATACCTGTTCTACCAAACTGATTGGTTATTTGCATTCACATCAGCACTAAGATGCAAAGCATCAACAACAGATTTCTAATTATAACTATGTAAAATATCACCCCACTCCCAACTATCAAATATCATAAAAGAGAAGAAAAAAACAACTTGTGGACATGCACAATAACTCCCTCTCCTCCACCTCCAGGAAAGGCAGAAAGTAGCTGTGAGCTTTATTTTTTTAAATACATTTGCCTCCTCTTCAAGGAGACTTACAGAGAAAAGAAATTACCTATGGCTTCCAAGTTGGTAACAGAGCTGGTCTGCAAACGTGTCTCAGCATAAGACCTCAGGTCACCACCCTAAACTTCTTTTTATCTCTAGCCTTGAGCAAATGCAACTTGTTTACTACAACTGGTACAAAAAAACCCCACCCAACCCACAACAAAACAAACTAAAAATAACCCCCAAAAATCTGTAGAGGAATATTCTTCAAGGGCAAAGAAGAATTGGCAGTATTAGTTGAGAACTAGATTCTTTCCTCTGCTTCTTGGGAAAAAAAAACAACAAAGAATCGCTACCCCCACAATATCCTCTCAAATGGAAGCTATGGAGTTTTCCACTCCCTGAATAAGGAAAATGGCCTCTTACTTACCACAAAGTCAAGGAAACCCCACCACAATTAGGGCTCATATGCAGTTTTGCCCAAGACTCATCTGTTCTTTATTTTTTACCCCAAAGGCACAACAGCCATCACTCAATGCTGCAAATCAACTGATGATGAGAAGCAGGCAATAGGAAACCAATGGTTGGAACTGAATAAATAGTCACAGACATCCAACAGACCTAACAAAAAGCCTACAAAAGCTGAATGTAGAAAGCTAGCAGGACCTGACCATGGTAAGCAAGACTCTTACAGAGAATTTTTGGCGTTATCAACTAGTTTGGGCACATCTCAACTGAATGTGCACATGAAGTACACCAACAACAGGGGTTGTCATCCCTCCCAGCCTCTTCTCTCTCACACAAATGTACTGCAGAACGTGAGACCCCCTGCTGTCTACAAACAGCTCACAGATGGTGCTAAACCACTCAGCTAGATTGAAAAGAAACCCAAACCCAACACCATAATTCAATCCAGCTGCAAACTCAGAGAGGTACCCAGCTCATCATCTGTGATCCAGACTGTGCTCTGCTCTGCTGACTGTTTGGGGGCACCGACAGGGTTGGCCCACTGCCCTACCACAGAATGTGTGGTAAATATCACCCAAGAGAAGAGAGAACATCTTACACAGAATTAAAAAGCCACCACATTCTTGCATGTGTGAGATGATGACTTCTTAAAAAAACCACTTTTGATTAGAGTTTGGCAAAAAAAGCATAAAAATCAAAGAGAATTATTCTTACTAGATAATGTAAAAATATTTACACAATTTACTTTTTATCCCCATCAAGATTTCCTTCTTTCCTTGAAGTCCATGTGCAGCCCGTTCTCCTCCTGTTATCTTCTTAGGAAAAGGGCGATGAAAAGGAGGTGCTTGAACTGCTCTGGATGAGGTCCAGCCTCTGGGGCACTAACTTTGAAGGTGAGCTCTCACCTCTGTGGTGCTTCAGAAGGAAACAATGCCTTGGCAGGGCACAGGATGCCAGCTGCTTTAAAGCATGGGGAAGAGAAAGTGATTTTCAGAAGTAGAAACCCAGTGGTGCAGACGGGTGTCCGTGTGTCATGCTCAGCCCCTGCAGTGTCCCCTTCCCACAGCCACTAATGGAGGCAGAGCCATAGCACCAGAGATAACAGCTTGGGCCAGACGCTCCATCACTGCCCATCAGCACCTGGGAAACTCTGGAGCAGCAGCTCCAGTAGCTCACTCAACACAAGAGAGTTGAATGAGAAGGAAATCACAAACAGGGTGCAGCAAAGAGAAGCAGAGACACAAGGAGGGATTACTTTTTCTCAGTACACCAGAGATGATGCTTTATTGGAGTTTACAGACTTAACACATTGGCAGAGGACTACTAGTAAGTTAAATGAAGTGTGCACACCTAACTCATGTCCCAAATGGGATATACAGTGACCAGTTACCATAGCAACTTTCCTTTCAAGGTCCAGGACAAACCAGATTTCTGATGCTCCACACTGCTGCAATTGCGAGAACAAAATACCCAAGGTAACTATTGACACAGTGCTATTTTAAGTGCCTGAAAAAAACTCAAAGCAAAATAAACAAAATTATTTTACTTAAGATCATTAACCCTTTTTTTTTTCCCCAGGAGGTCTCCAGAAAAAAAATAACCTATACACAACTAGCATTCAAAAGCAAGAACCCAAGCAGTTGTGGGGAGGGGGAGGGGAATAGAACAGGCTACCCTACATGAATTTAAAATTCGACATTTAGAACAGCACCATTAAATAAAAGCACACCCTTTAGAAATGTTATCTAGCATGACAGTTGTAAAAATGTGTGATGTCTAGTGCAATACCTCAAAAGCTGATCAGGCAAGACTATTCTTTCGGATCAGGTCATTACTGCATATAGGATATATAACTTTACTCTGAAGAGATATTTCATTCACTAATTAGCATTAGTACTTTAATAAGAGAATATTTCAGTTTTAATTTGAGCCAGTCGCACCACTGTGCTATAGAAATTAGCTTTGCTATTGAAGCAGCATTCTCTTTCAAAACAGTAAGCTGCAGATAACTTGCTACAATGGAAGTGGCTTTCCTTTATAAGCATGTCCAACTTGATTATTTATACTGTGCCTTTTAGAAATTCCTCATACTTTTCCCAACTGATTTCTCATTTCCTTTTATTCAATATTTAAGCCTGATGTGAAAAGATTCTATTAATTATTCAGAAACATGCTCATTTTACTATGGATGAAGTTGTATACTATTTCTTTAAATATGATTGCAATACTCAAGTGTAGCACCAGCGAAAAAGCTGGCAAAGTTTGCCTTTCTTTGGGATAAATAAGAAAAAAATTGTATCTTCTTGTCCTCACACAAAAAAAAGTTGGTGTTCCTGTAAATTATGACTCATTGAATTATTTTTTTATATAAATTTTTTTAAAGGGATCTTAGGAGCCTTTTTTAATTCAGTAAGTTTAAGGTTTGCAAAACTTCCTTTTCCTCCCAATATTATTATCTGCCAAGAAAGAGCTTCCAAGCCATTGCACCAGAGGTTGGCAGAACTGTAAGCTTACCTTAAAAAGGTTGGTAGTCACAACTCTTAGTTTGTTTCAGAGAAATAAATGGGTTATTGAGAGGTAGTGTAGAAATCACAAATCCACTAGTAATATCTAGTCTGTCCTAACCATTCCCATCACCTTGAAAGTCACCTTTGCACTCTCTATCAGCCATAAATCTCAGAGAAGATCATTGCATTACTGCTGCAGTCTGAACTCTCTTTAGGAAAAAACAAAAAGGTTTAAACAAAACAATTTTATAACTATATAATTTAAGCTCTGCTCAACTGACTGGGTAAGCTTTCAAAGTGTATGTTCTCTACACGTTGCAGAAATGTTAACCAGTGACCTAACTGAATGACAGCATCAGAAATATGACAACTTGCTGAGAGAACAGGAAAAGGGAAAAAAAAGAAAAAAAATCATAAATCACACTTTGTCAGGTCAGTTTTACAGTTTCAGAAATGCCAGTTGCGCTTTTTAGCACACCACTAGTCTCAAATGGTGAAGGTACTGTCAGTCAAAAGACTCCTATTACAAGCAGGCTCTGGGTCTGTATTTAAGCATGGGAATGAGTGAAGAGATAGAGGGAAATAATATCTGTACTGAAAATATACTTAGACATAATAAAGTGGACAAATAATGAAGAAATTAAATTATACAGGTTTGCACACTACAGCCTTGTAACACAAGCAGCATCAATGCTGAGTTAAGGACCAGTTACAGCTTGAGTCACCCAGGGATGACATCCTTTTGTCTTTCTGCCCTTTTGGCTCACAGCCCTTTCAGATGAGAAAAGGGACCGTGCCAGCAGTGCTCACATATCCTGAGTGCTTTGAGTCCTTTAAAGTTAGATGGAGAGTCACAGCCTTCATTCTCCAGGTCTGTATATTTAGGAATCATTTTGCATACATACAGTGTATGTGTAGACTCTCAAGAGCCATTACAGGAGCTCGGCTTTGAGTCAGAACTTTGCACCTGCTCTCTTAAAAGTTTAAATTCTCAAATGCTCTTTCCTCCTCCCCAAAAAGAGTATTCCCAACTGAGGTTCCTCTTGAGAGAAAAATTGAGTGTCTTCCATGGTATAATCTTCAGCTAAAGCATTGTATCCCCTGATTAAACTTTTATCTTAGAGCACACTATTTTCTGGAATTGTCAAAAAATGCCACAACCTGCTTTTAGCAACCTGTAGGCAACACCTCTTTGAGCTGCAATGCAGGTCTCACTGCTAACTACCCAAGCCCTCATCACTAGAGTCACCTTTTCCTTTACTCATGGGAACAACATTCGAATTTGAATGCTGGTGCCTCATGTTTCATCCCCGCTAGATGAACCAACATATCCATTTCCAGCACTAATAAGTTTAAATGAGTAGTGACAGTTTCCAGTCATGCAGAAACATAGGCAGACTCAGATGTCATTCTCAAAATGGTAAGTGATTTGTGAGAGAGCATCACAGTCAAGTTGCTAAACTAGAGCTCTGCTTTTAAATGACTCATTAAAATCCAGGGCAGATCAAAGGGTCTGATAGCACAAGGACTATTAGAAAAAGCCCTCCACCATATTTAGTGCATTAGCTAACATGTTAGAATTCTCAAGAAGATAAAGCAATTTTAGCTTCAAACAAAAGTACTTGCCTTTGTGAGAAAAGACAACTTATTATTAATTCAAGATAAAATCACAGTACTGCTAGAGGTGAGCCACTTTATTGTTTTCACAAGACTTAGCAGACTGAACTAAGACAAGAGAAGAATCCCAGAGCTTTGCAAAAGAGGGATAAAAGCTACAAGCTCTGGTTTCGCCAAACAGCAGCACTGACATCCCCACTCCAGACCACTGTTTGCTACCACTGTCAGAGGCTCACCCGTTATCATCAGCTGAGATTTAGTTTTCAAGGATTGTTACGGCAGTTATTTTGGCTTTCACTGTCTAGTAGTTGGCAACAGAGATCTGAAGCCAGTGCAAAAGACGTGGAGACTGTAAAAATATATGGAAACAAACCTTCCATCCATATGCTTCATCCATGCAGTGAATGCTATGGAAAACACAGGGGTCATAGGCAAGAAAATTAACAATGTTAATTTAATTTTCCATTTAACTGTCAGCCTTTACAGGGGTAAGTCTAGCTAAAGACTTGAGTGAAAACAAATTGAAGTGCCTCATGGCTGGGCACCCTGGAAGCTCTCCTAGCTTTCAACAGTCAGATCCTGAAGTTTTTAGTAGAGATGAAGTGAACCCTCAACATTACCATTCTGCTTATTCCCCCATTTCATCTCCACATCACTTAGCACTGCTAATACACCCACCTCTACAATGCCAATACTCAAATATGACAGCTGATTCTTCAACCTAGCAAGTGGCTGGAAATTGTGATGGATTTCAATTGAGAAGAGCTTAGACAAGTTTACAGTAAGCTTCTTAGCTTTGTTTGAGACAGTAGCAAGTAAAGTTGAGGATAAGCTGCCAAATTTAATTCATTAGAAATCCCAAATAACCAACCATGCAGAGATCTCAGCTATATATAAAATTAACAGCCACAAAGAAAATATGTTAGCCCTCCAGTTTACTTCAGTAGGGCACAGGAAGCATCCAAAAGACATCATCCGTCATTAAGCACTTATATCAACTCTGAATTTCCACCTCTCCTCTGAAACCTACAGCTACACAGAGTAAAATCAGAATCAACATATATCAAACAATGCATTGCACCACTTTCTGCCTCTCTTCACTACACAGTCTAAAGACAGAATTTTAAGATTTCTTTGTAGTACATACCCCAGTGACATACCAATGAGATAGTGTAATTCCTGAGGACTGCAGAAAAACATTAAGGAACATTAAAGAGAGACAAAGGAGACCATTAGGTTCTTTTAGATGCTCTTTCTCTCCTTTTTTTAAAAGCAGTCCTCTCATCTCAGATAAACAGAGGGTTTCTCTCGGTTTATTTGCTTTTATGTCTGGAGTTAGATATTGCCCAGCAGAGTTTTTCATGAAAACATAATGCTCAGTGGGATGAGGACAGATTAAAAAAAAGCCAAGACTGGTGACAAATTCTTTTAAATTGTTTCCCAATGATCTAAGTTTCCATTAATAAAATAAGCACACAAATTTTCTTGGGGTTTGCTTTGTTGTTTTGTTGTGGGATGTTGTTTTTTTAATTTGAGATTTTTGAGCCTCAATCTCACAATGATTTAAGTTAAACAGGCATACAGACAATTTGTTCCACTAATATCAGTGGAACAAATAGGTGTTTAGAGATTGAGGTTCTGATCCGGCATCAACCCTCTCACCCACAGCTGAGCCAATTTCTTCACAAACATCGCTACCAAGCTTTATCCCTGAACTTTTCCAAATGGGCTGAAAAATACCTTCAGACTGGTAAAGGGAAGTCCTAGGCAATACTTGGTAATTTCTGAAACTAAAGATTTCTCTTCACTCCATCCAGCAAAGGGGGAGAGGACTTCTTGCTAAGCCACAAACATTTGAGTACTACCGCACACCAGATCCTATGTGCCATCAGATTCACAATACATGAACTGTATCACTGTCTGGAATACATTGGCTGCAGAAGATAGCAGAATGTACATTATATACAATATATACATTATGAGATGTCGTTTTCCTGTGAAAGACACCAGATCTAGATGAAAACAAAATACACAGTTGTTGTAAATTGCAAAGAAAGTGAAAAACTATCAGTGCAGAATACATACACATATTGTCTTAAAGACATAAATGAGGGAAAAGCAAGAGAGGGCAAAAGACCTGCTTTTTTTTTTTTTCCTGCCAGAGGAGCAACTCAAGTGCATTTCTAGGAGCTCTAGGGGGAATATCTGTCTCGAGTAGAGTGTGCACACTTAGACTGAGCAGGCTAACCAAATACAGTTTCTAATCAGTGAGGGCAGTATCACCACCCCAATGCCTATTTAAAAAAGAAAAAAAAAAAATCTGTGCAACAAAAATGACCCCAAGCTCCAGATCTGCATAATTTTTAAGGTCAGTTGATCCCTGAAGGCACATGTCTATCACAGGCTAAGAACACGGGAATTACTGGAAGTCTCTGTTATTTTATGTCATCATGGCAAGAACACTGCCTCAGAACATTTCCTCATTACTGGAAGCTAGAGTCCCATGCAGGGAGCCCATAAAGAGCAAGGTCATCTGTAAAATTACCACGCACTTTTCTTTACATCCTAAAGAATTCACTGCACTAAAGCTCTCTGAGGGAGGTTATAAAACCTAGAAGGACTTGCATCACTTGCGACACATACCCACCCAAATCCAATATTTTGACTCAATTTACTAAATTGCCTAAAATGACATCTGCAAATCTTGTTTGGTAGAAGTTATAAGGGAGATGCGACCATTGAGAAAAAGTGTTATTGCTGGTATTACTGGAAGTACTAGCGCAGCATGCATCTGGACATCCCAGTCTCTGTACAGCATAGCTTCCATGGTCTAGGAAGTAGGAAGGCCCCAAATCTCTCAGAAGTCAACTACACAAGAACCTCCCCAACACTTCCATGGATTTCCCCCACAGCGTAATATAGCCTTTAACTCTTACAAACTGCTTTGCAAAGAAGTGGCTCAGTCTGCCATGAGAGCAAAAAATTACTATGCAGAGAAGGTTACAGTGGTTCAGAAACTGGTTTGAGTTTACACAATTTATACAGTGAAGCATGAAGAGAAACAAGTAGAGATTCCAGGAGCAGCTGCTTTTAGCCTGTGAGGCTTTCGAGGAGAAGGTGTGTATCCAGAAGAGGAAATCTGGACTGCATCTGCTATTTGCCAAAATATAAATACATACATACATATATATATATACACACACAAACAATAGCATCTAGAGGGTTGCACCACATACTGGCATTCACACGATTCAAACACAAAACGACCAAAAATTTACTAAATGTGGAAAATGCCAATGTTTGGCAGGGCAGGTAGTTTAAATTACTGTGTCTATCTTCCTCTGAGAGGAAGGATAAGAAAATTTCGTTAATATTTTTCAACCAGAAAAAGAAGGCCAAAACTCTCCTCCTTCATACTCTCCAGAGGTCAAACTAGATTTGTAATGATCTCTTGTGGCTTTAAACAGATTTTATAGATTAGCCGACTTAAAAATAGACACAATGTTTAAATAACATTCTCTTGAAATTGAGTGCCTAGTACAACAAGCCTCCAGTCACTGGCTAGGATCTGGAGGAACTCTGGCCATACAAATATCTGTAATAAACCAAAGGAAAAATCTTAGGTAGATATTCCAAAATTGAATACTTTTGAGTCTATCCACCTGAAAAGCAAATGATGTACACTTAAAACATCCTCTGTATGGTCTGCTTTAGCTAGGTGCTGATCTCCATGAAAGCACACAGACGGAGGATGTGTCCATAGTACAAGCACCATTCCCAGGTTCGGGCATAGTTAACCACAGCAGCAAGGATCACCATCCTCAGCCAAGAGGCATGGAGACCACCGTGTCCCATGCAATTGGAGCCTGTTTCTGGTACTGGGAGAGTACAATTAAAATCAGCTTTGATATGTCCCGACATCTCTGCTGCAGGCTCTGATAAATTAATTCAAAGGCTGTTACCGAACAATAATTGCCAGAGGTCACACCATCATGGGTCAGATGAATTCACTAAGTGAACCAATATGCATGTTGCCTTTTTGTGCCCTTTTCAAGTACATGGCCAAAGGAGGAAGTACAGGAGCGATGTGTTGTCATCTCCTCAATGGAGCTGTTTCTTGTCAGCTACACCATTGTTTAACTTGTCACAAGTACAAGCAAAACAATACAACACAGCAAACCTCACCAACTTGTATGAACAGCTTGGAAGTCCACTGGATATCACTTAATTCCATAAGCCAGTGAATACACGAACAGTAGGAATCAGATTACTTTGCTCATGTTTTGACAACAGCAGTTTCATTTTATTTATTTTGATAATTCATAAAGCACCATCAAATGCAGTGCAGAATCTCTTGTAAAGATAATTACAATCTAGTAACACAAGATCTCATTGAAGCACACCATTAATTCTTTGACAGTAAGGGAATGAGCCAAAGACTTGGTGCAAATGAAGGATTAGCAAGGTTTCAACACACATTTCCTTGCACTTAAGACGTGCAAGGAGCAAACCTTATTAAAACAGCACTTCATATTATGCTTTAAAATGATAGCTCCTGAGGCAGATTTTTTGTACTTCAGAAGATAGCTATTATACTACTATATGTTACAGCCTAGGATAACAGAAAAATAAATTCCTATCAAATTCCTGTATACAGGGAGCATAAAATAGTTGCTGTTTTCTACAGCTGTCAAGAAAACCCAGACTTTTATGCACAGTGAGGTGTCAGCAGTCTCACACAACAAAGAGAGAACAGCTTTAGTACAATGCTACGAATTGTCTTTCACTTGGCTACTGAAAATATTTCAAGCAGCTAAAGTAATCTTTTCTGAACCTACCATCCAGCATTTGGGATGTCTCCAGATGGGCCTCAGGGTTATAGGTGTTCAAACTGCTTCTATTTCTATGCAGAACAACTTTGTGGTTGCACATTTTATGGCTGTTTTTAAAGTAAAATTTCCCTAACATTAAAAAAAAGAAAAAAAAAATCAAAAAGGTCTGGTACCTTTTCTTCTCGCTTTTTAATAATGTTCAAAGTTGTCTGAAAATTTGCTTACTCACAATGGACTGAATCAGTTACCTGGTTTGCATCATCTATGTTTTAAAAGTCCTTGCAGTACAGACACTATGAAATGATGACACCCATGATCCAGACTTGTGTGATTTATGTAATGTCTTAACTCAGGTCTTCACAATTAAGAACCGATCCAGAAGCTATTAGGAAATAAGCATTTTACTAAATATTAAGATACAATTAGACCCAGATAAACTGTCTATAGCAAGTAGACTGCCCCACTTAGTAAAACCCATAAAAACCACCAGAAATATCTGCCAATGTTAAAATCAAGATCTCATAACAAGCAATTAAGAACGCTGAAAGAATTTACAGAAGGTGTTGCATTCTTTCAAACTTTTCCATCTTATCTCAGATGTTTACAGTAAAAAGAACAGAGAAGTTTTCTTCAAAGCACAATTATTATCAATCCTCTCCAATCTTCAAGCAGCCAATCTCTCTCCAACTCTTTTATAATGTGACCAAGTAACCCCCTCTGATCCTCAGGAGACGTTAGCAAAATAATTATTCCCCCACGCTGCTCCTTTGTTATTACTTTATTTTTTTCACACTCTCATTACTTCAGGCAGAAGTAACTTGGAGATACTGTCATCAATTTACCAAAACAGAATTTCCCTGCATTTATTTTAAGTTAGACTTTTACAATTACATCGTACATTAGAGCTAAATCTGATGATTTTTAAGCTGGCTGAAACTGATTGGCTCACTAAGTCTACAGTTTAATTCTTCCCTCTCTCTCTTATTTTGCTAACTAGAAGAGAAATGAATTTACCTTCAAGCCTTTTGGAATCAATCTTCTTTTCTCTTTCTCACAATTTATAAGTCAGAGGCTTAAAAAGTGTTCATATCCGCTTTTAACAAGCTGGTTATGTGAGATAAGCACAAGAATATTAATAAAAATAGCTCAGCTTTAAGTCATGAATGTTTTACAAAAGTAGACCTAAAAAAAAAAATCCTAAAGGCTAATTGTGATTTATACCACGTTTCTTCTCCTATACTACCAATTATCAATCATCTCTAAAAGATACCTTCTTTTATATGCCAGTGTCATGAATGCAAATGCTGCCAGCTCATTCCTAATCAGGTGAGACACCGCAGCACAGACCACCCCCTAGGTAGTCCTGGCACCTGTAAGTGCTGGAATACTGCAGAAGAAGTTATTCTTTCAGAGTTATGACTTTTTTTTTTTGTTATTAGTTTTTTAATTTTTTTTCAAGAAAGCTCCACAAAGATTTCATAGCTCTCCCACACGTTGTACCTCAGTACTGTCTACACCATCACTTCACCACCACCCCCAATGTCTCCAGTGTTCACAAAACCTGTGCCTAGAACAGCGGCAGTAGAATCACCAGTACTGAAGCTTTTATTACTGCAATTACAACAAAGCAGCTGGTGGTAATAATACTACTTAGCATTTATATGATGCTTTGTATCTTCAAAAGGCTGTATAAACATTTGCTAATTAAGCCTCACAGAACTCCTGAGAGACAGATACTTTTTTTTGTTTATTAATAAGAAAACAGAGGCAAAGAGACAAAACAGCTGTTTCCAAAATCTAGATTTTTTTGATTATTTTAAAAAAGGAAATGGAGATGTCTGGACAGTTAGAACTTTCAGAGTTATAAAAGTACAGCTCAAAATACTCAAAGAATCCAATGGGACATAAACTCTCATGCTCTGAACATCCACCCCCTCAAAAAAAAAAAAAAACCCACACACAAAAAAAAAAAACCACACAAAAAAAAGACCAAAAAACCCAAACCAAAACAAAACAAAAAAACCACACAAAAAAACTCAGCAAACCCTGTCCCTGGGAAGACACAGCTGCCCTAAGCCACTCACCACTGTGGAGCACAAAAGGCTGGATTGCACAGGCCAATGGGACCAGTCCACCTGCCAGACCCCCAGTCTGGAAGTTTGAGTCCCTCTGCAGAAGTAAAACACTTAACAAGTGGCACAGAATTGTGATTTCAGGTGGTCACCATCAAGACTCGGACTCAACAGCAACGTGGTTCTCCTCCAGAGCAATATTCTGCTCTGTCACTACTAAAGAAAGATATGAACCCTTCTGTTTCCCTGCATATTGACATTTAGCTTTCACATAAAAGTGAGAAAAACTGTAAAACCTAAGTAGAAAACAAAAAATTCCACCACGTACTGAAGGCACTTCTGAGATCTCACATTCATATTCAGTAAGACATTTATTGAACAGACTTTTTCATGTGTATTAGACACCTCACTCACATAGGGAAAACAAATGCCTACACACACTCTAACAGCTCCCATTCAGGTCTTGAGCTCTAGAACTGCTTCAAGAGAGCTTAAAATGATTGCCTAGACAAAATACACGGAGTTCAACCTTTAAAGAAGACATTACTTATAAAACTCTAACCCACAAATACTTGACTACCCACGTAATTTCACGTACAATATTCCCCACTGGGATCAATACATCTGAAATGCTTTTCAGAAGACATTGGAATAGAGACTAATGACACAAAAGGGGAAAAGAGTTGGTTTGTGAGTAAGAAAAAAGCTTCACTGCAAGGACTGGTATGAAGTGCATTCTGCAAAGCTGAACACGAAGCACTGTGCAATTAAAGAGTGATGCAAAACAAAAAGAGTAGAGAAAACTTCGGGGTTGAAGAAGGAAATAGAAAGAAAATAAAAGCAAACAAAGCTATATCAAGACTCAGATGTAGGATGGACCAGAATATGGAAGATGGTGGAGAAACATGACTCAGGCAAGTAAAGAAGGAAGGAAACAGTCATAGCTGAGCCAGAGGGCAGGCTGAGCAGGGAGGAGAGAGACTGAAGCTGAGGGTAAGGCTCAAAATCCAGCAGTACTTTATCCCTAAAGCAACCATGAGAAGGGAAACTGTTACTGCAGTGGAGAAGCTGTGTTTGTTTCTTGGCAGAGGTAGGACATTGGTCACGCAGGGCTGACTTACCTAATGGACACTAAGGTACAAAGTCCAGATTCCTTACACTGTCCTGCCCTCTGTGTGTGAGATAGCACCACGAGGCTAATTACCAGTTAGCCGGGATTCATTACCCATAACAAAGTTTACAGCTAAAACAGAAACAGACCCCACCCTCCTACCTCCCACCCCGTGACAAGTCTTTATCCTTGAATACTGGAAGAAAAAGAAACAGAAAGATGAAACAAACATTACACTTAAGTTGTGAGAGCACAGAAAGATCACCAAGCAATAAATAATGCTAGGAGTGGAGAAGAGAATAAGTAATTCCACTTTGGGAAAAGCAAGTCTGAGATGACATGAAAAAGGAAAACATATATTTAAATACAGAGCCTGCTACCCAATTATGAATATGAAACATAGATGTATATTTATATCTCCAACTGAAGGCAGTATAATACACTCGCTGGCTTCTCAAGACATGTACAAAACTGAAAATTACTTCAGAGGCACAAGTATAAATGGCAGACTTTTTAAAATTGCACAGAAGATCATCAAGCTGAATTTTATTACAACTTGATATCACAAACTACTCATGATGTAACTCAGTTTCATTGCATTATCTTTGCTAGATCATTGTCAAATGCACTCAGCTACAAGAAAAACTCAACATACAAGATGAATGTCTCACTCTTTGTACAAAGGTTCACATTCACATGCTCTGAATAATAGAACTGTGCATTCAAAAATATTTTTATGATGTACACTGGGATTCTGCTGAATCTTGATGAATGCCTGCATTAACCAGATACCTAACTCCCCAAAACACCAAGTGTTAACTCCCTTATGGATTAGAAAATTAAAGCTTTCTCAAGGCTAGTTACTCCAAATTATAATTTACACTGTAAACAAAGAGACCTTTGACTCCAGAAATAGAGAAGACAACACCTCAGACACACTGTGAAACCAAGCAAAAAAAGCTACAGCATCAGAAGAAGGAAGAGTACAGGAGAATGAAGAGCAGAGTCTTCAGTCTTCATGAAAGGAGCATTCAGAGGGATGAATTAAGCTCTCTCAATTTACCCCAGAATGAAAGAAAGTGCTCATTAAACAAAGTTCACGTTTCAGGTGAAATAAAATTCACTAGGAGCATTAAGAGAACAAATCACAGCAGCATCAAAGTCTATTTAAAGTTAAAACATTGGTAAAACTGGGGTAATCTTGTACGTCACTAGGTATCTGCAAGTATTGAAGGGCAAATGGACTTCTGTGATCTTATGTATTTCACGTGATTTTTAGATCAAGATTTATGCAGTTTTTTCGGGAAGGCAGGGTATGTTAAATACCATTTCCTAATGGGTCTGGGCCTATCTAAGGAGCAACAAACAGGTACTGCAAACATCTCACTTTCAGCTTCAATTTGCACTTGAGACAATTTCCGGAAGGTGAGCGGGAGGAGAAGGGAGCACCGATGGGAGAAGCAGCAAGCCTAGTGCCTGTTTTTTCTACTTGGTTGATGTTTAAAAATGCTTTTACATGCAGGAGCAGAAATGAAAGTCATACACACAAATCCCCGGGAGTCATCCCCTTATTTTCCAGTTACAAACATTCCTGGGCTACAGTCATTAAGGCTTACAGTGAAACTCTTGCAGTAGATTTAGTCTGTAGCATCCAGCAGCTACAGCAAACTCCAGCCTCCCACCCCAAGAACCAGCTCTGGCAGCTTCACAAGTAAGTCAGCTAAACACAGTTGCTCTACGCTTATGGAAGTCTTGAAAGAAATTGGATGTTCCTTTACCTGCAGTGGTAATCTATGAAATCCAGAAAATACATGAACTGTAACATTTTGGATTATTAAAAGACAAATCCTCTATCTCATCTCAACCCACTGCATTCTTTAAAAAAAAACAAACACAAAAAACAACAAAACACACACAAATCAAAACACAAATCAAACCCTCCCAAAAAACAAACACCACGTTATCCGTATAAAACCCATTTTTAGTAGGACTGAACATTCATAACACCTACCGTCACTCAACAGATACCATTCCTAAAGTTTACGACTTTTTTTCTAAATATTTTTTTTTAAATACTCAAAGGTTCCACAGTATTACATGGCAAGGGGTTCACCGTTTTACAACTCAGAGTTTTATACTGTTTGGTTTTGATTTGCTGCTTTCCGCTATAGCTTTATAGAGAACATCACAATTTCCATGGCTGGTCAAAATGACAAAGTCAGTGAGGCTTTAAGAACAAAGGCACGTAGAATCTCCTGTCACCACAGTAATGAAGATGCCTGGCATGCATAAGAAAACTACAGAACAGAAAATCTCACAGAAATGGATAACTTCATGGAAAATACTAACTCAGAACCTTTTAGGCTAGATACATCTGCTAACTTTGCCTATCCAGGATGCATAAGGTTGCTGAAGTCTATTCATAAAAAGATAAATAAATGCAAAGAAAGTAATTTGTAATTTGCTGTTTCCATGTTAGATCTCAGCCTTGTGGAGACTCACAGCATGCCTAACTTTAATTACCGAGACAGTGGCATAGAGAGGAAAGGGAAGAAAGGACTGGAAGCATTTAACTGGTAGCAATTCAAGGCCCTGAGCTGGCTAATATTTAAAAATTTTACTAAAACTGACGTTACAATCAAAGGCATGTGTTAGTGATTGTGGGCTTATGGTCACAGCTCAAAATGAAAACAGATCCTAAAAAGCTAATGCTAACAACATTTCCATTTGTGATTCATTTTTTATCCTCTCAGTGTCCATGACACGCAATTAGAAACAAAAAAATAAAAAAGTCCCTCCCCACAAAACAGATGTGAAGGTTGCTTCTTCCCACGTCATCATGGTCTTTCCAAGAAGGCTGTGACTAACTTCACCAGGGAACAAGTAATTATGCAAGATCTCTGAGTATCAAGAGCTATAAAAGACACCTTAACATTCCATTTCAGTGACTGAAGAGCTTTGTTTTATAAACAGTCATGCAAATGTTTTCTACACACACCCCAAACAGTCTCACTGACTTAGATAAAACTTTCTACAGCTTTATGCCTAAGTTCCTCCACGGGCACCACAGGGAGAAACTCAGCAGCCATTCAGGACTGAAGTTCCCAGCAAAATGTAAAATTCATATGACAGCCATCATCTAACTTGGGCTCCAGGGTGGAAAACTCAAATTCCTAGGTATCAGAGTTAAATCAAGATCTGTACAAAACTGAGAAATTCAGCATGTTGGATTAATAAATTGAGGGATAAATCAGAATCCAACTCTGGAGTTAAGATAAAATGGCACCAGATACATCCCTCTCCAAAAGAAGGAATTCTAGTTTCTGGTAATGCAAAGGATTTAACACTGAAAAAACTAGAGAACTAATACTGAGAACAAGATACGAGCCTCATATATTGAATTTTCACCTTGAAAAATATACCAACTTCACTGTTAACTTCATGGGTATTGTATAAGTATGGCCCTACCATGAGGAAAAAGGGTATTTCAGGCATCACAAAAATAAGTGAAAAGCCTTCTAACCACGAGCTGTTGATTAGCCTCCTTGGGAATCCAGCTCAGGACTACAATGATGAAAACTCTGAATCCCCATGGACAAAGGGGACACAGAACCAGATGCTGTTAAGTGAGAAAGCAAGAAGAAATCCTGGTTGCAAATGAAATGTGAGAAACAGACATATCCACATCCAGAAAACATACAAGCAAAGAAACTTTCCGATTCCTTTTGGATGGAGATACAAGAATGGGGCCACGCACACTGCACTATAAGCACCACAGCCAGGAGTTAAGAGTCTTTTCTTTCTGGCGACCAGCCCCACTTCAGAGAGAGAAGACTCTGGATGGGTCACATACCAAAGGGCTTCCTTTTTCTCTGTGGCACAGCTAAAAGCTGTGTCTTCGAGAAAATCTCTCACCAGAATGACCAGTCATTCACCAAATGAGAAGAAATGCAGGAACAATAATTAGCATAAGAGCAACAAGTGTTAGACATTGAAATAGAAGTTAGCAAACACTTTATCAGTGCAGTCCTCTGTGGACTTCTCTTATCTCACTACAGTAATTTAGAAGTTCTTATATATTTAACCTATTTTGATCCTCATTGATCCTCCAATTACTTGACTTCAGATATTAGATTTTAATAAGGTTTTACCCACAGGACAAAAAAAATGCAACAGTTAATGTGACTGATTTGCCATTTACAGCTGGACTACGGAGAGAAAGAAAATAAACCGTATTTTCAGAATTTAGTTGTCACCAAATGCAAAAATTCTGTATTTTTTTTCCACTTGTGCATTTCACAGAAGTAACTTTAGACTAATCTTGCCCTCTCTATTACTGCTATAAATAACACAGCACCTAATCACTACTGGGTGTTGTTGCTTGTGGGGTGTTACCTCCCTCCAAATAAATCTAATGGGATGCTTTGACTGCTTTCAAAATTACATGCAATCAGAAACATACATTCTGAGCTATGAGAAGGCATAACTCAATACTACAGCCATTATGAGTGTTTGACAATACAAGCCAGCTGGACAATTACAGTCCAAAGCCACTTATATTTCCACAGTTGCTCCCAGTAAAAGCAACTTGCAGCTGCAACCTGTTTCTGTGGAGCCTTGAGCACAGTATCTCATTACCTGATGATACCTGTATGCTAATAATGCTACACCCGCTGTGAACTGTGAATCAAGAGGAGATATGCTGTGTCTCCCTTACACCTTGGAAACCCTGTAAGCTCTTTGCAATCCCCACTGCTTGCTGAGAGGATACAAACTCACTTCAAGTCTGGCCTAGGAGAGGCTTCTTCTCAAAGGGCAAGGATAGCAGCATTTCCATGGAAAGGAGACAGGACACGCAATGCTGATTCAGTATTTCCAGTTGCTAACAACAAAAATAGTCATTTTTATGTTCTCCCGTGTAAGCAACTTTTGTAGCTGACATATAGACATTGCACAATCACAAACAAGAAGGAATATGGTCAATAGGAAGGGAGGAGGACCATATTTTTGATGATGGAGAGGCATAATATATGATCTATGCTGCAAAGGCATGTGAGATCCATCATTTGGTTAATATTTCAGCAGACACAACGTGGAGCAACTATACTTTTATCTTCAGTACTTCACATCAAGTAAACAAAGCAGACTCCACAAAAGGTCATACCACTGCATGTGGGTAACTCTGGAGGGTACGAGACCCACGAGCTAAGGCAAAGCACAATTTTTCAGTGGGAGGATTGGTTCCCAAACAACATCCTTAAGAAAAACTTGTTCCAACCTTTCTTCTATTGCCTGCTACTCACTGGCTTGAAACTACAGTTTAGTGGAAGCTGCGATGTCTCACTTTTCATGGATACAATGTAGCCCTACTGAGGTTACAAGGGGACAGGAACACCTTAGATCAAACTGCAAAATGCCACGAACCAGTTCTCCACCGTGTGCCCAGGCCACCTGCGCTGTGGCAGGGACTGCGTGTCATGGGGGCAGGAGGAGGAAAAACGCCAGGGAAAGTTACCAGATAGAGGGAAAGGGCTAAACAGCGGGGGAGACGAAAGACAGCAAGGGAGACCACCAAAATAACGCAGGCATGCAACAGGAATCTCCCACCCGAAAGCTGCCCTTCGCCCGATACCAGCAATACAGGTGGAAAAGCCAGCTCAAACACCAGGGAAGAAATAACACAATAAGGACTGAAAGACAAGTCACCTGGTCGAAGGTAAGGCAGGAGGAGGGCACCGGCGGATCCTCAGCCCGGTAGGAGCCCGGCGGGCAAGGTGCGGCGGCGTTACCGCAGCGGGAGTGGGCAAATACACGCACACCTACACCTACACACACGGAGAGGAACGCGGGTATAAAGCCACGGCGGGGGAACGGCGGCAGCACCGAGCGCCCTGCCCAGCCCGGGGG
>VZRE01007540.1:0-33136 GCA_013396775.1 Cephalopterus ornatus | reverse complement strand
GAGCGGAGCGGAGCTCCCTCTGCCGGCCCGCCGCCCGGGCCCGGCTCCCACTCCAGCCTCGGCCCCGGGGGCTGTGAGGACCGCACGGGGCCGCCTCGCCTCTGCCGCTCCCCCCGCGCCTCACCTGGGGGCTCACGTAAAGCAAAGGTGCTGAGAGCAGCTCCCCGGAGCTGAAATACGGGAGTTGTTTAAAGTCATCGTAAGCCTTCACAAAAAAAAAAAAAAAAAAAAAAAACCAAACCAAACAAANNNAAAAGCCACACGATAAACCTACCAACGCTCCAAAGTAAAATCCTTTCCCAAATAACTAGGTGTATCTAAACCACCTTTGGAACGAGTGGGCGACGAGAATGTAAGTCTCCCATCCTCGCTTGAAATCCCGGATGAAATCTCCCAGCTGTTTATGTTGTTTCCATCTGGCACCACATTCCTCCCGACTCTGACAACTTACACGTGTCTTTCACTCAGCGCAGAGGGATAGTCCGGGGTTCAGACGCTATTGGCACGTTTACAGGTAGCCGAAGTCCTCACGCAACAGCCATGATTTCTATAACGAGCCACTCCCCTCCTAAAATCGTGTTGTTCCACGAGAACCTCGGTTTTCACTGATTCACTTTGAAATAAGCTTTTGCCTTTTGTGACTCCAGAGAAAAGCTTGAAAACATAAATCTTTTGACAGCATCACAGATAGGAAAAGAATCTCCATTCAGGTAGTATACAGGAGAGCTAATCTGATTTTTGAGGTTCTATTCCTGATTTTTGATAGGATTCAATTGCCAATCCTGAAAGACTTACACACCTGTTTAATTATGTTCCCGAGGCTCCTTCAAGGCTTCACCAAGATTCCTCACGAAGATCAGAATCGTATCTAGACCAAACAGCCACTTCCATTGAGCCACTGCTATCCAAGGATGGATAGCTTTATAAAGTTTCTGTGATTCCAGGCCCTCTTCAAGGAACCTGCAGAGGAAAAGTATAAACTAATGAAAGAGCAGCTGCTTGCTGAAATTTCCACTCAGTTCCAAGAAATGAGGCTTGGCAGGTCCTTGCTTTTTATAACACTCTGTGACTCACTTTCAAAGTCAGGTGAAGTCAGAGCCATCACTGCCAGAGTCATGCCACTGACAGCTTCTTCAGGAAGGACATGGATTTTACCATTTTTTTAAAAACAGGAAAGGACCATATTGCTCAGTCTCGATTTGCAGCGGTTTGGTTGTTGACTCTCTTCTCAAGTGGTACTAGTCCATCTTTGACCCAGTGTTTGCCAGCAAATCTTCCTGAAATAAGGTCCAAACTCTACAAATTGTGTTATTGTGCCAGGCTCCTTGGTAGGGTCAGGGCTGAAGGCAGTGGGCAGCAGGCAGGCATGAGGATCACTGAGGGATCCTGTAAACCAGATAGGAGAGAGTAACCCGAGCTTGCAGGTCCAGCTGGAAGAGGTGGGGCCTCACTCCACAATTGCTTAGGAGTTCACTCTAACCCTGCTTCAAAAAAACCCAAACTTCCTCTTCCTGGCTTGGAGCTGCTAGAATCCCTTGTCATCCTGCTTTGTATTCTAATGGTTCTGTCTCTGCCATTTTTTCTGGTCCAGAAAGCCCTCCATAAAACAGGAAAGCGCAAAAAATCTCATGAAATAAGTCCACTTCTATGTACCTAAACAAGCACTGAAATGTGCAGATACCATACACTTACCTAGTTTGTTTCCAACAAAGTTTTGAGTCTTAAAGAATCGGATTATGGAGAGGCCACCAAGGAAATTTGTGTGAATGAAGCTTACAGGAACACTGACATCTAAACTGACATTTCCAAACTATCCATGCCAGATGCCATACACACTCTCCCTAGGTAAATAACAGTAATTTTTACGTGAAAGTGCTTACCCCATGAGAGGTGGAAGGAATACAAGAGACGCTCTTAAAGAAAAGGCTGGGGACTGCTTCAGTCCTTGGCAGGGATGAACAGTGCCTCTCTTCCCCCTTCTTTCCTGGACAGCAGCCCAAGCCCACCCCCTGCTCCAATTCCCTTTAACAAAGGACAGAACACAAATGCAGAAGACCACTGTGGGCTGCTATTTTTGTTTGGTTTTACTGGGGAAGAAAATATTTTAAAGGAACAGAGACAGTAAAGAGAAATGTGGAAAGAAAGTGGGATGTGAGAATGAGAAAAAGGAAACCAGAAGGATAAATGGTAGAGAGAAAGATATGGGGAAGATTAAATTCTATTTCTGCTCTTTATGGATTTTTCTCTGAGATGTGTACAGTAGGTATGGACATTTATAAAATTATTTTATGTGATTAAGAAGCTAATATCACTGCAGATAGGAAGCCAGAACATTGTAACACAGGGGATGAAGAAGGTATTTCATCAATGTTTGTCTGTTTGGGGAAAAGACAAAATATGCCAAAGAATGTCCTTCTGTTGTAGAACAGCCTAAAGACACTTTCCGTGCCGGGAACCTGCAGAATGACTTACACGCAATGAAAGACTTACACAACGGTCTGGCAGGCCCAGCAGAGTCTGTTTGCTGACACCCCCCCTTCCTGCATGGAATTCGGCCAAGCGCCGCGGCCCCAGCCAGTCGCAATCTCCTTTGCAGGTGTACACGCGACGGAAGGCACAGTGCGGGGAACAAACCTGCAGGCCCATGGGGAGCACCACCGCTCAGGCTCTACTGAAAATAGATGGGCAGGGGTTCAATTTGTACAGTATTGGCTGCAGCAAGCCTGGGGATTTAAGATTAACTGCTTGATACTGGAATTTCCACTCTCATTGAAAACAGACACCACCGTATCCATAGAGTTTTCAGAAGAAAAATATACACAGCAAGCCTGATTCTTTCATTGATTTTAAGGCATGTGCAGCTCA
The DNA here is from genome assembly GCA_013396775.1 of Cephalopterus ornatus. Lineage (NCBI taxonomy): Eukaryota > Metazoa > Chordata > Aves > Passeriformes > Cotingidae > Cephalopterus > Cephalopterus ornatus. Next base: position 30,271 of record VZRE01007540.1, on the reverse strand, counting down.
GCGAGAAACAGCAGAATTGTTCCTGATTTAGGTCATAAAAATGCAAGGTAAACCCAGAGGAATCCAGAGCAAATGAGAGAAACAAAAGAGACTGGCTGTTGGTCCATGCTCCTCCATTCTTTATGCTGTGGAAAAGAAAAAAAAAATTGCAAATACAAAAAGTATTTATTTGCTGCTTTTGTAAAATTACAGAAAACATTTTGCTCGTGGCTAAACATGGTATTATCTAGAAAACTATGCAGGTAAGAGGATTTGAAGAATAAGCAAAGAGATTCTTCTAGTCCCAAAGTCATTTGTAATTTGATTGGGAGTTCCTTTTGGGTGTGTCTGGTTTTAAAATATTCTGCTTAAATATGTCATCCTTTTTCTTATAAATATATACATATATATAGTTAGACCATTTTTAGAAGACACTAAGTGAATGTAATTAAATGTTTGGAATTCAGATTTTCTATTTGAGTAGCAAATCTATGAATAACATAAGGACCACAAAACTAGTGAGATCTAAACATGTTCAGGACATTCTATAAACTTCTACATTAATTGGGAAGCTGGAGTTTGCTACCCAAAAATTAGCTTTGGGCAAACCCTCTAATATGTTTGGGTTTGATTCCACTACCATCACCCCCAAAAGAAAAAAAAAAGTATTAAAGATTATTAAAAGATCTCTCTCCCCATTAGTCAATTCCTTTATTGGAGAGCTTGTGTTTAGTTGATTAATATGAAATTACATAAGCTACTTGCATTTTTTTTAATAACCTTCCTAGAGAAGGTTGATTCAGGCACACAAAGTAAAGCAGACCAGAGAGCTACCCACAATCTAAATGTGAAAAGGAAGGAGGAACTCAGCATGTCTGCAACCCTCTCCTCACAGAAACTGAACTTCAGACTCAGTTCTGAACCAGAGGGAAAACTCCTGACTGACTCATATACTGTGTCCCAGGTACAGAGCCAAAGGAGCACAAAGAATTCCCAGAAGTCTCATTTCCACACAAGAAATGATTCTTTGGAAGAGCTTGAGGATATGGCAGAAAATATATCAGGAGAGAACAAGGTGTCTATCAGAGTGCAATCACGGCATGGAACTCCACAGAGGTTCCCAGTGACTGTGATAGATAAGACTGCCTCAAAGAGCTGTCGAGAATCACTGTGCCCAAGTTCATGAGGGACCACTCTGTACTGCAAAAAATCTTGGTGTTTTAAAAGGAAAAAAAAAAAAAAAATCAGTCATTTGCTCATGGTTCTTGTGGTGCCTGCATTCCAAGGCAGAGAGCATGGAGCTCCACCTCCATGGTATAACTGGGTGTTCTGGTCTCCATTTTACTTTATTTGGAGTTTGCATCAGTAAACATACACCTTCCATATTTTTCCCTTAGTCTAGCTGCCAGGGGTTATCAGATTTTTATTCCTTGTTCCTAATTATTGTTACAGCTATGAGGGAGATTATTTGACTGAGTTGACTAGGGTAAATGAACTTTATCCTGAGCACAAAGCTCTTCGTCCTGAAGCTGCCACCACTGATGAATTAAAAACTTGCCATCCAGCCATTCCAACTACTAATGTATCAACTACAAACCACATAAATTTATGGGTTGGATTGATGCTAAATGCGTGATGATAAAAAGCCTTCCAGTAAGACAAGGCTCCGTGACGTTATGAATTATCTGGCAGCTCTTTCTGCATGATCCTATGTGGATCGCAATCAGCCAGTGAAGTAATGCAGAGGGCCTTTCTCCCACTGGAGCTATAGGGAGTGTTGCCGTTCATTTTGGCAGGAATAGAATCAGACCCAAATCCTTAAATTGTGCATTACTTAATCTCTGCACTGAATGCTGGATAGCTGACACTTGGATTTGGAAGTCAAGGCCCCTGTCCAGAAAGAAACCTGAGGTGTAAGAAAAGCCATATCTGAACCACTGACATCATTTGGGCAAAGCTCAGCATGTTCATGATTACTAGAGTTTGATCTGTCCCCTCCCAAGAGCTGCACTGTGTTTGACAAATGAGACTCTAATTGAATTTAAGCAAATAAATTGCAGGTTACAAAGCAAACTCAAATGTTGTTATGCATTTTGATGCTTCCATATTCCTATCTTACAGAGATAAAAATGAAATAAGACACAGACAATCAGTCATTTTATATCTACACTCTGCTCTTCATAGGGAAGCATGACAGATGTGTTTTATTACAATTGTATGTTTATTGTAGAAGATAGAGCATTACAACTCAGATATTTCATTTTTCTTATATCTCAAATTCAAAAGAGAAGAAAGAGGGCAGGCACAAAGAAAAATAAATAACTGCTAAAAACAATTTCATTTGTTTTGCCGGAATTTATAGAAGTTCTTGGTTTTTCTTTCCTCTTCTGGGGTTTTGAACTATACTTCTCTGGTGGGGGAGGAGCAACAATCTTAACCATATGGCTCATCCCAAAGCCTTCAGAGTTCTTGAGTCAAGCATCTAAAATCAATACATTTCTTTAGTAATCACAAGGTGTTGATAAAAAAGAGGCTAATATTTTTATGTGGATTTGGGGTTCATAGATTTCATGTTTCCTAACAGAAATGTCAGAGAGGGAGGTTTTTTTCTTCTAACAAATGACATGGATTTGGGGCATTCACAAGACTAATTTAAGCTTCTGAGAAACATATCAAATATCATTACCACAATACTAAAATCATTCCATTGGTCAAAATTACTTTCTAAACTTTTCTGTGGAAGGTGCCCATGAGATAGTTTAATTTCCATACAGTTTTCAGATAAACATATGTAATGTCCAAATTCATAATTGCTTAAGTCTATGGGAGATGTAGCAGGTCTGCAGCTGCTTTACTTGAAGTTATGATTTTGCCTTAAAGCACCCCAAACCCCATGGTAATATCAGTATTTGAGAAATACGTACTACCAAATCAAAGAGGACCTTCCCGGAGCTTGTTACAAATAAGGGAAGGCTAATAATAATTAAAAGGGAGACTAAATCCTACCATTATTTGATCATTAGTCAGCCAGTGATGGATTTCATACTTGAGGTTGTCACATCTGTTTGCTCAGATATGCTGGGGCAAGGAGAAGCCACCTACCACAGCAGATGTTCTGCAGCCCTCCTGGAGCCCACAAAGTGTGGCTGAAGGCCCCAGAGGCAGTCTGACCCTGAGCAAGCAGTCTAAAGTCTACTGTCAGATACTGAATAAAAATCTGCCTAGAAGAAGCAAGTAACCCCACAAAGTTCATCAGGTGGACTGCAATGACTTCTTAACCGCTTACTAGCACAGTCCCCAATAGCATAAGGCAAAGTGAGAACGTAAATACAACCCTACAGACTCATGCCTTAGAAAAGCAGGGTTCAATTATTTGGGTTGAATTTTGCCCAGTCTCTGTTCACACTGCAGAAGTCACTGCAGAGCAATGGATGAGATATGGAAAGAAGAGAATATAAAAGATGTGCCAGTCAATACACACTTTTAAAATCATTTTTGAACCTTTACTATGGATGCCTGGGGTAATATTCTATTTTAATTGCCTCACATATTTATCTCATGGCTTACTCCTGGTTTCATCACCTTTGTCTAGGATACTGACTCAAAGACCTATGACACTCTTGTTCAGAAACCTATGTTTCTCCTCAGACGGCTTCAAGTAAATGAAGGAATTGAGGACAATGACTCCACACTCTAACTCACCAAAACATCCCAAACTCTATGGGACATAATGTGTGTGTATCTACAATGTAGGAAGCATCTTGTTACAGTTTACAGCATATCACTATTCTTGTGTGTCATTCTCCTTCCTCCACCATGTCAGGAGTTTTTACTTTAAATTGATTCTTCCAAATGCTATTTCGTACATTCTTCCAAATGCTGTCTCTTACATTGAAAGTTCACAGCAGGTATGTGTATTCAGAAACAAAAAGTTTCCCCTTTTTCTAAATAAATAAGCAAAGCCTTAGTATGTGGTTTTCAGACAATACTGAGAGATGTTCTTCCAGAGGTCTGAACCATCTTTTGTACTCCAAAATTATCCTGCCTAGGAAAGAGGCGGTGAGAGATTTTAGAGGACATCCACTGTATGCATATTATTCCAGAGAGAAATCTTGCAAACATGTGGGTTTTAACCCAAGAGCTTATGAAAATTCATAGTGTTTGGCACCCTCTCTCACTGATGCAGCAACGGCAGGACCACCACGAGTTGTATGGCACACGTCTTGGGAAGCATTGAAAAGAAATGGCTGTGGCATGGAAAAAGTACTCAGGAAAACTCTTGGATGGAGGCCACTGCCTTTCACCAGACCAGAATAGTGCAAGGGTCTTTGAGAGTACCATAACTTAAGGGACATCCTACCATCAGCTTGTTCAGCTTTTTTCAACTGAATTTAACTTTCACTTAGTTCTACAGCTGAGTAAAATCATATCACAGAATCATATGGTATAACCATATGGCATACTAATTTTTACACAGATAATAGTAATGAGCTCATAGTCTGTGTGTTATGACATATTTATAACCCTGGTATAATGAGCAGGAGGACAGCAGAAGCCTCCAAAGTTGGGGTAGGGGATACAGCCCACTGAAGTACAGGCACAGGATGATACTAAAGATTTCAGGGTGATAAACCATAGATCTCTGGTGAATGGGCCAGGGTCAGACATGGCCCCAGGAAGAACTGTGGTGATAGGGATGGATCAGGATGTTGGCCCATGTTTGAGCCTGGCTCCAGGGCCCCATGGCTGGTCAGGGAAGGGCTGTGCGGGAGCTGGAGACCAGCCCTGCTGCAGACCCTCTGGGGGGACCTCTGGCCTGGCAGGGCTGAAAGGAGGTCCTGGGCTATGGGTTGTCCAGGGACAGTGAGGGCTAGTGGTGCTCCCAGGGACACAACACATGGGACACTGATGCCTTGCTGTAAATCCTCTACTTGCTCTTGTTTCTAAGGAAGACTTGTGCCATTGCCCCTGGGACACAGTGAGGCAGTGGAAAGAAGCATGCCACCAGAGAATGAGGGGTAGATTTGTGAGGTTAGTTTCCTTGTATAACTATTTTTAAACATTTGCTTAATAGGACTTATTTTACGTTAATTAGATAATTTGGACTCTGAATATTTGTGTATTGTAACTGTACTATTACTAATTAACCGTGTGTTGTGTATTAGTTAGCATGTTACGATTTTAATTAGGCTAAAAGATTCTTGGCTTGTATGTTCCTCCTTAGTCAATAACAAGATTTTGCACATAAAACCCTTTCCATCAGTCCTCCCCATTCTCCCTTTCCTTTTTATTATGATGCCTCATCACTTCCCCCTCCCCCCACTGCCCTTTATAAGTAAGTGCAGTCAGTGACACAGTGATGGGCCCAGAGCATTTTTGTCCTTTCTAGGGGAAGTAAGAGGCCAGGTATTTGACCCCTCTGTGCAGAGGTCCAAAAACCAGAGGTGTGCTCTTCCAGACCAACAGCACTTGACCTTGATATGCCCTTCATTGGCACACCATGAATGTGAATCCAAGGAGCACAAGAACTTCTCCTTCCCTCCATGACCCCAGACACAAGGGGGTGATGAGGGGAAGGGATACAGGATGAGGAAAATCATCATGCCACATTGTAAGTGACAGGCACATCAGCAGAAAGGGTCCCATGCAGAAACTTAGCGTCATGCTCCATCCCTACCTCTGCACCCAGCCACCACGGAAAGCAGGAGAAACCTGAGCTGCTCTCTCCTCTTGACCCTTCACAGGGGTGCTTTTCAGTGAGCTGAAGGAAGAAACTGAGCTTACACACAATGATAATCATTCTATTTGTTTACAGAAATATTTTCCCACATCATTTGCAGTTTCAGTTTTTAAAAGGGTGAGATTTTCAAGGCTGGGACTTGTCCTCACATAGATATGTATCCAGTGCCTAGCACGGCCAGGGCTCTGTGCTGAGAAAAGTCTCTGTATTCTACCAAATCAGGCAAAACAGTAACAAAAATAATGTCAGTCCTTCCTCTTTATATGAGCCTGTGTTAAAAGAATAAGCAAATACTTGGCCAAGAGAAGAATTTCTTCTTCCTCTGGAGTGGTGTCAGCCAGTAGAATTCACCACTCCAAAGGGCACCCGGACTGCTGCTGAATTTAAAAAAGGGGGGTTGAATGGTCTCGATCAGGCGATGCCTGTGGCTGGTGCAGCTGTATGGAGACAAAAGGAAAAACTGAGAAGGACTGAAACTCTTATAGCGTGACAGAGATGATTTAACCCTAGAATGAACAAACTATGGATTGGGAACACATTCATGATGCGGATATTTCTGGACTATAAGAAAAATAGGAAGAAAAGGAATTGAATTAATCCCCAAGTATAATAAACAAACAAACAGTTACTGGAAATAACAGAATGGATAATCTAGGAAACTCCCTGGAGGGACCATAAGAGCTTTCAGATTCACAACTGTAAGACAGCAATACATGCCAGATATGTATACAGGCATTGCTGGTCTAACAGAAACCTATTTCAAGGATTTGTAAATCCACAGTATTTGTGAATTTGTGGGATCTGCAGAAAAGATTGTAGCCTTACAACTGTTTTTTCTGTGCATTTAAAACTTGGGGGGTGTACTTTTTTTGTTTTGATGGAGGTGAGGAAAGTGAACCGCGGATGTCTGAACATTCCTTCTTCTTAGTCTGAAAACAAAAGCAAAGCCAACACAAATGAGATAGTCAATGGGATTTCCACCCTAAGACCCCAAATCTCTTTTAAAAACAAAAATGTTTAACTGCCCTCATTTCTTTAAACTTCTGGTTCTTTTCTCTGTGTCTTTATTGCAAAGTAAAACTTATTCCTAATTTGATAGCAGTTGTAGAAATTATTTGGTTCTCTTCTTTTTAAGCATATTCACACATTGTACAAGCTGCAGGAAATGGCAGTAATTTTGTTAAAACACTGCTCCTAATTTTCCCTCAAAATAGAGGCTCCATGACACTTCAAATGGTGCTGTATCTGCATTAAAAAGAAGCTCTCCTTCTAAGGTGTATTATATGTATGTCATAGCCGAATGGAATGAGGGTAAGAATAAGCATATCTCAGATTTCTTTTCCTTTTCAAATGAAGACAAACTTTTGTAGTCCTAAAAGAAAGTGTAGGTCTGTCACCAGGGAGTGTGAGCAGGCAGGCTCCGTTTTAACACAAGCACCCTCCAGAGAGGAGCTCTCCCCAGCTAGGTATATGGCCAGCTCTGCATTCCCTTCTTATCCTCTGCCCCCAAATTCTACCCTGCCCTCTGCAAAAAGTGAGTTGTTACATAAAGGAGAGTGAGACACAGTGAAGATTTATTTAGGTGTAATTACAAAACAGTTTGAGATCCTGAGATGAGAATTGTGATAAAACTGAATCCAAAGTTCTCTGAATCCAAAAGGATATCTTCAATTTATGGGACAATGGAGCAGGCCCATATATACTGCAAAATTACTCCTGAACTTTACAGAGTAAATGACTGTGACAACGGATAAATCAAGATGCACACAGTACTATGAAACTAGAATTAATTATCCTTTCATGCGCTTTTGCATTGAATTATTTCAAAGAGATATTCTTGTTATCCTCATCTAAGTTATAGGTTGTTAAATTACCATCATGAAGATTGCAACAACTGAAAACAAATGAGGAACAATGGTTTGAGCTTCCCTGTCTGTGAGAACAGGGCAAATGGCAAAGACTGTCTTTCAGTGCTGAGTTGAACATAACATATATAACATCTGACAGCAGCCCCAATCAAATCACTATAGCATGGACAGACAATACTCCCCCAGTGTCAGGCTCTCTGCACTGAGAGCAATTTTCAATTAATTTTCCTCATTTACAAGGAAGATGCTAGAGTAGATTTGAAGGAGTCCAAAAGCTTAGTGGTAAATGAAAAATTCTCTTGTGTGCTTCATTCAATGTGCTTCTCCCAGGAAGCATGGGGAGAGACAGTCTGATAGCTTATTTCTTTAGGGGAGAGACAGACAGATGTGTCTGTCTCCATTTACTTGCAATTGAACACACACAATAGATCAGGTTGTCTTAACAGGGACACAGAAGTTTTCATACAACTCCATGTGCAGCTCCCTTGAGGAGCTACTTGCCAAGAAAGTGGAAAGTTTTAAAGCAATTTTGTGGTTATGAGTGAATCTTCTATGTATGGGGCTAACTCCCATTGGACACTGATGTGACAAGCACTGACACACACTCAGCACGTGAGCTGAGCAAGTTTTCCTGTTTTAAACAGATATGATCTTCTCCAGTTCACAACAGGAGCTTTTTTTTCCATTCATCATCTTCCCCAGAGCAGTGACTCCAGCTCATAGTCACTCATGGCCAAATCTGAGATTTGGTGGACCTGATTCCTTTTACCTTGCTATAGCAGTGTAGTTTACCATTGCACTTACTTATAAGAATAATTTGTTTATTTATTTGCACTTACTTGAAAGCCCTTAACAACTGCAAGAAGTGATTTTAACATAAAAGAGAACTAGCAAAATTATGGATTCAGATAATAATTCAGTGTGGAAGGGACCTCTAGAGGTCATCTAGTACAACCTGCTGCTCAAAGCACAGCTAATATCTAAGTTAGCTCAGGTTGTTCAGATACAGTTGAGTTTTCAGTACCTTCAAGAAATGAAAATTCCATAACCTACTTGTGTTTCCATGTTGAGCAACTCCATGGTGATTTATTTTTTTCCCCTTCATCCACTTGGAATTTCCCATGTTCCAACCTGTGCGCCCATCACTTCTCATTCTTCCTTTGTGCACCTCTGAGCCATGTCTGACTGCCTCCTCCACACGCTTTTGTCAGACAGCAGTAATGTCTCCTCTAGACTTTCTCTTCTTAAGGCTGAAGAAACCCAGCTTTCTCAGACTTCTCTTTGTCCATCATAGCATCCAAATCAATCATCTTAGTAGCCATTCACTAGATTCATTTCGTTTGTCCATACTGCTCTTGCATTCAGCCACCCTGCTCTAGGACATGGCTTCACAAGCACTACCAGAGAAGTAGAATCAGTTCTTGTGATCTGCAGGTACTTTCTGGTTATTACTGCCCAGCATGTGCTCAGCCTCCATCTCCTCTGGTGCATGTTCAAACCTGCCTTTCTACCAGGACCCCCAAGTCCTTCATGGCCCAGTCAGTCCCCAGCTTTGTTCCCACTGTGTAACCCTTGAGCTATTTCATGTTTGGTTGTATTTTTCAAGCATTTAAATTTTCATTTTCAACATTAAATTTAGCAGTTGTTTTGCATTTTGCATTTGATTTTAAGGAACCTGGATCGGGGTCAATGTGTGTCCATTGCCACATGTCTAGCTGATGCATAACCATGGTTTGAGTGCTTTCCAGCATTTCTGTTCCACAATAATATAACAGTAATAATATGGTAATGTCTGCAAAATCTGAAAGTGTGAAAATGAAAAATAATGGGGAAAAGACAATACATGCATGACATGTTCTTCTTAATAATATGTAATAATACATCTTAACAACACAATTATTTATTATGCAGTCTATTATTATTATAGTAACCCCGTAATCCTAATAAAGAACCCAGCAGTGTAAGAAAGCAGATCATAGAAATCTTCAGGAACTGAAAGGATTCTTATCAAGGTAAGCTGTTTTGGACTTGGGTTTTCACTGACTGTTGCATCCATTTAACTACAACCATTCCAGCTCTTCTACCTGTGGGTGTTTTACTGTCTTTTTATGGAATATGAAGGATTTTTTGCATAGTTTAGTATGATTCTCTGGGTATGAATAAAATTCTTTTCCTTGCTCAAAGTATGTTTATCCTAGTGAAAAAATAACCATATTTCTGAATAACAGCTATAACAGAATGAAGGTCTCTTTAGTAGGAGACCTGTTCTTCAACAGGAAGGCTTTCCCTTACCAACATCTTTTCATAAAGTTTTATTTTCATATTAGGAAGATTTCATTGCTGCTATTAAACAAGTCTTTATGGACTAAGGGTTGGAGAAAAGTGAGACAGAATTTGATTAACCGATGGGAAGATTGAAGTTTTGACTGTGGATTTCACAATATTGGAAATAAATAGCTCACAGTCCCCCATCATCATTTGTCAGCAAGTGATTTGCTACATTTTTCATCCTTATTGATGTATTTCATTGAGTTTACAATATTATATTGACCTTATCCTTGTTCTAGTCATCAATTTCTATCCTTAGGATATTTAAGGACAGTAAATCTTGAAAGTTATTGCAGTAGACCTTTCTCTTCAGAGGATTTATTATTTTATACTAGAGAAATGTGATTTTTAATGACCCACATTTTTAATTATTTCTCACTTATAGGCAGTTTTGATCATATAGGAATGAAAATGAAATACAGGTCTCCTCCTGGGTTCTAGGAGGAGAGCAATAAACTCTAACAGCTAACTACTAAAACTATTACTGTTTGCATTAATTTAAACCGTGGGAATATGCCAAAGAAATTGCATTTGATATCTCACTAAGTTGCATAAATTTTAGTACGCTTTATTTCACCTTACTAGGCCTTATTCATGGTTTTGGTTTTGGTTTGTTTTGTTTGCAGCCCTGTATTGATATATGGAATTATAAAAAGTTGACTGTAAGATATATTTTTGAAGGTCATAACAGGGGGTAATTTAGAATTGCCTTTTCTACCACTAAGTTATCTTTTGGACTCATATGAAGAGCTACAGATACCTTCTTTTTTCTACCAATAGAACATTTTCTACCAATAACAACATTTTGTTAGCTCAAGGGTTGCTCTTGCATCCTGTGGATTCCATGCCTGTATTGTCACAGCTGCACTTACTACAAAAGGAAGCCTGTCATTAAGTTAGAGATATAAAACAGAAAAGGATTTATTTAGCTTATAAAGGTTTAAAGCCAGAAAGTATCAGGCTTCTAAACTGAAGTATTATCTGTACTTTTAGGACACTAAAAGCACAGAGCAGTGCAGTGTAGAGGAATTTGGACATTGAACAGTCCAGAGGATGCTCTCATATACAGAAGCTCAGCTGTTTTGTATTTTAAAAGCTACTTTTCTCACTTCCAGTACTACATAGATAATATATAGTTGCTTTTATGGTCACAATACTGAGGCTTGTAAGGCTGCCTGTCATATCTATCTATATCCTCATTACAGCTCCTGGACAGGGCGATTTCTCTTCCAACTTCTTTAAGTGCTTTTTGGGCATCTTTAAACAAGAGCATCAGAGTGAGAGCAGCACCTCTGCAGCAGAGTCCTTTCAGTGTCAGGAAGTTTTCCTGACTCCTTTCACACTACCCTGTGCAGCAGGGAGCCATGAGAATATGACACAGAAGCAAGAAACACAGACAGTAGGATGCACTCACAAGTCAAGGTTTATTTTTCCATTTTGAAAATGATGTGCATATTTCAGTCAGTGCTTTTTCCAGTTGGTTCTTTATGGAACTTCATATGCCTAAGAGGGACATGCATATTAGCTATCAGTGGGTGTAGATATATAGATACTGCTAACTAGATCAGTTTCTCAAATATATGAACACTTAAACCCAAGCTCACTCAAGATCAAAGCCCAGACTTTAACTCCCACCACACTCAGGATGAAGTAGCCAACATATAAAGACTTAACTAGTGAAGTTAGGAGGTCAGCGTTTTGCAATTGAATTTCCCAGTTCATTTTGAAAACCTCCTAATATCCAGTCAATATTTGGGTCCTACACCTAGGACTGGAAAAAAATACTGTGGTTGCAAAAGGACAGACAATCCACTGTTAAGTCCCATCACTCTCCTACAACTGCTACCACTGCCTTCTACCCAATTCTGGAATCACACAGCTGTTCAGAGGAACAAATCTTTAAGCGTCCTTGACCTTAGTCATTGCCACTTTGGGATCCCCAATAGTTCCTCCTTTTCAACTTTGTAGAGCCTAACCCTTGCTGTCCAAGTCCCAGACAGCCCTTCAGCTCCTGCTGAGTGCAGCCGTCAGGCAGCTGGAGAGCAGGCAGTTAAGGATAGGATGGGGTAAGAGCGTGGGGGCATATTCCTAGGGCTTAAACACTTGTAAGGGTTAAAAAGGAGGCAGAGAAATAAACCAAAGACATGAACATTTGATGTTGGATAAGAGCCTATTTGTTTTTAATACACCAGAGAAATAGCTGAAGCACAGAACAGCCATGTGAAAAATACGAAGTTACTTGCAGAGCTGACCTTGGCAGCAAAGCAACAGATGCCTGAGAGACGATACCAGTTCTGCATCCAATTTCTGTGAGACTGAAAACAAAAGCAAAACAATGTTAGAAGAAAGCTGTTCTTCTTTTCTTCATTTGCAAGGATTTGAAAGAGATCTCTCTTGAAACAAATCTGCAAAATATATTTATACTAATATTAAAAACTTCACATATTTTTGCAGCAGGATGTATTATCCTGGACTATGTTTAATGTGAATCAGAACAGTTTCTAAAATAAAATCAGAAGTTCAATCCAGAGATACTTTAGACCATATTATTTAAATTGTTCTGTCTAAAAATTTTCTGGAAAAATAAGGATCCCATCAAGAATGCTAAACTTCATTTGGGCCCATTTTGAAAGAAGAAAAAAATGTTTCAAAACAAAACCCACAAAAATAGCTTATATAGGTAAGGTATGGCTGTGTTCTCTTGACTAGACAAAAAACAAATGGATTTGCAACAAATGTAGTTTAAAAAATTAGACCAATCCTATTTTGTTCTCATATAATAAACCTTGCAGTCTCATACAAATATCATTTAATTATATTCAAAACTTAATGAAAGAGACAACGATTATCTGTGCCATTCTGTTGTAGGAAATAGAAAGACAGATAACGCACTTCCCTTACATACTTCTTCCTGCTACAAAAATAAATGAAAAGACCATATGCAAAATTCCTGTCTGGTCTGTTGTCTATATTTCAGGTACTTGCCATGTCAAATTTTGGGGTTAAATTCTTCTATTAATTTCTAACATCCTTTGCCAAAACACAGTATGAATATCAGTATATATTGCCACATTTTCCTCATTAATCATTCCACACAAGCAAGCCATTCATGAGACATGGTGAGAACTTAATGTAGCACAAGCTGGCAGTTCCCAAGCACAGTATATGATTTATCTGGAACAGGCAGAGCCATTTGATACCAAATTCCAGGGAGATAACATTGACACAGAAGCCTGAACACAAGAGCAGTATTTTTAGTTGTAGAACAAGAAGCTGGAGATTCAGAGTGACCTTGCAGCCCTCTGAGATGTTGTGGCACAGACAGCAGCTATGCCAGAACATCTTCTTCCAGCAGCTGGACCAAGCACACAGGGCCCAGGGAGGAGCAGGAGGACAATTGCAGGCCCACTGGTATTGCCTTTGTTGTTCTTTTCAACTGTTACTTATTTTTCTGTATCAGTTCAGTATGAGATGTTCCAAGAAACTGATGTCCTTAATTTAACCACAAAACAGAAACAGAATGGACACAGAGTCTGCCCGAAGTGAGGAAAATGTGTTGAAGGGATAGGGATTTCTCTTTCTGTATGCATTGAATTATTGAGAAACCACCAGCTAGTGGGCTAATCAAACTGTCCTGCACACTGGATAACCCTCCACACCACTTGAAAGTTTTATCATTTTATTAATAACTTCGTTCATTACATGAAGATAAATAAATACATCTACAGGCTTTGAAGTCAAGGTCCCATTCTGATATACACTTGATATACATTCCCACTCCTGTTATCCTCCTTTGTGAAGTGCTCTGCCTCAAGAGCAAAGATGACAGAATCTGTGCCACTGTGGCAATCTGTTTATTGTAAAATAAAAGGAAATCAAAAGGATCCCATTTTACAGATGCTATATGAGGCAGAGTATGTGATTTGAAAAATTACACAGAAAACACAAGACAAAGGTGAAAATAAATGGCAGTTCTTCTGACATCTAGTTGAGCCTATGCAGCCTTCCCCAACTGATGACAGCCGGGTTTTCACCGATAGCAGGTAACAAAAGCTGCTGCTTACTAAGAAATTATCAGAAATCATAAATTCAAAATGGATAAACCATTTGTTATTGTTAATGTTATTTGTGTCATCATGGCTCCCAGAGAACAAAAATCCCATGACACTGAGATCATGGGAAAGATTGAAAATAACTCCGTTTAGAAGTGAATCACAAAACTGGAATCTTTGAAATGTCTTTGAGGGGAGACTATTTCATATTTAAATTATCAAAAGTTCTCTCAGAAAAATTTGACATCTAGAACAGAATCTTTGGCAAAATTGCTAGTTGTAAACATCGCAAATTATGCAGTGAAATATTAAATGAAGATATTTTTAGTTTCTCTATAACTTTGAGCCCTTGGGTTCAGGGGGAAATTTTCCTATGTGAAACCTAATGACTTTATAAAAGTGAAATTTGTGATTTTTAAGGGTCTGAAGTATCATGTAAAAACATGAAATCCTGAAAGTTTGAAAATGAAGCTGCAACAATCTGTAGTGTTTTTTCACTGTTTCTGTCCAACGATGAAGGTGAGCATGAAAGCATGCAGCTTTGGGAAAAAGAGGCAGTCTTTGCTGTCTCTCTTAAACTTTCACTCAAATATCAGCAGTCAGAGTTCTCCTGTTGGCCTACTAAAAGGCAGAAAAATAACTGCAAAATAAAAGCAACAAGAGTTGTGGGGTCAGTAATTGGTTATTTTTGGCTAACACTTCCCCTTTTTCCTCCTCCTCATTAAAAAAATGAAGCAAACTGTAGGCTGCTGTATGGATCAGATGATCTTCAAGCTGGAACCTGACTCCTAGCATTGCCTCTTGGAACACCACTGATTGCTTATAAAGGAAAGATAAATCTATTTTTCTGCAAGAGTCACTTCGCACAATGTAGCCATTCTACTGCAAATGTAAATCTTGCATCAAACCGTTGCTTGAGCAATCTCAGCATGAATCATCAGCTGCAGGGGATTATCTCCATCAGGATATGTGGAAAGACATAAGAGACCATTTCTGAAGGGATTTGAATAAGTAACATAAATTTTTCTCTTTTAGGAAAGATTTACTTTGTAATTCAAATCAACTTAATTCTACTGGAAAAAAGTCTTTCACAAGAAAGGTCTGCAGATGTATCAAAAATCATTTAAATCTGGGAAATAGCAGCATCTATTTTCAAATGGCAAACTCCAGAATGTCTGTCAACAGTATCCCAAAATGAGCACAGTTTTCTTTTGAATTATTGTACAACTACTTTTCAATGATTGCAGGTTTGCTTATTCTAGATTGTAAATAAATCTGAGTAATCTTAGCTCACAGTTTTAAGTTTCTGACATAAAAATACGATTTTGTACCATAAAGACAAGGGGAATATTACACAGGGAAAACAGGTAACTTTGGAAAGGATATGAGGAGCGGGTTTATGGTTCAGGATTGCTGAGTGTGTGACCTCCTTGAGGAGATGCTCAGTAGTGAACATCCTCTGCCAAAACCATCTGTCTTCAGCCTTAGTGTACTTCGTCCTGGACACTCTGAGCTGCTTTTCTGAGAGGACGCAGCTCTGTAGCTGTCATGCAGACAGTGATGCCTTGCCAATACAAATAGATTAAAACTTGGTGATGGCTTTGAAGATTAGGCAGCCAGAGCAGACTTGAAGCTAAAAAGATCAGTGCATAGAAATGACACAGAATAGCTGCAGCTCTAAATCCCCCTGAAAATTAGACATTGCATTCTTCAGCACTAAATCCGGGTGTTGTCTTTACCTTTAGACAACCTTTGTAACTGATGGGCTACTGTAGTGAGGATCTTTACTGGCAAGATATAGGGAAATGGGATCGAGTTTAAGGATGAGCTTTTGCCATGTTGCCTCTCAGCTAATAAATTGGCTGATATTTCTGATTACGGTAACACCTGGATGGAAGGAAGAAAATATATCTTAACTACACAAATCAGCTCTGGAGGCAGCTTCTGTTACTTTGGCATTAATCCAAATAACTGATTCTTCATTCAAGCATTAAATACAGTGGAATTTTTGATGTTGAATCCTTCTGTGGAAAACTATATATCCAAACAATTATACCTGATTTCTGGTTGATACCATTCAACTTTCCCCAAGTGTATCATGTAACTCCTGAAGCAGGATTTCTGTCCAAGATAGCTTAGTGAAAAAGGACTTCGTGCTCCTTACTGATCTCACAGTGGTTTTGGTAGGGTATTCTAGTTTTAGCTGGGGTGGAGTTAATTTTCTTCACAGTAGCTGGTATGGGGCTGTGTTTTAGATTTGTCCTGGAAACAGTGTTGATAATATAGAGATGTTTTTGTTATTGCTGAGCAGGGCTTGCACAACCTGAAGCCTGTTCTCATATCGCTGCACCAGTGAGAAGGCTGGAGGTGTACAAAAATTTGGGAGGGGACAGAGCTGGGATCACTGACCCCAGGTGACAAAAGGGATATCCCATACCACATGGATCATATTCAGCATGTAAAGTTGTCGGAAGAAGGAGGAAGTGGGGGACATTCAGAGTGATGGTGTTTGTCTTCCCAAGTCACTGTCACACATGATGGAGCCCTGCTCTCCTGGGTATGGCTCAACAAAGGGGTGAATAAAACAAGTTCCTTGTTTTGCTTTGGTTGTGCATGAGATTTTTGCTTTACCTATTAAATTGCCTTTATCTCCCTCCACAAGTTTTCTCACTTTTATTCTCCTGATTGTCTCCCTCATCCCAATCAGGGAGGATGAACCAGTGGCTGCATGGTGCTTGGTTCTGGTCTGGGTTTAAACTACACAGGGAATGACTGACTTGCGTGTAGTACTGAGTGGCCAAACTGTAGTTATCCTGTCCTACTTTGTGATTTAAATGGGTTTTCTGCAGCAATGGTCAGAAATTCTACCAAAATGTCATCAAAATATTGAATATCCACATGCAGGTTTGTCATAGGTTTACTTGTTCTAAAAAATCAAGCTCTTTTTTTTTTTTTTTTCGCCCCTGCATTACTGTAAAAGAAAGATGTTGAATGAGGGAGGGGGAGGGCGGTTTTTTTGGCTGGGGTGATTGACACGCACAAAAAAGCTGTCCACAGCCTGCATTCCAGACTGGTGGCTGTCAGAAGACTGGAGGGGTGGAGGTAATTTTTTTTTTCCTCTCCTCAGGAAAAGGCAGGCACTTCACTTTTGCCCTGACTCAGGGAGGGTGTTAGTGTGGAGGATTCCATGGTTCGTTTTGTTTTTCGGCGGGGTCATCTGAATGCTTCTGGTCCTAGTTTGCCTCCATTCTCCTGTGCCCTGTTCTACCCCCAGCCCGGACTTGCTCAGATTTCATTGAAAGGGCTTGACCCATCTGCTAAGGAATCTTCAGGGGAGTCCCATCTGGAGCCGGCCGCTGACAGAGTGAGTCTGTGGAAAGAACCCCCTTTTCCCCCTTTCCCCTTCCCCCTCTCGATGTGGGGGGAGGTCTCCTTTTCAGCTCCTCCCGCCACCGGGGACCCCCCACAGTGACCGCCANCGGGGCCCCCACACAGTGACCGCCAGAGCCCAACAGCGCCCCCTGCCGGCCACCACCGAGCAACTGCAGGCTCTGCTCCTCCAGAGATCCAACAGCGGCCCCTGCTGGTCATGGTTAGAACTGCGCCAAAAGGCAGAAAGTACTGAACTGTTTCCTTTTTGGAGGGGATTTTTGGGTACAGGATTATTGTTTGGTTGTTTTTGTGTTCTTTTGTTGTTCTGCCAATACACATATATCCTTTAATAAAAGGCTGTTATCTTTCTGTCTCCATATTTCCTCAACTGGAGCTTCTTAATTTTGGAGTTACAAATGCTTAGAGGAAGGATCTTGCTTAACTCATCCTCCTTAGCAAAACACTTCAGTCTCATTTAAACTGAGACAAGTGTCTATCGTGTGCCACAGGAAAGTCTTGCCCTTTCTGTCCATCATTGCTAGCCTCTCTGTATCTTATTAATATCCAGTTAAAATCCAAGAGCAGAAATATTTGCAAACCTTACTATTTCCTGAGAATGATTTTTGTATGAAAACACGAGGCTCAAACAGTGCAATAAATTGCTTCCATGAAATTCATGGTGGACTTATTTCTCTGAAGGAAGCTTCTAATTTCCCGTCATAAATATATACTTCCTTGGCAGTCAGAAGACACGCCAGGCTAGTTTTGCAGATTGTCATCTTTTGGAGCCCAAATGTGACAGGTTCGTTGCACTTGTAAAAGTAATTCAGAGACGTGAGAGTCCTCTGTTCCCTGGAAGTGCCATTCCTACTTGGCTGATACTGTCTGTAGAACAGGATGGATAGTCATCCCAGATATCACTGCCATGGTTGGATTACACTGTTAGTACAACAGGACAATAAACTACAATATCTGCTTAAATAAAAAGTGGAACTTTTATTTAAGGTGACCCAGCTTTGAAACAATGTTATTGTTTGCAATAACATTTCTGCGTGTCTTCTGGAAGAAGAAACACTAGACACAAATGGAAAATGCACTCCATGGTGGCATAAACCCACTGCAACTTCTTAACACTGAACCATACAGTCATAGAATAGTTTGGATTGGAAGGGACATTCAAAGGTCATTAAAAGTCCAATTCCCCTGCAATGGCCAGGGACATCCTCAACCAGATCAGGATGCTCTGAGCCCTGTCCAATCTATCCTTGAATTTTTCCAGGGATGGGGCATCCACCACCTCTCTGGGCAGCCCATGTCAGTGTAAAAAACTTCTTTCTTATATCCAATCAAAATTGACTTCTTTTAGTTTAAAACCATTGCCCCTTGTCCTAATTGCAACAGGTCCTGCTGAAAGGTCTGTGCCCAGCTCTTCTTGTCTCAATGCTTTTTGTATCAACTATCAATTCAACTACCATTTTGCTTAAAGATGTAAGAATTTTGCCTGTCTAAATATGCGTGGAGTTTGATTTTGGATTGGGGGCTTTTTTGCAATGGCAAGAAACCACCATTACAATATATACCATCCCCTCTATAAGGCATATTTAGACAGGCAAAATTCTTACATCTTTAAGCAAAATGATAAATCAGGAGGTTTGTTTTCTGCTTTAAATGCACCATCTTTTCTTCAATTAACTAAGTTTTACATAGTGTTTAAGTCTACCTAATAAAGATCGTGGAAATAGAATTAAGTGCTCAATCTACTTTCATTAAAATATCGCTTTACAAACACCCAGTGGATTAATTGGAAACAAGTCTGGACACATTTCAGTTATCATTAGAAAGAAGTTTGATTTTTTCAGTCACTGCTCCATATTAATATTCAAGCTTATTGGGAAATGCTCAGCTTTCTTTTCAAGTTGTTTACAAATCTGGAATGTCATACATTTTCCAAATTATTTTGAACTATTTTAATTCAGGGGCTAGAAATCACTTAACTGCCAGGGCCAGATACATGTCTTTTGGGAAGCAGCTAATGCACATGGATTTCTGTAGAGGATAGTAGTATAGAACCTTCCTTCAATCCTGAACTGAGTATAATATATTAAAAGCCTTTGGGTAGACTAATGCATTTGTGATGAAACTACAAATGTTGCTGTCATCTCTCCACTCAGAGCATGTATAGGAGCAGCAAGAGCAGGACTGCAAGACCCCACATTCCCCTCAGTGTCCCAGCAACGACTTTGGTTCTGTTCCTTTGCTTTTATGCTGAGACTGCCCACAAAGCACCTTGATAAAATTACTTTTCTTAATTGGCAGACGTCTGAGGGAGATGAACAAAAACCCCTTGCTGACTCACTGAATGCTTGCCACCCAATCCTCAAATGGTTGTGTTGTGTAACCACTGCTAACGGCCTGTTCTCCTCAATGCATTTGCTTAATATTTGAAGCTGATGGGAGATGTTGATGGAAGATGCTTCTGGCAGGTTTTTGGAGGGTGCTTTAGAACACCTAGCTTACAGATGCTTTTGTTCATTTCCAACAGTCTAATGCAAGATACATGGCACCACGTGAAATGCAAAACCAATAGGAGAGAAGAAAGGACCTGACAGAAAGCAAAATTTGCAGCATGACTTCCTGGTCAAAGCTCTCTGGGAGTGTGTCTATGTTGGTGTTTCAGGCAAATCTGTTTTGTAAGTAGGAGAGTAAGTGGGACACAAACACAGTCCTGGGAAAGCCATTGAAAGACTACATTGAATGAAATTTTTTGTATGGTAATGCAGAAATTATGAAGAAAAGTAGGTAAATTACATTTGCCTATTCATATACAGAGACCACCCTGCATATGAAAGTACCAAAGGAACATCACAAATGTCCACAAAGATATATTATTACATTGCATCATTTGTAACACAGAATCTGATCTCATCTTTCAAAGGAAATTACTTTTATTGACTCCTTCTACTGACTAGACTAACAGCTGGGGGTGGTATGAATCAGTCCAAATCTGACCTTGGTCAGAGTGTATGGCAAAACCAGGAAAAAAGAGCATTCACATCTCTAGTCTTAACTACAGAGTTGTTCTTGCAGAGTACTAAATAAGGAGTCTGCAAACTTTGTGGCTGCCAATGGCAGTGCCAGATCTCATTTAATCTTGTGGTTTTGAGCCATAAATATATGTCCTACACTTTGAGAACTTTCACACTAGACTTGCGAAACATGGTCTCAAAAATCACTTTCCCCATCTTGCCCCATAATAGTTAGAAAAATCTGCTGATTGATTCCTAGGTCTGTTTGGCTGATTATAATTCCCCAACCTACCCTTATGTGATTCACACCCATACATCTGCTCTGGCTTCAGCATATAATTGTTATTCCATACAGACAGCCCAGTATTTATTCAAACAACGGTGCTCTTGTGTATTTGTCCTTTTTTAGCGTCTCTAAAAAGAGTAAATTGGTCACAATATATTACATTGTATGTGTGTGTTTGTGTGTGGGAATAAAAACTAATTTTATTATCCTCTCAAAGGCAGCAGTTGATTACTAAAACAGAATAATAAAAGAAGTATGTTAAATGGAGTACTGTACATTTACATCAGAGACAGGGCATTCCAGCCTTCTCTAAAATACTGTGGCTAGTTAAAAAAATATGACAGTTTCTGTTATTTTCTAACATTGTTTTCTATATTATAAACCAAATATTTGCTCTCCTGAAGATCTGTTGCTACAGTACAAAATAATCTAGGCTGCGACTCTGTGACACTGCAAGTTTTGACTCCTATGTTATCATTCTGTCCTGGGAGAAGCAGAAAAGATGCTTGTGGAATGAGCAGGTTGGTACTGTTTGGATAATCTTCATAAAAGCAGCTGAAATGAGTTTAAACACATTTGCAGTCTGCCAGAGTCAGCTGATTTGGTTCCCAAGAGTTTGTGTGAACTGTTGTTTCATGGGCTTTTTTGGCTTGTGAATGTGTTAGGAGTCGGGAGAGTTCAATGAACCCCCATTTCAAAGCAAAAATATTTAACCTTAATTTTCTAGTGAAGATGGGCTTTAAAAGCTAAATTTAGTTGGTTGGAAAATATTTTAGAAGTAATTTTAGACTCATTTAACTTGTTTTGTGAAAATAATCCATATATAGACTTGAAGAGCTGGGAGTTTGGCTTTTGATTCAACGCATTATACAAGTAGGGATCTACTTCTAAAAAATTTTACAACTACATTCTTAATGCCAGGTCATGTGGAATCTGAGCTACTTACAGTAACATCTATTAAGGTAAAAGCACAGCATTGTTTTTTTGTAGAAGCATAAAGAATCTCAGCAAAGGAATTTATATAGGTTTCATCCTGAAACCCTTGTGCTTCCTATTGGTGTTTTCCATGTTACTTGCAGTCAGATCAAGAGCATATGAAAACATTATGTTGGGTTTTTTTAATCTACTCAGTCCCTTTATAGCTCTGAACAAACATCCAGTAACTGTGTTTCCCCTCAAACTCACTTTTCTTGGAGTACTCCAATTCCAAGTTTCACAAATGGAATCAAACCAGCCGCTGGCACTCCTGAGACCAAGAAACTCCTATGCACTGAACCGAAAGCTTGAACAGAAAGCCACAAAAGCAGCTTTCATCTGAGTCTTCTGCATTGTCATCAGTTTCTGTGGTGCAAAACAGGTGAAGGGAATACACCTGATATCCAAGCAATAGGGATAACATCCAGCAAACTAGATGTAGCTTTAATGGAGGAGCTGATAAGAGGCAGAAGCAAGGCCTAACATAAAAAGCCTAGTTAGGAGCCCCAGGGCAAAAGCTTGGAGGACTTCAGAAAGGCAGGGGTTACTTTAATTATCACAGTGAACAAAATATTTCACTTCCAGCAACAAATTCACACTCAGCTACAGTCAGGCAGTGCCTGTAAACGCTGGTGATCTGACAGATAAGATGGTGTTTAATGGAATATGTAGAATAAATCAATTTTTTTCAGTAGAAGCCAATGAATGTATTAATGCATAACTTCATAATTTTTTAAATAATCAATGTATTTTAACTCTCGGAAGAAGAAGGAAAATTGTTCAGATGATAGGATTAAACTCTCAAGTGATGCTATCAACAAGAGGGCTTTCTGATACTTTTGATGTTTGTTTTTTTAAGATGACTAACTGATAGCAGGTTTTGGTCTTTTAAGTTGGCACAGATTTGATTAATGATCCACAGATGGAAATCTCTATAGCTCTTGCCAACTGTGGTAACAGCCCATTCTCAGGTGCTGGGCAGATTTTTAATGGATTTTTTTTTTTGGCTGATACAGTATAATGTAACATGATCACTTAAATTACTCATAGGATTTCTATGGGTTATCAGCTATTAGTTTCCAAATTCTGCTCCCGTTTCTTACTTCACACATGGTTATTTGTTCTGTGCCTTGAATAAGTGAGATACCAGAAGCCTATTATTGATTATAGTACTATATTAACATTAATTATTTTTAGTGTTATTATTAAAGTAAAAACACCAGTTGAAGGCCCCAGATATGCCAGTGTGATATGGAGTTTCGCCTGTAATCTGTTTGCAGCTGTCAACTCATAGGTGGTCAAAACATTCAAGAGATCTGCAGGAGCTGTACAGTATTGCTGGCTCTGTAAAATGACTTTTTTCTTTGCCATAAAATCCCAAAGCCTGCACTTGATATAATTTTCACACTGGTTTTCTGTACTTTAGTAAACCAAGAGTGCCCCAACTATCTCTGGGATGTCTCTGAGGGGCCTGAATACACTGCTTCCTTTAGATTTACTGCCCCCACAAAGATGGGGCAATTCAAGTCTGTAAAACACAAGGACAAAAATCGAGGTAAAGGATTAGGTATAAAATCAGACAACAAGCATAAAAACTAGGGAATGTTATCCTAGCTGACACATAACTGGATATCTCTGGTCCAATACTTTTACAATGAATTCCGGTGATATGCTCCGGTGTTCAGAGCCAACTACTCAGTTTCCATAGAAATGCAGTACTTTGAAATAAGGCCTAAGATAACTGCTTAATGACTTTTCCTTACAAGGTTCTATACTTATGCCCTTAGAGTTAAGCTTTGTTGTTGAACTTCAAAGGCTCTTGATGGGTGTGAAGCTGTCTTGGGAACTTGAGATTTCTTCCTGCTTCATGCTCAGTCAGCTGATGAACATGTATAAGCAAAGATGATAGTTTAACCTGGAATCAAGCAGTACGGGTGTCCAAAGACTATTTCTTCTATTTTTATCCAGTCTGACAACCAGCCACTTCTAGACTAAATCTAAACTTCTCCGTCATATAAAGCTGTTCATACATCTATGTTAAATGCTATAAAACACCGGGGTCACACTGACACATGCAAATAAGATCTTTGTTTTTAGCATCCTGTAGTGATAGCAGATAACTCACTACTAGTACAGACTGACTTGGACATGCATGTGAGATGAAGGACACCAGCTGTGAGATGAGGGATATGGCTGAGATGAGCTAAAGCCTCCCTTGAGCTCGTCAAGCTGTTCCAGTGTCATCATCAAGAAAGAAAAACAAACAAGAAACACACGTTTGGGATTCTGTATTTTGCATGGCACAATTACATGATGTGCAGCACCAAACATGCAAGTGTCACAGAAACTCAACTGACAAGTACCTTCATTGCACTAATGAATTTCCAAATATTTGTCTAAGCCTGGTGAGCAAAGTTCTACTCAAGAGTAATGAGGGTACTTCCTATCTTTTTGACTCACTCCACTATTAAGTACTTTCAGTTCCTTGAAGTTATATAATTGTTATGCATGTTGGTACAGTAATCTTTGCTCCACAAAACCTCAATAAAAAAGAAAACCTTTGCAAATCTCTCTGTTCTGTCTCCTACTTGTAAAAGCACGGTCATCGTCTTCTACTGTCAGTGCTATTCATTTCTTTCAAAGTTTGATCATGGTAAAAGACCAAAACCCCACAACTGTAGTTACTCCAAGCATAATACCATGAGCCAAATTAATCCATGATCTAATACTGATGACATTGGTGGATTCAGTCCAGAGACAAATGCAGCTAAAGTTGTTTTGAAATGGAACATATTCTCAAATCTCTGTAGAGCAACAATATTTGTTTAAAAGTTGAGGGTTTATGGTCTTACACAGGAGATAATAGTATGAATTGCTGTCTATGCAAAGGTATTGTATAGAATCTAGTAATTTTTCTAAACAACATAAATGTATGTCACATTTGAGTAGTCTCTCTTATTTTTTCTTGGATTATATAAACAACTTTCACAGTTTTCTTTGCATTTGGTCTAGCTCTTTTCATTGCTGGAAGCATTCACTACACTCGCTTGGCATTTCTGCAATGCAAGGAAGTCACTGAAGGAATATCACTGACCTCGCTGCCACATCTGGTTGGGTGACTATGGGGAGCAGATGTATCAGCCTTTTGAAAGATCCAATTTGATACTGAGTTACAGTAATCCTGCATCAGCCAGCATCATCTCTGATATACAGGCTCAATTATATATAGAAGCATATGTGAGATGACATCCAGAGGATGGAGGTGAAGGACTTGTAAAATCAAGCAGTGGAGCAAGATGTGCTTCTGAGGAATCAGGTCAAACCTTGAATATAAAGCATGTACAGGTGACTCCCACCAGTCCTTTACGAGATAATGTTTGGCTTTAAACAAGATGACAATTTTGGAAGCCATTCTCACTCATCTTCAAAGGTTAAGGAAAGTATGTGTGGTGAAGGCATAAGGAATCACCATCATTCAAAGGAAACAGGAATGGAAATAAAATCACAGAGGCTGAAAGGAAACTCCAGAATTAACCTCATCCAACCTTCTACTCAAAGGAGGGACAATGTAGACCAGGTTTCTCAGGGACTTGTACAGTCAAGTTTTTAGTATCTTCAAGACAGGACATTTCAACAACTCTCTGGGCACCTCTTCCAGCATTTGATCATTGTTGTGGTGAATATATTTTTTCTTTGATTACATCTGCTTAGAATTTCTCATATTCAATCTGTGTCCATTGCTCTCCTCTCATCCACAAAACAAGTTATCTTCTTGTAGAAGGCAATATGGTTGGTCAGGTGTAATTTGTCGTTGGTCTAGAAAGAGTACTACAACTTTCATAGGAACATGATGAGACTGACTGTCCTGCAGTTCCCTGGATCCTTCTCTTGTCCTTCTTGAAGATGGGTGTGTTTACCTTTCTCCAGTTATGAAGAAACTCCTTCAATGCCCTGACTTTCAGAGGTGTTACACAGCAGCCAAACAACAGCACTGACTTGCTGCCTTAGAAGAGTTCTGCCTGGTCCCATGAACTTGCCTATGTCTGAGCAGTTCAAGTATTCCTAGGATAGCAGGACTGAGACTGTCTGCTATGGTTGATTTTCAGAGGCTGATGTTTGAATTACTTCAGTCTTTTGGAACAGTAGTGTCTCGGTTTAATGAGACAGAAGTGTTTTGCTAAGGAGGATGAGTTATGAGGAAAGACTAAAACACTCCTTCCTCTAAGCAATGGTAAATCTGAAATTAAGAGGCTCCAACTGAGAAAGTGTGGAGAAAATAAAAAATAAAAGCCCTTTATTAAAAGATATATTTGTACTGGCAAAACAACAACAACAACAAAAAAACACAGAGGAAAAAAACCAACCCCACCAAACAATAATCCTATACCCAAAAATTCCCTTCAAAAAGTAAACAGTTCAGTTTGTGCTTTTGGCCCATATCTAACCACAGTCAGCAGGGGGCGCTGTTGGATCTCTGGAGGATTGGAGCCTGCAGTGCTCTGTGCTGGCCAGCAGGGGGTGCTGTTGGATCAGGCGGTCACTGCACAGGGCCCCGGGTTTGCAGGAGGGGCCAGGGATGGAGATCTCCATCCCCGAGGAAGGGAGAGGGGGGGAAGAAAAAGGTTTGTTGCCAAGAAAACTCACGCAGTCTGTCGTGGTGGTGGTATAATTGTCCTTTCTTTTGATGATGTGCACAAGAAGAAACTGCAGCCAGGCAATCAGGCTGAGAATGAAACAGAAACTCCGGAGCCTCTCCCCTTACACTTTGCTTCCGTCTCGGTAACCAACCCACTGCCCTCCTCCCTCAGCAGAGGGATAAGGAAAAAAAACAAAAAACAAAGAAACTCCTCCCTCTCCCCACAAACTTTCCAGGGGCCATCAGCCTGCAATGTCAGGTTTGCTGGCCAATTTCTTTATGTTGTTAAGTGCCCGTTCAGCCTCCCTCACAGCAGCAGGCAGGGGGAAGGGAAGGAAATTCCTGCCCAGTTTTTTTTTAGCACACTTGAAACCTATGACAAGTAGGTATAAATATCTTGCACTGTGAAAAACATATTTCAAGTAAAAACATGAAAGCAGCCTACAATTATGAATTAATTCAGCTAAAGCCCTTTCCTGGAAATTTGTATTACTGTTTCTTACACCACAGTAAGCTCAGAGAGAGGTATTACAGATGTGATGATCCTTAGAGAACAGAAATTTTGCAAAACTGTTTCCTGGAAAGCAAGTAAACTGACATACAGTTTTAATTCTAGTTTACCAAAGCTTTTACAATTGGATTTGGTTTTATTATGGATTAAAATTATTTTTGCAGAGGTAAAATTTATTTAGCTAGCCTGAATTATCAAGTAGTTCCAATATGAGGCTGGAAAAGAGGTAGGAAAATAATATTATGCTACTCCTATATCTCCTTTGCTGTGCAATCATGCTTTGAATGGTCTAGCAAGAAAGAAAATACAGAAATGGCTTATTTCAGCAAAAACTTAGTATCCAAAATACCCATAACATAGCTGTTTTCACTTTGTCTGGGTTACAATAACTCTAAGCATGGGAACAGATTTATATGTACCTCTCTTTTTCTCCATTTCCCGTTCCCATCTCCCCCATTATCATTTCGAGACTGCCTATCCTACCAAGCTTTGTGTGAGCTGCTGTAATGCTGTTCATGGACCTTTGTTCCTTCTCTAAGTGACTCTCATATGCATTGGCTTACTGTAATATTCTGTACTGTTAAATGGATTGATTAAGCAGAGTCCTAGTACTGGATTTTGGAACACATGGACACTGTATTTTCTCTCTGTATGACCTCCCTATATTGGCCCTGCCTGGGCTTTCTCAATTATGTTTTTACATTTTTCAGCCTAAACCCTGAATATATATATATTTACTTTACATTCCTTTGTTTTCTGAGGGCTAATTTTAGCAACAGTATATTCTGAAGACATTTGGGTAGAAACTGGGGAATAACTTCCTTTTCTTGGATTTGTTTCTAATAATTTCTTCAATTGTTGTCCCTTTGTTTTTGCAGTGACCCAGCTTTTCAGTGAAAACACTAACTACTTAAAAGTTTGTTCTTTCTCTGTCTTATCACTCTCTTATCTGGCCAGCACTACCAACGTTTTCCTTTCAAAAGACAGAAAAGGACCTGAAGATGAGGGATAGAGAAGCTATTATAGCAGAGATAAAACAATTTTAAATATTCCTTATTCCTGTGGTTGGTTTCTATGGTTGGTGCATGCTCTGAATGCGCCAGATCTCTGCCCTCCAGACAGATGGAAAGGTTCTTGACAACGTTAGGAACAATATTCTTCTCAGAAGAACAAATCCTTTTGAGAACCTAGCACTAACACGGTGATTAAAGAAGTGATTTTACACCTGACCTCACCTGAAGAGACAGGAAAAAAGGTACAAATGGAACTACGAGGTACACAGTTGGACTCCGAGGTCTCCTATTTCACCTCCTACCCAACTTCAATGTGTTATATTTCTCCTGCTAAACCACTAATCTCTTCCTTGCTGCTGTCTCAAACTCCTCTTCACATTCTTCCCTATTCCTCTACATCCCATTTCCCTGTCTAATGCCCTTGGCCTCTGTTCACACACACAAACTGTACTGCCATGCATGCCCAACAGAACAGTGTCTATGGTTCAGCACCCACATTCCCTAGACCAGTCTTACAAGAAGTTGCAGGAAACAAGAAGAAATATGGTCAATCGCTCTGAAAGGCTGATCTAGACTCCTTGACTAGAAGCACACTAATCTATTACTTCTGAAATATGGTTACAACTGCCTTTTATCTTTCATCTTGTTATTCAGTGATAATTGACTGCTCAAGGCTGGCACTCATTTTTAATTATTCCCCTGGTGAAAACACAGCATCGCACTCTGCATTTGCTCACACATATCTGCATGCAGCACCAGTAACACATCATCCTTCAGCAAACAGCTATTCCTTTTCTTTTTCTTTCTTTTTTTTTTTCCTGAATTAGCAGTACAAATTAGTAGAGGACATTCCTCCAAATTAAAATTTAACAGAGAACATCACTGTGCTACAGAGTAGAATGAATGTTTCACCATTCATTAAAATTATTCATATTTCGGGTCTGCTAACAAAGGGGCTGCCCTGCTGCTGTCTCTTGTGGCACATGGAGATTTCCATTTACCTATTTAGCAATTTATTTTAGAGAATTAAGCATCTAGTAACTTCTCAAGGGCTATGTCCACACAGCTGCCAGGTACAAGCTGAAATAACCATGGCTAAGTCACCTCACAGTAGATCTCAGCTAGATCATTAATGTAATAGTAAGTATGTAAGGAGCTCCACTTAGTGGCAGGAGAATGCATTTCCAACTGTGATACCCAACATAACATGAAAAGAAAGGAGTCTTTGGAAATGTAAACATACATAATAAACACCCTCAACTTAAATGAGTCTCTGCATTATTTATTTTAATCAAAGCATTAGAATCATGACCTTTCACTAGGATAGCTTTATTCGTCAGTAACATTTCTGAGAGAATTCAATCACTGGCTTTGGAAAGATGTTGGTTAATCAAGCAGATACTCTGAATTACAGATCCTAAGTAAAAGAGAATCTTGCCCAGAAGCTGTATAATCTACAATTGGCATACTTGTTATTCCATGCAGTAATGGGGTAAATTACCCTATACCATTACAAGGCCCTGATTACATCCGGACAGGTTGGGGTTGATGGATATTTAGCATTACAAGACAGTTATTTAGACAATAAACAGACAAATATGAACCTTAGAATAAAAAGTCATTAATGACGTTTGTTTTATTTGTAATATTATTGGAATCTGATACATAATCACCTTGTTTAAACAATAATTTTTATTTTTTTTATTTTAAGCTTGCTAGACTTTGATTTGCAAATAATGACTTTTTTCATCTTTCCTTATTTTTCTTTACTGTCTCTAGACTTGCTTGAAAAACTGAGGTCTGTTTCATAGTTCCTATCTTTTCTAACAATCTCTGTACTAAAAGCAGTTCAGCCTGAGGGCACAGGATTTGTGTATTTCTAAAACAAACATGCTCAGACTGTGGGGAATAAACTATTTAAATGGAGGTGCTACCAGGGACATAAAAAGAGGGCATTAGTGGAGGAAATTCCAGTTTAGCTACAGCTAAAGTCTCCAACAGAGGAAAACATCAGCTCTGAACATGCAGAGGAAGAACTTCTGATAGAAATTACCACATTAGGGTGTTTTTCCTCAGCAAGAACTCACTGGCAATGCTGGATCCATTCAGCATCATCTTCTGCTCTGGCTCTCTGTGTATTTGGCCCCTTCCCTTCTCACCCCTGCTCTTGCTTCTCTTTGGAACACTTCCTCCTGCACACACTTCTCATTCCACTTGCAGTGGCTCCACAGTGAAGTGTTTCTCCTCCCCCAACCACAAACGTGCTTCATGGTAGTATTTCCCCTCCTCATGCTCAGTTAAAGAAATGCAGCATTAGAGACTTCTTGTTGGAGTTAGATTAGAGATGCAAAACGTATCATGGAATGCAGCAAGAAAAAAGTCTGAGACTGCTGATAAAGAAACCATCTGATTGAAGCAACTCCTTCATAAGCAGCCAGAATCTCTTTCTCAGTTGAGGTATAGCTGCCTTCAGATCCTTTGTATC
>VZRE01007539.1:0-223355 GCA_013396775.1 Cephalopterus ornatus | reverse complement strand
TTCCAATGCCTGACAACCTTTTCTGTGAAAAAATTCCTCTTAATGTCCACCCTGAACCTCCCCTGGCACAGCTTGAGGCTATGGTGTCCTATCCTGTTGCTAGTTGCCACGAAGAAGAGGTCAACACCCACCTGGCACAAAACCCTTTCAGGGGGTTGTAGAGATCCATAAGGTCACCTCCAAGCCTCCTGTTCTCCAGGCTAAAAAACTCCAGCTCCCTCAATCGCTCCTCATAGGACTTGTTAAGCAAAAAACTGAAAAGCTTATTTGCTAAATCCTTTAGCAATTTCAAGGAGAAGAAGATGCACATCAAAGGCAAAGATCATCTCTAATATTCTCAACTAACTTTCCCAAGTCTAATTATTCCTGTTAAGGTAATGCATTACTTCTTTTGATCCCTTGAAACAGTGGGGAGAAAGCTTAAGATGCATCCTTCTTTATCAAGAAAGAATTTATTTATTATCTCTCAAGTGTCACGAATGCATTTGGCCAACAGATAACAGTGTTATGGCATTTATTTCCATATGATTGGGAATCAAAACTAAAATTCTTCAAGAAACCCAGAATGTCAAAGAGGAATGTCACCTTGCATCGAAATTTAAAAAGAGAAAAATCAACCAACAAGATTACAGAACTTCACTATATTGTGTTGTTTCAGAGCCAGCAAGAAGGCATCCAGCATAGTGAGCAAACACCTTTCCCATTTTTTTGTCCAGCTTGCTGGAGAACAGATCAGAAAGTCAAGAAGTGACTTTAGGATAGTGAAGGGGGATAGTGAAGCCAGACTAGGTATGTAGCTGCTCCTTGAACACTCATTCTGAGATTCAGCAGGGCATGAGGGCTCAGGCAGAGGCCACGCTGGTGCCTCCTACCTCCACGCCAGCGTGGCTAGCTGGGAGCAGCGGGGCCAGGGAGCACCGAAACTTCCCTGGCCAGGTGGGGGAAAGAAGAAACTCCAGAAAACCAGGGAAGACTGGAAAAACATGATGCCGGGTACAGGGCCACTTGGCCTATCTTCCAGAATAGTTTAATCTGAAGGTTTGGACAGAATCAATAAATTATCATGGAGCACTTCAGGTTTTGTCAGATTGGCATTTCTCAATGAGCTTTGCTGAAGTAAGGAAAATGTGCAGGCTGAGCAGCAAAAAAAGGTCAATGCGGGCTGCAGTTTTCTTCTGTTGCTTTAAATAGTTTGGTAGAGAGCATGTTCTAACCTGACTGCCTTAACAGTGAGCCTCCAAATAAAAAGAAATGTTCTTCATCACATTCCTCTGACCGCACTTTTTGACGTGAATGACAAAGTGAGGACTAGGCAGGGCATGCATGTAAGCTACCATGACAGTATCTTTGAGGATGAGACAAGCTAAACACTCTGCTCACTTGGAGTCTGATTTTCTTATTGGCAGAAACATCACTTCTCAACTTGCCTGGAGAAGACAGAGGAGTTGAGGAAGGAAGAGGCAGGCAGAGGTGTCTATCAAGTAGTTTCCTCTTTTTTATTTTGTAACCCTGAAAGCAAAGTAAGACAACTTACTGTTGTGCTGGTCATCACTGCTGGTGCTCTACTCTGCCAATATCCTGAGCTCCTGAAGTCCGTCAGCTTTGGACAGGAGGAAAACATCTCCAGGATACATCTGAAGCCTGTCCTGTGGCAGGACACTCCTATCAAGCCATGGGAGAAGACAGGAAGGGATACAGTTCTAACTGTAATGATAGACTTTATTTTTCCCTAGTGTAGAACTTTTAAAATCAAGTCCATACCGGACATGTCAAACTTGCTACAGTAATTATATCAATGCAAGTGCAAGTACTTATTGTAATTACTTATTGGTAATTTAGGAAGCTTGGCAAGGATACAATTTAGGAAACCTGTAAAGGAAAAGAAAAGGATCAGCATACACTTTCCCATGGTAAATAAAATCACATCCAGATCTAAGAAAATCCATTAAATGCCATAGATTATTACAGAAAATATGCAGCCTCTTCATTAATACATGAAAAGGATTCTTGAATTTGTATGCTAATGAAGATAAATATACTGATGTGAAGTCATTTTTCGTATGCTAGAAATCTAATATCAGATCATAATTATCCAGGGGCACTTCAGAGTTGATCTACTTAGCACAAAGAAGAAACCAGTTTCTATGCAAACATACATGGTCACCTATAAAGAGATTTAGCAGAAAATTTAATCTAATCCCAGCACATGGCTACTACTCCAGTGGGTGATGATTACCTTATTCAGAAAAACATTGCTCTGCTCTGTTTTGTAGTGCCAAGCAGTCTTATTTATTTTCTCTCTATGTAATTACGTGTTTTCTCTGTATGAGCTACAGAGCATCTGCAGATCCTAACTCAGGAGGTCAGGGATTTGACACAATCTGCTCCTGTGGGAGGTTTTTCTCAATTTGCATATGCTGTTATTGGCCTTTTCATGCAGCCTAAGTGAGTGATTCCAATTGCGGAACCCTGCTGTGATCAATAAACATTGGAATTTTTTGCAAGTATTTGGGGAATCAGATATGAGTTTTTCCAGCATGGGGCTTTTTTTGAAATAGGAGAAAATGCAGTAGTTGAAAAGCCTATTTCTAAAAAGAAAAAGTCTGCTTATTAAAAAACACTGTGATTTGAGGCTTTTTTTTCTTCTTTTGTTATTTGAAAGAAATCACCCTCATGACTGATGAAAAATTTTTTTCAGTGCACTGTATATTCGTAACAAATTGGGAACCAAATAATAGGGACATAATAAAAGATGAAAATAGTTTCTGGAAGGCCATTTAAATGCGTTATCATATATTCCAGTGTAAAAAAATATTTATAGAAAGCATGTAACCCTTATTGCTAGTTGTATTAAATATTCATTATAGCTACTATAATGAACAGCATATTATAGAGAGACTTAATTATTCAGAAATTCTAAGGATCAGAGTTTTTTAAAAGAAAGAAAGAATTTTTTTTTCTGGTTTGTTCAAGCAAACTAAGTTCAAGAATGTGGTCCATGTTATCCTATGAAGACACAGTTGTATGTCTGTGGGAGTCATATTTTCACTGTAATTTCAGGATATAGACTGCCTTCAGAAAAAGTCACAGCAGACACATGCTTTTTTTTTT
This sequence comes from Cephalopterus ornatus, assembly GCA_013396775.1. Taxonomy (NCBI): domain Eukaryota; kingdom Metazoa; phylum Chordata; class Aves; order Passeriformes; family Cotingidae; genus Cephalopterus; species Cephalopterus ornatus. The sequence continues at coordinate 220,244 of VZRE01007539.1, read as the reverse complement.
GAGCTCTATCAGTACTATAATATTCATCTAATGAAGCGGTATTTAAATGAATCACCTGATCGTTAGGTGGACTTTAGCCCCAAAATCAGTAAGCCTTTGACAGGTTGCAAAGATGAAAAGATATGGCTGTCATTACTGCAAACAGGTACATTTTTTAAATGTTTAAGACACAGAAATCAAAAGTAGAAGAATTTCAAACAACACAGAGCTCCGATCAGCTCCCCACAAAGGATCAATTTATGAAGCAAAAAATCATACAGAATAAGCATAGTTCGGCTTTGAAATTAATTCTAATTCTCCTCTAATTTCCTCATCTACGTACTTGTGTATACATCTTTTCAAATAGCTTCTCTCAAGTGGTCATGTATCACCTTTGGTAATGACATTAATAAATCTCAGAGATGATAGCTAGGAATCTCCCTGATGTCACCATGAGTGATTCACTTTCCAGCAAGGACTGGCAGCCAACTAGCTGTCATGCTGCTGCTGCTGTTTCTTCAATACAATGGAATAAGAAAGGACAGGCTTAGGAAAAATCTCTCAAGTGTCATGAATGCATTTGGCCAACAGATAACAGTGTAATGTATGGCAAGTAATAGCATTAGAGAAATTTCAATTTGTGGTCCAGATCCTCACCCCTAGTGCAGTTTTTGTAGTGCTTTGATAGCACGGAAAAAAAATTTGCCTGAAGTGCAGTATATGCTTTTATCAGGGAATATCTCTAGCCAAGGTAATGATGCAGTAAGTCCTTTCAGCTTTGCTACATAGTTTGGAAAGTCCTAAGATGGTATCTTAATTGTAACTCTAACATACACTCAGGCTATGATAATTCATCTCACTGATAATCCCAAAATATTCTCCTGAGGTGGGTGTTTTTCTTAGTCATCTTTTATGAAAGGGCACTCAAATGCAGGGATGAGTGTGCAATGTCCCCTCTGGGTCAAAGCATACTTTAGAAATTATATCTATCTCTGGTTAAAACACAGCCCTCACCCTGCCCTGTTGTTCTAACCACCTTGTTATTCTTCACTCCCACTGGAAAAATGGCTTGAAGTTTTACCAAGATTATTTAATAGGAGAAATAATCTCTTATAGTTTAAAAATCAAGCTCTGTAAGAAACACTTGTGGGGTTTGAAAAAGATCAGTGTGGTCCTGTATGTCATATATCTGGCCACCACAGGTTAGCTCCAGAGCACAGAGAGGTAGAGTGGCTGATCTCTGGTTGGAAGGTTTCACGTATCCTTCACTACATGTTTTTACTTGGTGGCATTATGAGACAGCGCTAACACTTTTTTGCCGTGCTTCAACATCTGCATATTTATGAATTACTTTTTGAAACTTTGTCCTGTCTTTTCTTGTTTAAAAAAAAAAAAGATGCTTTGGTGCATTTATCGATGCACTGAGAAAGCAAGAGATTCAAGTATGACAGCAAATGAAGGAATGGCAAGATCAAAGAGAAGGACAAAACCAGCTTCTGACACAAGTTCTTTGCCTTGGTGCTGTGCCAGCACTGCATCTTGACCAGTAAAGAAAAAGGAGCATTTACTGCACCTGATACAGGTGAGAGGAGATAGGCAGAGCAGCACTTCAGATAGCTCTGCCAGCTGGTCAGTCCTGAAACACTTATTAGCACAATGCAATAGAGCCTCAGCTCAGACAAGTGAAATGATGATTAGTTGCATCCAGAATGAATTTTCACATAAATCTTGATTGAGTGCCCTTATCTAGGCCAAGACACTCTTTGGAGAAAAAAAAAAAGTAAATAAAGCACCGTTCTTTTCTGTTTCTTGGAGAGAGCGCTTTCTCCTTTGGTGGCAGCTGAGTACAGCCAGCTTCTGCAGCACCACCGTCAGGAGGGTGCTTGGGCTCATGACCTGGTCTGCTGCAAAGGGGCAAAGCCTTTCTAGCAAACACGGTTATCCAACACTCTTATTTTTCTGGCTTCGTATTTCAAAACTGATATTTATAAGGTGGTAGACTGCTCAACAGCCCAGACTGCCTACAGGAACGGATGCCAGAATCTTATACAAGGGAAAGAAACTGCTACAGAATAGAACACCCTAACTACTACTACTAAACATTGAACGGAAAGCAAGCCTTGCATATTCTGCTCAGTATATTTCCCTACTCTCTCTCTCCCTCCTTACAACAGAGGTATCAAGGTAGATTTGATTCAGTGAATTTCAAATTAGATATTCCCTAGCCTGGAATCAGTCCAACTCTGATCTGGTTGTGGGAGATACCCAGTCACATCATGTAACAGATGGGTAATGTAACACATCAACTGGTACTCACCTGCCTGGAAAACCACAACCTGCCTCAGTTATTTGCGGCCTGAAGAAGTCTCTCTCAAGACAGTAATTTAATAACAAAATCAAAGCCCTTTTTTTAAAAAGATGTGGTCTACAGAAAAAGTAATACTAAATAAATTATTAATAAACTTTAGTGAAAATTGTTGCTATCTGTGATCTGGAAAAAGAGAGTTATGTTTTATTCAGCATCCCTTCATTGCCACTGATCTTTGCCTTACATTGCTCTCTCTGCCTTAAATCCTGCATCCCCCTTTGCATGGTGCTACTATACTAATTCTGATGGGAAAAATAGGCACAAATGTGAAACTCCTTGTCAAATCTGTTGTGGGCAATAATAGGTGTATAAAAGATAGAAGGTGCATAATAATACTCTGACAGTGACACTGCACAAGTCAATGGAAGTGTGTGACATATAGAAATACATAGAAATATTATCCATCTCAAGACCTTTAAGAAAGGTGAGTATCAGAAGAGAAATACACTTACCTTACTCTTAATCTTCAATAAGTATGAAATTGTGGCTGGTGTTATATTCTTAGTTTATGTTCTCATGCAATAGGTCTAGGCAGTTGAATCCAGATTAAGACTGTGAATACAAAGACCTTGATGTCCCGTGTCACTGGGAAGACAGCAGTGTCTATTTTTCTTATACTAAGCTGTAATGAAAGAAAAAGCTTAACATTTCATTAAAGTCTTGAATCTGCTTTGCATTGTGATTCCCTATAAATGTAGAAGCTGAGAGCTGACAGGAGAACAGGACTTTCCTGTTCTTCTTTCAGTGGTGCTATGGATGATATTTTGGGGGAGTAAGTGAAAAGTGTGGTAACTGCAGTGGTGCTCCACTTAATATTTTTACTGATGTCAAATCCTGTTTCCTTTAGGAAAAACACAGAGAGAAACATAAAGCCTAAAGAAAACAATGCCAAAGATAACAAGGCAATTTCTGCCTCTTAAACGGTGATATTTCCAACACAGTTGGAGAAATATCAACACAGCACAGTTTTATCAGCCTCCAAGACATGGTCTGACCTTCCCTGGGCCATACTGGTTCTGAAATGATTTGGTTGTTTACTTCCAGCTCCTTTTTGGGCCACTGATCCAAAGAGGTATAAACAAAGTTTCAAGTCTCCTGAGCGCCAAAGCCAGACTTTTATTAAGTCTGCAGGGAGCCTTACGTCAAGGTGAGCGATAGTGAAGAGAACAGATCAAATGACAGGTGAGAAGATAAACAAAGTGTGCTATTCAGGACCCTCAGATGCAAATAGAGGACGTAACAAGGACTGCGGTGCAGTAGGCAGCAGGCTGCAGCTTCCTGAGGGATGGAAGAGCAAAGACACACAAGTTTTAGACTCAGGTCTCTTGACCTTTCTTCCTGTGTCAGAGGCACCGATCTCTTAATCATAATTATGATCTTTCACTGGACTCAATCCCCTATCTATCTTGTACTGAGTAACCCAGAACTGGACCTAGGACTCCAGTTGTGTCCCCACTGCTGAATAGAGGTGAAGGCTCACCTCTCTCAACCTGTTGGCAACACTATGCCTAGTGCAGCCCCTGATACAGTTGTCCACCTTTGCTGCAAGATCACATTGCTGCTCATGTTCACCTTGCTTACAGACCCCTATATCTTTTTCTTCAGAGCTGTTTTCCACTAAAGTAATGTGTACTGTTGCATGGGGATTATACCTCTTCAGATGAAGAACTTTGTTGAGCTGCATGAGGTTCCTTTTAGTCCAGATCTCCAGTCTGTTGAGATCCCTCTGAATGGCAGCACAGCATACACAATATTTGGTGTATTAGCCCCTCATCTTTGTTTTACATCATCTGTGAATTTGCTGAGGGTATACTGTGTCCCCTTGTCCATATCGTCAATGAAGATATTGAATAATAGTGCCCCAGGACTGACTCCTAGAGAGCACTGCTAGGGTTTGGCCTCCAGCTCATCTTTGTGCTGCTGGATCTCAGAACTTTGAGCTCCACAGTTCAGCCAGTTTTCAATCCATCTGCCTATTTCTCTAATCTATACTTCATTATTTTTTTTTAATGTTGCACAGACTTGTGCATGTCCATTTTTTTAAAATGTTACTTTACCTGGTCCTCTTCCATGGAGAGTAAACTATCTTTGTGCCAAGATTCTAAATGCCAAGCTTCACATTCCCAACCAGTTCTTCCTTGTTTGAAAGTGTGAAGTCCAGCGGAGCATCTTCCTTTATCAGATTTTCCATGTGTGTTAGTAAATTGTCCTCAATGCACAGCAAAAACCTCCTGGATTACTTGTGTCCTGATACATTGCCTTTTCAGTGGTCATCATGGTGGTTAAACTTCATCAGGTGGCTGCCGTATTTTACAGTTGTTAACTACACATGAATTTAATCCTATTCTTAAGAAATAGTGGTGTGCCAATTTGTAGCCAAGTCCTCTACAATGTGGTCGTTTCCTGCCCTCCCCAAAAATGCCCCTTCTGTTAATTCAGTATATGTTGGAAAGAATTTACAATTTCTTAGGATGTATCCACTGATGTAGCTGCTGAGTTGCTCTGGTAGGTACTTACTCATATTTATTGTCTTCTTAAGGCAGCTTTGAGAGATTAAGCATACAGAATAGGAAATTGTTGACTGATTGCTTGATACTGTCTCACAGTTCTCTTTGATTGCTTTGAAGTCTTCATGAATATGACTCGAGAGATAGTTTGAAAATACTGTCAATACTGAAATTTAAATAGGAACAATTACTCTCTGCTGCCTGTTGGATAATATAGAAAGTTAAAAATATATAGACTAAATATATTTTCGTTAATGGAATTCAAGTATCAGTCAGCATTGAGGCAGCAGTGCTTAGAATTTCAAATTATACTTTTTAACTGCAATTCAGTCCCAAAATAGTTATACTAGAGAAACTATTTGTTTTGTACTTTCCAAAAATTTATCTTGTTGCCAATTAAGGATGAGCACAACAGTTACAAAAATACAGCAAAGCCACCAGTCATTCTCCCAGGCTTCAGGGTGTGTTTGCTGAAGTGCAAAATATCTTTATTGCACACCACTGTTTCTTTTGGTCAGAATTGAAAAGAGAACAACTTTATGGAATATTTCTGGCCCACATGAATTTCTGGCCACCATTCCAATTAGGCCTTTAAGGCCTTTACTGGCCTGAACCTCTGCCTTAAGGCAAAGTTCTGTGCTCCTGTGGATAAAACAGCCTTCTGCCCTCCGCCTGCCTCCCCGGCCCAGAGGCTTATCAACAGTCGATGCTCAGAGCTACACTTACCTGTTTCATTTCCAGGAAGTTGCTATTATAGTTTTATAGTCCTCTAGGAACTCCTTTAAGTGAGAGGAAAACTCCTGTGGCATACCAGTTAAAAATTCTTTGGCTTCTCTGTGCTGTCAAGAAAATATAGGTGGCAGGTGGCAGCTGAGGGACCAGAATAAGACTTTTCAGCATCTTGTGCCCTATTGCTCCTAGTAGTTTTGCTGCTTCATTAACAGAGTCTTACAAGGGACAACAAGAGCAGAACTGTCAACTCAAAAGGCAGAGCCTCATTGCCAAAGGGATTGCTTTCACCGTGAAAGCAGAAAGAAACAAAACACAAATGATTGATCACGCCATCATAGTTGCACAATGTCAATTCAGTCAGCACACTAAAAAAAAGTGATTTTCTCTCATTGGTCACAGGCAATAGTGAGAGTTAAGTATAACTGAAGGCAGACTTCAGAATCTTATATTACTTTGAAACCTTATCACCCAAGTCAGTGAAAGGAAACAGACTTTTCAGTCAGGCTGGTCACTGAGGCCATGCTCAACACAATCCTGTAGGCCTAAATCCACTTCCATTCTTATTCCCATCACAAGTTTTGTATAGGAATGTGGACCCAAAAGTCAAAACAAAGAAAATGATATTCAAGAAAAATATAATCCAGTGTCCTGCTATGCTTTCTCTTTGACTACCAGCTTCTATGTACATATTCTAGAGGGAACTTTAAGAACTGGATTGGATTTTTCCATTTAAAATAAAAAAATTCGTCATTATTTCTACTAACGTTTTAAAATGTTATAAAAAGATCTACCAGTAGTAGCCGTGGTGAGTTTTCCCCTAAGCAATCAGGTTTTCAATATAGGTGCCAGCTTCTGGAGCAATAACTCTCACCTGTCAGAATGGTATTTGTTCATCTGGAATGAAAGACAATTTCTCTTCCATATGTCCTGAAGTCTGACTATGGACCAAAAGAAGAGATACTCTTGTCTTTTCCCAGATTTCTTATAAGTTTAAAACCAAATCACACTTGATTTAGGCAAGTAACAGAAAAATAAACCGGGACAGGCACTTAAGAATACAGTGTTTCGTGATTTTGTGTTCCTTTGGTGTTGCTTCTAGGTTTTACCTTTTGCAATATTTTCCTAGCTTCTAAGAGACTCAAAAATAGAACAAAGAAAAATTACTACTTCAGTTTGAAGCCTAGTCTGTCTTGTCCTTTTTAGCAGTACACGAGGACTTAAATGTCAAAATACTGGACATTTACATATATTCTACAGAAAGCATGGATCAGTTCCTTTACATATTGGATTAATATATGTGGCTTAATACTTTTGGCTATCAACACGAATGCAGTTTTTTGTAGCCCCACTTCAAGATGTTCAAATGTGAAAGTCAGCAAAAATTAACTGGTTTACATGGTATTTATATCCTTTGAAATCCAAGCAAACATGGAACAAGCACAACCTGAACATTGACTCTTGGGTTTCTGAGGTAGACATTTTGTGTCATATTAGGTGCATATTAGGAATGGCATATTTTTCTTGCACTCCTTTTGCCATCCAAGGCAGATGCAGGTATCCTATAAGCCCTGCATACCTGTATCTGGATGCCTGAGTGTTATTCAAAGATCTTGGATAATATAGAATATCTCAAATTACTCTAGCTAGACATTATGTTTAAACAGCTCAGCCTAATGCCTTAGTTTGACCCACCACACCCAGGTCTGGTATTGTTATTAATTTTTTTAAGAACTCAGAATTATATAAAATAGAATTGTTGCTTCCAAAGTTTTTGCTTCCTACATGATATTGTGCAGATATTCAAGGGAAGAAGAATAAAAAATATCTTCTCTTGGTTGCTTTTTCCTATTCAGAGACAAATTTCTGGGAATACAGCCACAGTACCTTATTAGAAGAAGTCTTATGCACCTACTTCCAGATTTGTATTGAAATTTGTCCACATGACAAGCAAGAAAGAAATGTGAAAGAGGATGTGATTTTTTTCCGTTAACTTTGAGTGTCAAAAAGAAGCTAACAGCCCCCCCCAAAAAACAACACTAACAAGCACTACAGTTCTGCACAAATATGGCAGAAAATAAAAATGAGACTATTCCACTCTGCTTGACAGTTATTTTATCCAGTATTTCTTATTCTTCAACCCAGATAAGTCTTCTTGTCTCTTGGGTTCCTGAGGAAGTTTTATTTTCTTTCAGAAAAATGAAGGCAGCTCTCTCTTTGCCTGTAAGGCAAAAGGGACTAAAGACAAAAGGCAAAAAATAAAAATCTTCTCTTTTGCTACTGCACCTCTGTTTTTGAAGGACAGAGATAAATGGAGTGAATACCACTGGGGAAGAAGAGCAAGAGCTACAGCTCAGCAAGTTAACCCTGCTAGTCTCTGCCACTATGCCTGTTGCACCACATTTCACAAGTTGTGCTTTCAGACCTACTTTTTCAAATGCACTTCAATAAGTTCATAGCCCAAAACTAGACCAGAAAGACTATAAAGAAGGCAGACTAGCTCAAAACTTATAATTAAAATAAAAATGAACACTTGTCTAGCTTCAATCCTTTCCCTCATTCCTGTTCATTTTACTTCTTCACAACGCACGCAAATTTTAAACCTTCATTGCTGCACTGGGAAGTCCCCCCGATTGACAGCAGAGCTAGGATAAAGAGGTAATATATGTAGGTAATTTAAAGTTACTTGTTTCATACCTAAGAGTTCAAAACTGATTTGGAAATTTGGTTTCAAGAATATTGAAATTTTGGAAATTTAAAGAATAACCATGAGTCTGCCTCCCTACAAACAGGACACAGGCACACAGGAAAAGCACAGACCATTTTCTGCCATGGTCTAAAGCCTTCCACTTGCATTGACTGCAAGGCTTGGCAACCATCACCTTGTCAAAGAATCAGCCCCAAGTCATGACACTTTTTTTTGCATTAAAACTGCAAGACATCCACCTAGTTATATCAGAAGGATTATTTAAACTTTACTGCTCAATTTTGATCTTCTTGTTTACAGCCAAACTGGGTGAAAAGTTATTAGAAGACAACACTTTGACATTCTGTTTGAAAATAATTGTTATTCATGGGCTTTAATTTAAAATAAGTTTGAGCAAAATATTAATAAGAGCTACCTAAGTCCAATAAACTGCCACGTTGCATATATTTGCAGGACCATACATTCTGCTATAATTGCAAATTATTTCAAACATGTCTTCAGGTTACAGAAAAGTATTTCCATGGGAGGATAAATTGAATTTAAGCTAGATACAGACAGAAAGCTACAGCAGTTCTTATTTTGTTGTTTGGGACTTTTTTTAATAAGTAAAATGCATCCTTCTATAGTGGCAGTAGTAATAATAGTTCAGACAGTGAGAGCATAACTCCATCCCTAAAACATGAGATCTGTTTGGAAATAACTCAGCCATTTGACTAAAATACAGGCCTGACAGAAGATTTGGGAGAGGCACATGGCCTGCCAGAGTGGAGGCTGAAAAACAAGCGGAATTCTTGCAGTGGCATCAAACTCGGTGTTTAAATAATTGAATCCCACCATCTCTCTTATCGTAATGGCCTTCAGTGGGAAGAAGCTTAAAATATAGTATCTTTTCTGTTGTTAGCAATAAACAATAAAGGATATTAAAAATCCACTGAAAATTAAATAGTGAGTTTCTATTGAGCTGAAAAAGCATTGAGTCAGTCTCATAAAAATCAGTCAGCTGGGCCATATTTTCTGTATTCTGAAGTTGCTTCTTATGTTATTTGACAGAGTATAACCAGTTATCTATGTTGTGAGGAGTAACGTATTTTCGGATGAGTAACATCTCAAAAGATTTTAGAGAAGAGGTTCACAGGCATAAGTGTTGAGAGTTAAAAAAAACATGATTACCAGATTAGATGATCAATTTTCAATTACTCAGATTCATGAACAAAACTAGTTGGCCAAATTTGGATATTTTCACACCTCTCTCTGTGTAAGAATCAAGACTGGAAAGAGCAACTAGTTCACCTTGTCAGTTTCTGGCATTCACATGTATAATATGAAAAGCAAAATGCCAGCTTGATTCAACAGAGGTCTTTCTACAACTGTCTGACTTTATCTCATTATATTACTTTGCATTTTTCATACAGGAAAAATCATTAAATATTCCACATATAAACTGAGATAAATCATAATCTACAAAGTACTGGAAATAGTGAAAAGCCTTTTTTCGCATTAAAGAAAAATCTCATAAAAGCCAGGCTAAGAAAAAATAGATGCTATAATATTTTACAGATTTTTTTCCTCTGGTGCCATTATCTGCTGCAATTTATTCTTAAAAGTTGGAAACGTATACATTAAGCAAGGAACTTCATAATTCATCTCATATTATGTTAGGAATAGATTATTCCAAACCATTTCTTGATCTAATTTTGAAGTCATTGATTTGACAAATGATTTTCATTTCATAATCTTTCATAATCTCAGCTCAGAATCCTGAGAAGATGAATTGTAAGCCACTTGATGCACATGCCTGAAAACTGCCTAAGTACAATGCCTTTAAGAGAGAATATTAAAAAAGAAACATCACCTGGATGGTTTAATATTAATGAAAAAAAATCACAAAGCCACAAGGAAAACTGCTTTGTGTTTTTCTTCAGTGTCTTTAGGACTACAAGAATATTTTATTGGCTGAGAGTAAGCATTCCCAGTGATCCACCCACCAGAGATAAGAGCAGATGTTTGAGGAGAAAATGAGGAAGCTGCTATCCTGAAGAAATATGGAGTAATTGCTCTGTAAGAAAAAATAATTTTAATCTTCTTTCATACTAGTTAAAAAAAAATAAATCTAGAACTGTTTATGTTGTGACAACTGAGAAAGCTCTCTTCTAAATATGTGAGCTTTGTTCTCATGTTTAAAGCTATGAGATGTAATTACTAGGAATGGTTGGAGGTGGTTTTTAATTTATTGGGGATGTGGGCTAAATTATATTTGTAGGGAAAAGCAACTAAGCAGATACTCACCTGTGTTAAAAAATCATTTCAGTGATCTACTGGTTTTGCTTCATTCCATATTTTCTAGTAAAGGCAACTACTTTCCAAAATTGCCAGTACTGCCAGCCTGAAAACTTACCATTACCAGATGATGATTACCTTCTTTATTTCATTCCTTTTCCTCACTATAACAAGTTATCAGGGGAATTTCCTCTCCTTTTTACCTCATTAAACATCTCTTTTTTATAAGAATAAAATGAAATATTTATGAAAAATAATGTGCACTTTATATCCTGCAAAGAGGATTCTTTTGTTCATTTGTGGGGTTTCTGACATGAAAAGTGGAAATTAAGCAATTACTCTACTAATCTTATTTTGCTCTGTATGACAGAGGTTTGACCTGCAGAGTTCAGTTGGTATTTTCATCTGTGTTGTCTCTGCAGTCAGTCTAAGTGCTACTGGCCACATGGCTGAGAAGCATGTGGTAGAAAGCATGATTGCAGCAAACAGAACCAGCACTTTGTTCTCCTGTGATACATAAGCCATGATTTCTTTGTTAATATTTTACTGGATCATCAAATTGAGAACACAACATGGAATATCCAAAGGGGGGTAGGCAGTGGAACTTCCCCTACCTGGATTTTGGTAAAATCCAAATTCTGAGAGACTTACAGGGTAATAGCTGAGAGAGAAAACATGGGGAAAGTTGGCAGGCTCAGGAAAACAGAAGTGGCTTGCTTCCTCAATTGCAGCATGAGGACAAGGACTAGGTAATCAAATCTAGTTCCAGGGAACACCACATCAGCAGAGTAGGGAAAAACCTTTCTGCTAGTGGTCCAGATCCCACAGTATTATTCCTTCCCTGAATCCAAGTCTTCAATCCGGTATCTTTGCAATGCCATCTTTATATAGTTTTTCTTTATACCTCTCTCCAACAGGTGCTAATTAAACTCTTCCATTTTTCAGTTCTGAACTCCTCTAGGCAGCATGGGTAAGGTATATGCAAACAGTCATCCCTCCCTTTAGTTTCAAATCCCCCTCCTCACTCCCACTTTAGCCCTTGGTTTGCCCAGTATGCAAAGCTTGTATTATCTTAGACCATACTACACTCTGTCTACTGCAAACCTCAGGTTATCCCCTTCCAGGCCATTTTTTTAGCCCTCTTCCTATTGGGAACCTCCCTGTATATTCACAGTCAGCAGAAGAGAAATTAAAAGATCAGGGAAAACACTGTGGCAATGAATTCCTCCACAGGAACTGTCTTGTTTTCCTCCTTTCTGGGAAAATCACTGCCACAGATTTATATCTGCCAGTCTCAGATGTACATCATAAATAGTCAGTACTGGCTTAGTATAGAATGGGTTAGTTGGACTAGGAGTGCACTTCTGAAGTGAGTCTCCTGGTTATTCCCACTAACCCTTCTCATAAATTAGATTCCTTTTGGATTAAACTAAACTGGAAGATGCACTTAATGTAAAGCAGCTGTTCGTGGGGACTTTATCCACAGGCCCAGGCTAGTGTTAGTCCAAAGCAGAATACTTGAAACACAAATACTGTGGACATTTCTATCTCAGTACCAAAGGTATCACGTTTCTAATCTGCTCTTGCTTGTCCATACTGCTTGCAGAAGGAGACACGGGCAATGCCTATGCAGAGTTTCAAGGCTATAGGATGAACAAATTTCTCCTTACTTCTGAAAGAAGAGTCTGGCTGAGGTGGCAATAGATGGACCCATGGATTTCTTGTGGAAGCTGAATGGATTAACACTCATCTTTGTGGTTTGCAGAGCTTGCTTGAGAGGAAAAGCTAAAGCGTAAGAAAGCAATTCAAAGATCTGCAGTAATTAGGCAGTAACAGAGCACAAGGTTCAGAGGAGCAGCCCCATTGCCCCTTACCTGACCAGAGTCAAGTCACTGGAGAACTATGAGAACTCTGCTCATCAGAAAAGTAAGCAATAGCTCATCAGCACCCAGCTTGCAGGGAATTCATTCCTTTGCGTTTAAGACATAGAAAGTCAAAGCAGAAGACTGAGACCATCTGTAAGGGGGCTTATTTGATGGGAATAAGGCTGGCTAAGGAAATGTTGATTTGAGAGTTCCAGTAGCATCAGGGATTACTTTTGTTCTAATATAGAAATGCTTATGGAAAAGGAGATGGTCTCTCTCTCATATTTTTATACATGAGAAAAGCACTCTATGAATTGGCTACTTTTTACAAGACAGCTCCACCAAAATCACCATCATCGCTTTCTGCTAACTCATTTATCTTCACTCCAGCTTTTTTTCCACATAGTCAGTATTTTTCCCTTCAAAAATCTAGTGCTGCAGTTTGATTGCTTCTTAAGAAGCATATGTTGCAGAATCTCTACAACAAAGCCAGCCAAAAAAATTCAGTGTGAAGAGAAAGTAATAGTCTCCAGGGAGTCTAAGAAACAATTAAAGAACCGCAACCCCATGAAATTAAGGCATTATTCTTTTCCATTTTATATGCAATGCTTCATTACCATGACCAGATGCTGCCATTCTAATCATGCGAGTTAAATCATATTTAAAGGGTAGGAAGGGAGGGGAAAAAATTTGTTAGCCAAAAATTTAAACACATTAAAGTTTTCCTGGTTTCAATACTCACGTATTTCAAAAGGAGTGTGCAATATCACAGCCAACTTTGGAATTAAGTACTAATCTTTACGCCTTTAAGGTAAGCCATGTAATAAACAGCTGTCGTGATTGGCTTGATAGGAAGTTGAAGCTTCACTCAGCTCCAAAAAATGAGCTTTGTGTCTACTGCTAGACAGATATCTAAAACTCAAGTACAAAGTGGGTGAAATTCAAATGAAAATGCTAAATTCTGAAATAGTTTTTGGAACACAATTCCATGTCCCACAGTGTCATGAAAGAAGACTATATAATACTGAGTTATTAAGAGCAAATAATAGTAAATAAATTTTTGAACAGACCATTCTCCTAGCAAAGGTTTTTCTTGTTCATTTTTACAAAATATAAGGTAAACATCCTTTCCATTAGTATTTCTAGTTCATTAATTCTACAAAAACCCCTTTGTTCTTTGGCCAACACAGTTTTTTTCAGAAGCTATGAACCTTGGTTGCAGTAACGAATATAAGGCCAAAATAATGCCTGGAAGATTTTAATTTGTCTCCAAAATTTTCATACCCACACAGATGGTACTACAACATTCTTTAAAGAGTAACAAGCATCAGCATTTTTAAATGGGCAAAGGAAAATAAAGTATTTTACACTACCAAGTGTGGCTATGTGTGTTAACATTAATTCCTCTAAAGAACAGATTATTAATCTACAATTGAGCCTGCTTACCCCACAATGCAATAAACAAATTTTGAAATAGTATGCATTATTAAGATATAGAAGCTTGTTGATACAGCGCACAATAGCTTAATAGGGACATTTGCAAAATCATTACACAGCCATAAAGAACTTTACAGGTGGAAGATCTTCACTTCATCCCTTTAATGGGAGATGAAAAATTAATTTCTACCAAACATTTGTTTCAGTTGCTGTATGTAAAGAAGCACACATCTCCAGAGTGCAAATCTGTCACCTTATTGATCCAGGAGAAGCCTTTATTTATTACTCAGCCTTGACCTCAGAATCCCTTTTACATGAACTCAGGGTGTACTCTCTTTAATTTCAGTTTTCAGTTAACATACCTTGAAGTGTACTTCACAAAAGCTTCACTGATTATTGCTACATTCTTCTACAAAAAAACTGACCAAAACAAGTCTCTGCAGAGTGCACCACTGATAACAAAACTGTTCCTCCTGAGTTTGTTGTCTCACAGCGTGATGACCTGGGGATGAGTTTCTTCCTGCAATGCTCAATTGGGGTGAAAGCTATAACTGAACAGGCTCATGTGAAAGTTAACCACGTATAACATCACAGTACACACACTGTGAGCATTATAAGCCCTTTAACTGCCTTTTTTCTTGTAAAGTCTTTTCCTCAGCTGAAGTTGGGCTCTCAGTATTCTAAAAATCCCTGTCAAGCTGTTCACTAGGTGTTATCTCCTATTTAGGTGGAAGAGCATTTGGTAGGTCACAAATGACTTCATGTCAGGATGTGTGACGCAGACAAAACAAGCCATGTTGAATGAACTTCTTTGTGGGAAACGAATAGAATTCCATGTTGGGTGTTTAGTGGAATTTATCTGCACACACACACAGAGTAGGATTGTGAATTTTAACACCACCCATCTTTTGATCACCAGCTTTCTAGGTAAAATGTTTTGCTTATATCTCTATTAGTCAGTAGAAAAAAATAAAATCTCCAGAGAACAATTCCAAGGATATAAAATCAGCTCCTGAGTAGGCTGACCTCTGGTAAAGATTTACCCTTTCTATTGACCATCACTGATAAATTGGACTACTTAGCCAGCAAAAAGATAGCTGATATGAATATGCACAGCTCTGTTGCAACTTTCTCTACACACTAAATAACAGAGTTCTGGGGCACTACAGGACTCTCGATGGTCCTAAAAAGGAGAGACAGCAATAGATGTGCTCAAAAACTGACATTGTGCTACAAACTCTTGCACTAAGGAAAAGAGGACTTTGTAGCTGTCTGGAAGATTTCCTAATAATCTCCTCCCCATTAATCATCATCCTTCTCATGCAAAATGAACTGGAGTTTATTTTTTCACCTGGAGACCTCTTTCTATGAAATCATTATCAGAAGAAGGAGTTATTGCTTGCAAGCAGACAAAGAAGAAAAGTCCAGAAGTAGTCCAGTGCCTTATCAAGCTTTTTCTACTAACACAATGTCATTTTAAAAAGCTCCAATTCCAATGCAATTCCTCTAAATGAACCCGATGAAAGGTTTCATTTTCTTAATTCTGCAAGTCAGTAAAAACACAGACCTGTCTGGACGAAAGGGTTGCAGGGCCAATCACGACACAGAAAAACCCATCCCTACTGTATATCAGCTCCCATACTGTATCTTGGCCCTGATTACTAGTAAAATGATGCTTCAACACATTTAAGCTGCTACATAAAAAGACAGATAGAACAAGAAAGACATTAAGATAGATTTTTTGGTAGTTAATTTCTAGTTTGAGAAGTTACCATGTAATTTACTACTAGAGTTTTAATGACTAGAACCCTATCTATCCTGCATCGACTGTGTAGCAAGATGTAAAGAATATAATTTCTTTCTGCGTTTAATGCTTTTTTTGTAATTTTAAGCTAAGGACATAGCAAGTGGCAAAAGGATTTATGCCATGCAGTAAAGTCAGTTTACTTTCTTTCAGTGATTATTTAATCAGTATTCAGTAATGGCCTAATTAAATCCAAGGAAAGGTGAGACAAGGCATGTGGTTTACAGATTTGCCAATGTTCTAAATGGACTACTTGATTCTCAAATTAGTTAGCATTTTTTTGATTTAGAGGGTTTGGTGATTGCTTGCTTGATTTATTACAGGAGGGAGAGAAAGGGTCATCTCTCCCTAATTTTTTTCTTACATTTTACTGTCGTCCAACTTTTCTACTATATTTGGTCTCTACTGACTTCTGTGTTTCTCTGTAGCATCACTCTCAGAAAAATTCCCTATTCAGTAGGCTCTGAAGATTTATTCTGCATTAACTCTGATCTTTCTGCCCTATTAAGCTCATGACAGCTGTGTTCAAAACAAGAAAGCACTGCACGGACTTCTGGCACAATAAAGAAGTGTTTTGCAAGAGATGTGAAAAACCAAAGGAGGAATATCTGGGTAAGTGACAGGTTGGAGAGAGTTACCGGATAGAGTTCCTACCTTTGGCTAGGGGCCACTACCTGCCATTTGGAATGCATTGGAGACCTGTCACTTGCCAGCAAGAAACTTGTGGCCAAGTCTAACATCTGAGCAGAAAGTTTCTGCCATTCATTGGCTAGTCATGTGTTAGAAGATGGAAGAAGAAAATGCTTGTAGCATTGTCTCAAACTCTCCTTATGGTTCATAAGATTCTCACCAATCTAGCTTTAAAACAGAGGAAAACTAGAAAATAATATGCTCCAATTCAAGAGCATGGTTAGGAATTTTCCTTCATGTTTCTTCACTTCTCAGCTACATGTCTGTAGGAATGCAGCTGAACCAAAAAGATTGAGCAAACCTGTCTTTTTAAAAACCAACCTTTTTGAATGAAACAAATATTTTTAATTTTTCAGATTTTGTTTGGACCAATAGTTTCAATACTATTAAAATAGAATGATCTTGTGCGGCTAGATACCATCATTCTTTAGTTCTTATTTTCAATTGCAATCCCAATTATTCCGAAGGTGTATCTATTCAAGGTAACACAGTGATTACACATGTCAAGCCACACTGTACAAAAACAAACCAGTAAAAAAAAGACCAGTCACACTGTGAGGCTTTTTCTGGTTTATATTCCTATATCTATGCTCCGCTGTATCCCTGATGAGCTTGTACTTTCAAAACCCAGAGATCAAGAAAACAATGGCGAAAGAGTTGTTCTTAGTTCTGAATAAACTGCTACATTTTTTTCATTCACCAGTCTTAGTCTCTTTTTACATGACCAGTATCAAAAAACTAGGATTAAGCCAAATTAACACATTAACTAGATGAAATTACCAGTCTTGCTTTTGATAATAACCCAAAAAGAGGGGGAAAAAGGATCGGTTTCAGTCTCTTGAAGGCACCTGTTTACTGAGGCTCACCTAAGTACGTGCGAAAGAAAGAAAGGCTCTCCAACAAATAGCTCATTATTGATAGATGTAATTTTTATTTATTGTAATGAAGATAATTAAATGCATCAC
Source organism: Cephalopterus ornatus (assembly GCA_013396775.1). NCBI lineage: Eukaryota > Metazoa > Chordata > Aves > Passeriformes > Cotingidae > Cephalopterus > Cephalopterus ornatus. Next base: position 202,916 of record VZRE01007539.1, on the reverse strand, counting down.
TTATAAATTCAGGGAGATGTTATTCAGAATTTACTCATGGGGATTCTACCTCTAGGTCAAGCTATCCTCTGACGTATATGTATTCATTTCAGTAGAATCATAACAGGTTTGAATCTATCCCATGGTGTATTGAGGTCTCTGAATTTTTTTCAAATATGGCAGATCAGTCATGTCAGAGTTAAAAAACTGTGATGGTGATGCCAAGCTGATTTCATTAGATAAACATCCGAATCAAACCTCTTATAAGGTCTCCAGTGAGTTATCAACAACACTGAAGAACTCCTGATACAAATCTGTTATGCCACAATGACCAGCTGCATTTTACATTATATTATTATTTTATACATTCTAGCATGTCCAAGAGGAGATGGCTGCCTCGATTACCCCCTACCATCCCAAAGCAGCTAATTAATGCCACATCCATTTCTGTTGATACTCCAGAAGGTATGCAATGCTTGTCCACATAACAGGGAGATCAGGTGTGCTGGTTTTGGCTGGGTCAGAATTAATTTTCTTCATATGGGGCTATGTTTTGGATTTGTGCTCAAAACAGTGTTGATAACTCAGGGACGTTTTAGTTGCTGTGAAGCAGTGCTTACATACAGTAAAGGCCTTTTTTGCTTGTTACCCTACCCCACCAACAAGGAGGCTAGGGGTGCGCAAGAAATTGGAAGCGGACACAGCTGGGACAGTTGACCCCAACTGACTCAAGGGATATCCTATGCCATGTGATATCATCAGCATATAAAGTTGGGAGAAGAAGGAGGAGGAGGGGCTCGTTCAGAGTGGTGGTGTTTGTCTTCCCAAGCCACCATTATGTGTGAAGGAACCTGGCTTTCCTGGGGATGGCTGAACCTCTACCTGTCCATGGGAAGTGGTGAGTGAATTTCTTGTTTTGTTTTGCTTGTGCATGCAGATTTTGCTTTATTATAAAATTGTCTTGATCTCAATCCATAAGTTTTCTCAATTTTACCCTTCTTATTTCCTCCCCCATCTGACTGCAAGGAGAATGTATGGCGTTGAGCTGCTGGCTGGAGCTAAACACAACATCAGGTTAAGGAAGGAACAGAACTGAGTTTTCATGTCTCAACCCTCTAGAAGATGTCAAAGAGGAAACTGTCTATGAAAGCTAACATGATCCAGTAAGAGCAGAGAAACCTATGAGCACAGCTGTCAGGAGTGAGACAGGCATAACAGTTAGTGAGAAAGAGAAAAATCTAATCTTACACACATTTTTGGTTATCCGTATAATCTACTTTTGCAAAGTCATAGACATCTATAAAAAATTTAAACGAAAGCCTGAAAGAAAACATGTACTACAGTACACTATCTATTCTGGATATTCTGAACAAATCTTCATCTATTTTCCTTAACTTGACCTATGTGTAGGTTAACTGAATGAAAACAAGGCATTCATCACACAAGGATGTAGTGTAGTTACAGATAACTGGGACACTGTACCTGATCTTCCCAGCACAACCCCGATCCACTGGAGGTGATGCATCTGAACCAGCCAGAACAGGCAGAGAAGCAGTATCAGGGGCAGGAGGCTCAGAGACATCCTGCAGAGGCTGTTGATAACACCCGCCAGCGCTCCAACATGCAGTAAGAAATGAGAGGACAACTTCAGTCTCAAGGGTATCCATGAATGTACATTTCCATGCCTTTGCTCTGTACGGGTGATGTATTCTCTCTCATTTTTCCCCTTAAATATGATGGTCTTTCTTTCTATTCTTACAATGTTGATGTCTTACTGATGTCGTGCTCTAGACTAGAGCAACTGTTCGGTGACTGGCATAATGAGGCTTCACATATAAGAATATTAACACTGGGTATAGTAAAGGTCAAATTCCACAAATGTTTTTAAGAAAAATAATAAGGGGAAGATATTTGGGCAGTATTAAAATATTTTGTTTCAGCACGCTGAAAATAACATGCTGAATTTCAGCATTTCAGAACTCTTGTCACTCCAGTGCGTTTGTAAGGGTCAGAAAGAAAAATTCAGTTGAGGTTAAACTACGCCTTTCAGTGTAACCAACAGCTGTCCTCCTTGAACTCAACTCTCTTCCACTAAAATGCAAACAACATTTTGTATGCTATTTGAAATAGAGCTCATTTTCATTCAAATGTATACATGACACTGTCTCTGTGCAGCTGGATCCATCTCCGTTCGGTGTCGCAGTATTTGAAGTGTATCATGATGGGAGAAGTGATGAACTTGGGCAGTGTGGCCTAAGAAAGATAAAACAAACTTTTATTTATAACATGATGTGTTTTGATTTTGAGATAAATTATGATTTTAAATAGTTGATGAGAGGGTAATTGTTCAAGTTAAATGAAGTCTGTGTGGGGAAAAAAAGCTAGAAAATTGTATCTTGGGTTTACTTCAAATATTTCATTTAGATATGAGAGGAAAAGGTTGCTTTCATTTTGCTGTTATGTAATATATTTCCCCACCCTTATCTTTTAAAGGAGTTGACTTCAATCAAATTTTACATGAAAGATGCAATTTCTAATGAAAAATGTCAAAACACTGTAATTGGCTCAGAGCTGGAAGGGTAAATATTTATACTTGAACTGCAAATTATAGCCTGTTCTCATTCCTTTCCTACAGACAAAATGATTTTTCTCTGATTGAGGACTGCAGGAAAACAGCAATGCTGAAAGAAAGTAATTCTCTCAAAAATCACTGAGAACTTCTTTCCTACAGATCACAGGAAGCATGGCACTTTTATACCATACTCCTAGTTTGTCTGCAGAAAATAATTTATGACATCTACAAGTTTGTCTTTCTTTAAAATAATCCCAGGTTTACTCTTTTGGGAAGGGAGAACTAAGCAGCCAAAAATGCAGCAGCAAGATGATCTCCATATAAATCTGATGACTGAAGGTATGCAGGCTTGTTATCGCTAAACCTTGGGGCATCTAAGTGAAGAAGCTGCTCAGCATGCTACTTGCTTATTCTCCTTCGTCACACTGCAGAATCCCCAGCAAATCCAAGCTACCACTGTGCCTCATTACTTAATGGGAATTTTTTCTTTTGTTCCTTAATTAATTTCTACAGTAACTCCCATAGTATTTTCAGTATATAGCTCTTCTTTTCAAAAAGCCAGATAACACCTGATAACAAAATATTCAATGTTTCTTCATTATTGTCCACAGTGTTTATGCATCTGGGTTAAATCCCTGAGCCAAGGCAAAAAATTGTATTCAGAGTACTTAAATTTCAATTTCTGAAGAAATATTTTTCCTGTAGCAGCATTTAATTTCTTTACAGACTCTGTAAGCCTTTGCTTTCCTGGCTTAAAGAGTTCCTCAGGGCTGCTACATGACTGACTGGTGAAAAAATTGCCCATTTGTTTCATCCAAGAAATGCAGCCTGTGCTCCCGACCACCTTTTAGTTCTGTGATTTTGGTATCCTTTTAACTTTTCAGTCCCTGTACACCCTACTGTTTCTGCTGCTGAGATTTACAGTGCTCTGAAGTGGGATTTGGGTTATAATTGCTGTACTAGATGCCCAAGTACAGCAAAGTTGCTGCCAGCGTATCTTCTGGGAATAGCATACAGATTGCTGTAGGCCAGTCACCATTCCATTCCCCATGCCCCATAATCTCAGCATGTCTCATATCCTGCTAGACCAAAGCAGAGAATATTTTTCACTGTAGTTCCCCCCTCCTCACATTCTCAATGCAAAAGCACTCTGAAAGACATGCACCACAACAGTTATCTAAAGTTTTTGCTTTTTGGGGACAGACCCTCACCACAGAATAAGGCATCTTGAAAACTGTAAGTCCCACAGCATGAAGCAGACACCACACTTTTTCATGCAGCACAGGCAATGCATTTGAATGGTAGGACGGGGTTTTGTTTCCTTTTAATGTAAGTCATTCTTCAATACACTATGACTTTGCTTTCCCTTTATATTTTCATCCATTATGAGAAAATGTTACCATAAAATTTAATTTTTCTTTCCTAGCTGTCATCCTTAGCAAGAATCAATATTGTAGGGAAATACAGGATTTCTTTTCAGCTCTTGAAAAATACTCTTATCTGTAGAACATTAATCTCTTTATGACTGCAATTAAAAATGTGCCCAACACCATGCAGATGTCTGCATACAAAATATTCCTGAGTGGTGTTATAAAGACAGTGGGCTTAGTAATACCTCAGCTGTTTCTTTATGATATATTGAAATATTATTGTAGTTTATTCAATTTGAGATAGAGAATTTTACACTTTTGCCAGGTGGCTTATTCTTAGTGAAATTATGGATTCACAGTGTAATTACTCTAGTGTTTCTCATTCACAATGTTTACAATTACCTGAGAATTTCCACTGTAAAACTTTGCTTTCAGGTGTTTATCTTTGCCACATTTTAGTATTCAAACTGGATGTCTTCTTTCATATTAAAAATATATGAAAATTTTCAACTGAGATCACTTATCTATGTCCAAGGAAAGTAATTTAAAAAAAAATTCAAGACTTTACCTTAAATAATTCTCCAGTCTCTTCAATTTCCATATGAATTATTTTTTCTCCTCCCACTGGATGACCTTCAATCACTTCAACATCCAGTGTCCTCTGTGTGTGTGTGTGTGTGAGGGAAAAGAGAAGAAACATTATAAATTTATATGTTAAAGTTGAAATGTCACAGAAAAGGTGTTACCACGCACAAAAAAAGGAACAGTTAGGAAATTTAGAAACAATCTTTTTTAAAAAAAATCTGAAATAGAAATATCAAGGTTTTAATTTTACATAAACTTTACCAGATTTAAGAGAAAAATTTTATTAACTTTCTATTTTTTAGTATAAATACTACTAAGTGGCTGCCTTCATCACTTAAAGCTATGTAGTTTTTAAAGTTATCTATGTGCTCTTTGTGAATTAAGACGTGTCAGGGATATCACTCATTTCTGGTCTACCTTCCTAGAGATTTCTTTCCTATTGCAACTGACAGCATCACGTACTGTCAAAACTTTCACCCCTATCTTTAAAACAGCTCTGCCTTAAAAGGACTCAGTTTTATCCTGACATTTATAAAGTATGAATTTAATAAAAGTTCCTAAATTGCTGTGCTGATATTTACCTGTATGAACTCTCAAAGCCAAGCAAAATACATTGTTTTGGGGCAGTAAAGAAAAGAGGGACAAGTTAAAATTAGTTACCCCCAACAAATAGTATTTGGAATAGGAAATATTTTTCTTATTTCAGGGGTTTGCTTGTATTTCCAGGAACCAGTTCTTCAGGATTTTCTTGTGCATTACCATTACTTCAATACCTGAAGGTCTCAGCTGTATATGGATTTCATTCTGATCAACGTTACTCAAAAAATGCATAGATCTTTTTGAATGTGAATACATGTGAACACATATAAAACTCAAAAAAACTGTAAACAAAGAGAGGAGAAGTGTTCTTCCTTGGCTATAGTTTATTCACAGTGTATCCTTGTACACTAGCCAATCCTAATCATTTAAAAAACATTTGCCTTGATCTTGGAGGCCTTTCGCACTCTGTACCTTCACTAAAAATTTGATTCAAGGTGAAAAATTTTTGCTAAGGTTCCCTCAACAATTGACATCAGAAGTTGCTTCAGAGTGAACTAAAGAGAAAAAAATGCACTGAAAGCCTTAGAAAAGATTAAATTACAGACTTTTCCCATTGACATATATTTTAGCTTTTCTCAGCAACTTGAACAGCTTTTAAGATGGGTAGCAAATTCATATTCAGATTAAACTGAAGGCATATTCATGTCTCTCTGCTTCAACATAGCCATAAACATTATTTTAGCATTTGAGACCAATGCAGGTTATATTTTCAGTAGCACTAAAGAATTTTCGCGTACCAAAACTCTTTGCGTCTGGGGTTTCTGTGTGCATGGCCCCATAGACCACAAAGGAGGCAGTGCTCTAATACAAAGAATCACAACAAATCCTTTCCTTTCTAAATTATTTGAATTACCTAACTGGTACAAATCTTCTCAGTGCTCTTTTGTCTGCATTTCTTCTGGTACGCATGGATTTGTTTGGAGATCTGCCAAGCTTTCCATATAGGAACATGCCTTTCCATCCTTTATTTACACCATTCCATACACACAGGTCCCAGCTGCCAATATCACTAATTGGCTGCTAACTCACATCAGCTAAGGTCCAAGGTACTAATTCCTATTTGCTTTCAAAAAAGACAAGGGACCTTGATTTTGGAAGAGGAGGTTGTTTTCAGTGAGAGATAATTGCAGTGCTTTTTACTGCTTACTCTTTTGGAAGAGTCTGGGCTGTAGTAAGTGTTCCCCAAGTGGCTGTAACCCCAGAGCATGCACGTTAGAGACAAGAGGAAACGCAGCATGACTTGCAACTCCTGTACCAGCCATTTCCTACTCTTGTATTCATCCAGGGACATGAACTAATTCTTATTTTGTAGCCCAAGGAAGAAGGCTAATGCTGGCTGAGCCTCATTTTTTGCCCTCGGCAAGAATGATATCTCATCTTTTGTTAGTAGGGCTACAGGCAATTTATTTCTCTTGCTTGTGAAAGGAACCAGGACTGGTTTTTTTTAAATCTTTCCACTCTCTAGTAACTTTTCAGCTACTAATTTTCACCGATGCCTGAAATAAGAGCAGAAATTAAATCAAGTTACTTGCTCTGAAACTGACACAGTGAGTGCAGCAAGATTTTCTTTATTAAGTGCATAAAGCAAAAGCTCAAGAAGCAGTGAGCAGCCTCAATAATGAAAACTATGGAGTGTCATTATTTTAAACATATGCTGGATTTTTCACTGAGAGTGTTTTCTCTGATAATACTAAATGGTTTCACTTACCTGTGATCTTTGCCCTGATTTTGTTAGGAGTTGTGCCTGAAGCTCATATGAAGATATGAAGCTAGAGTAAGAAGGTATAACAGCAAGAGGGCAGAGAGAGAAGATATTTGATGACAAGTAAAAGTGAAGTGAAGGTCTCTTGACCTTCATTATCCAGGGGATTAGTTCAAGGGTCAACATCCCTGACAAGTTTGCCTTGAAGCTGACTGGGTATTTTATGTAGTATACTCACAGACTGATGACTAGACTAGGAGACAGAAGTTGAGTTGTAGGAAAGTTGAAACTGAAATTTCAGTCCTGGGAGAAACTCTGATATGTAAACTTTTGCTTCTATATTGCACAGAAAGGGAAATTTTTCATTGGAAAACTATTTGATGACTATTTGATGACAGGTTGACAGTTCTTGTTAGAATGAAATGCTTTCTGATGCTGGCTAAACCATCTTCCTTGACCATGCAGAACACAACAAACTTTCCTTTAGGTTCACTGATGCATAGCAAAAATTTGCTGTGCCTCAGTGGCTCTAAAATAACAGCAACACTTGCTTCCCTAAAGTACTGTGAAAGAATTCAGAAATATAACCACTTTTGGAAACAGAAAAATAGGTATCTTCAATATTTATGTATTTTAATATAAGAAAGGTAATAAAAACATAATAGAATTTTCTAAAACATAAGAAGTCTCACCTCAACATGAGGAAGAACTTTTTTACATTAAGGGTGGCAGAGCACTGGAACAGGCTGCCTAGGGAGGTTGTGGAATCTTCCTCTCTGGACACAATCAAAACCCACCTGGATGTGTTCCTGTGTAACCTGCTCTAGGTGACCCTGCCTTGGCAGGGAGGTTGGACTGGATGATCTCCAAAGGTCCCTTCCCACTCTAACAATTCTGTGATTAATTAAGACAGATCACTGTAAAATAATATTTCAACCCAGAGTAGACTCAGTTCTGTGCTACAACAATTATAAGATGGACAGGAAGACAGAGGCCAAAAGAGAGGAGTTTTCACCATGAGTATTTGAGGATGGGGTGAGAAAGTGTCATAAGGGCAATCAATAACATACTGGGAAAAGATTTATCATTGTGGCTTAGGTAAAAAGTCACAGAAACAGTAGCAAAAACTTGAAGAAAGATGCAGAAATTTCGCTGAATATTCCTGTGACCATGCGAGCCTGGTAAGATATTAAACAGAAGATACTAAGCCAGAAAAGACATGCAGGGCTCTGAGAACTAGATCTGCCAAAGAGTCCCTCCGAGATCCAGCAGCCACCACCTAACGCGACAGATGGCAAGGATGAAGCAAAGCAGCCAGATCTGGAGGACAAAGAGGATAAGATGTTTGTACGAAGAATTAAAGAAGGAAAGTGGCCCAGTTAATACCGTCAATAACAAATACTGTTTTAAAACATTTTCATTGCAAAGTGTTCAAGAAGGGCGAGATTTAAACAATATCCTTTTGGTTAATTTTCTCCTCCCATTTTCTTTTTCCCTGCCTTTCCTTATTTATTTATTTATTTGCTTATTTATTTACTGGTTTAAAAGGAAATAGGGGAGCAGGAAAAATAAATCTGATATGAAATGTGTTTCATTTTCATGTTTCCTTGCAGACACAGCACACTATTCTTTTGTTCTTATTACTAAAGGTGTGAAAAGGAAAAAATCCCCATACAGCTGTGCAGCCTGTTTTTTCAAGGGCTAGGAGGAGAGTCATCAGTGTGGGAAATGAGTGAAATGAAGAGTAGATCAGGAAAGATGCATAATCATAATCAGATGCTTCAGGGATCTAGATCGTCAGGGGAGGGACTCCAACACACTTCAAGAAAGCACAAAGTACTGTGGCAGGAGGAGAGGAGATGAGGTTTTTCCCTGGGGTCCCAGAAGGGCAGCTGGGAAGATAGTAGGGAGGAATTAAGGAAGACCAAAGTCAGAGAAGGACAGAAATAAATTAGACTGAATCAGGAAAAGAAGAAAATGGACCAGGGATGTGAGAAAAATAAAAATAAAAAAAAAAAAAGAAAGTTAAGTCAAAGAACCAAAAAAGTGAAAGACCTAAAAAAGTGAAAGACCTAAGGAGTCCTTTGAGTAGTGCAGAGTAGCACACTATCTCAAGACACTCAGGCAAACAGAGCTGTAGATGTCAGTGAAGACACTGTCAGAAAGAAGACAGAGTCAGCACAAGATTGATGGCAGGATCCTGTAGGTGAGGTGATATGTGGAAGCAAGCATAGCCCAATTGTGAAAGCAAAAATCTCTTCCATCGTTTCAGTTGCACTATTGAAATACACCTAGAGATACAGCTAAGCTAAACAGTCTGAAGAGAATCTAAAAAGTCCCAAATCTTTAAGTAATAGACTGAGTCACTAACCCATCTTTCAGCTTGAAACATGCATATATATGTATATATGTATATATAACCCAAACTGCACAAAATTGCTTTCAGAACACTGGAAAAAAGCCAGGCTGAATTATATAACCCCCAATAAATGATGGTGGCACTGTGCATAATCAACAACTGCATTTAGATGTCTAGCATGCTAAGTAATAATTCTCCCACATCAGTCAATTAAAGAATCCCTAAGTTCACATCAGCGTAACACACTCTAACTGCGCCAAGGAACTATTACAGTGCCTCACATTAGTATTCAAGAGTCTAATGGCTCCCCAAGCAGGCATTGTCAAGATACACCCAAAAGGCCTCACTGGAGCTGTAACATCATCCTCTATACAAAATCTGTGGATTAAACACTTGTTTAATAGGCTCCAACATGAGAGAATGTAGCAGATAGTGCCTATAGTGTCAATCATCCATGCGTAATGGGAGAAACTAACACTTCCAGCAGCCATGGCAAACCAGATTCAAACTGATGGCAGCAACACAATCATTCTACCAGCACCTTCCAAACACCATAATGGCACAAATTCCAAATATAGCCTAAATTAGATAACTGCTAATATTACACTTTAAAATTGCTGAGTCATCACACAAGGAAAAAAAATAAAAAATGAAAAAACAGCTTATCAGCACGATGGAGAATTTGACAGGAACCCTCAAAAAGGAAAACTCCTAATCAATGGCATCCTTCTGTTGTGAAATGCATGATGGTGCAAGTGATCATGATGTATAATTTCCCCCAATACAGATTCATTTGCATTAAAAAGCATGTTTATTTTCACTCAGAAGCATTTTATCTTGCAATAATGGCTTCCAAACCTCTCCTGTTTTTGCCCCAGAAAGAAGATGCTGTTTTGGAGGACATGGAAATGGTACAAATGCAAATAAGCTGAAGATAAAGTTGGAATCCTTCTGCTTTTCCCTATTAATACTTTGACTGTCTCTGAACTACTTTGAAAATTATGCTGTTCTGGTGACTAAATATATATATATATATATCTCCTCTTATTACTGCAAAAAAGAAACTGTACTTCCTAATACTGCAGGAAGGACACAAACAACATTCAGAAACTTCAAAGAGGTTTGAAAAGGGAAAACAAAAGCAAAAGAAGGAACCAGCCCTTTTCCCCAACACTACTTGACCTAGATGAAATGTATAATAAGAATTACATTGAAGACCTAAACCAGTAGCCACTCAAGTAATCTCACTGCTAGTAGCATTGTGGAAATCGGTGAAGTGTGACAACCCTTCTCTGACAACAGCAAGAAGACACATGAAAGATCAACTTTAAATAAGGCTGCAGAGTGAAAAGGATGATTTTAGAGTTCTCTTTTCTCATGGGAAAACTGCTCAGTATTAGCTGCATCTGTTGCTGGGGACTGTGGTTTTGGTATATTGTAGTGAAGGTCTGCCGGCACAGCCACATGAGCAAACCCATGTAGCATAGATGGAATTAATCCTGACCAAGAAGTGCTAACAATGACTTATATTAATCAAGTGAGTGAAATCCACTATCTCAAGAAAAAAATAGTTGAATCACAATGAAGAAAATGTTGGCTAAAGTCACTTAGGTTATTACAGCAGCCAAATATTCTAGAGTGGAAATAGTCACAGAAACAATGAAGCTGCAGGATGGTGGTTTGAAATGATTGTAGTCATCCAAGCTGGAGTCAAGTCTGTATCACCTTTGTCAGTAAACCATTTCTTCATGAGGTCTAGAGAGCTGCCATTTCAGTGGTACTTTTAAACATTTGAAGATGCATTTTGGTGCAGAGGAAAGGACACCTACTAAGTTTAGAAATTTGAGTCAAATCTTCTTCAAAATATATCAAGCCCATATAAGTTATCTCATTCTTAAAACAGGCAAAGTTATCAGCTTTCTTTTTTTTTCTTCTGAGCTTTTAGCTTTCCAATTACTTTCTATAATTAGAAACATCTTTTGAAAAAAAATATTACTCAGATTCTTACAAAATCACCCTGCCAGCATTGAAATTCCAAGTGTCATGAGAATCCTAATAAAGCAATCTTTTAAATGGCAAGGCTCACACTTCTCTGCTCTTTAGGTGCTACAGACATGCTTTATCTTATTTCTTTATCCTGCCCATCAAAAACTGTCTGCAAGCACATCTCAAGAGACCTGTGTACTTTCAATTCATTTTCAAATGTGGTGGGGTTTGGGTTTTGTGGGTTTTGGGTTTTGTGGGTTTTGGGTTTTATGGGTTTTGTTTTAGCTTGTTTACTTCGTTCTCTTTTTCTAATGAAAGGGTGAAGAAGGAAGGAAAGTGTGATTGTTTTCAGACTTGAACCTATTTGCACAGACTTGCTTTGTGACTACACAGTCAAGAAGTACTAAAAATGCCTCTGATAACTGTAGCGCAGTGGCATTTATTTTGTTTTGCTTTAACTAGCCTCTTCCTCCAGTGCTCTGAATTGCCTTAAGCCTTTTAATCGAGTAAGTGGTCTGAAATAAAAAAAATTCTTTTCCCAAGTCTGTTCAATTAAAAATAAGTTACAACAAGTAAATATAAAGCAAGATTCATCTGGTAGGTTCCTACCACAGATAAATTATCAACAAGTGCAACCATAGACTTGAATAGATTTGCAAATGCTAAATACTTTCAAAAGTGCATGAGTAACTTGGAAGTAATAGTCCCATATTTAAAAGACAGATAAGAATCTTGGTCCCACTGATTTCTGGTGAAACTCAAGATACTTCTTTCTGAATTAGTGGTATGCAAAGCACAAGTAACAGTTTGGCCAAGCTCCATTCTGCCCTGCCTGTCTCTGCCTCCAATCACACCCTCTATTTCCCTTTTAAGGCACCCTTCTCATATAAGGAAAGCCTTACTGTCATCTTCTCTGCAAAACCCTGAAAATTGTCCCTTTGTCCTGAAAACTTTAAGTTATTGCAAACCCCCTATAAGTAATTATGGGCATATCAGTGCCTATGGGCATATCGATGCCTATGCAAGTTTCTGTGAGAGATCTCTTGAAAACCATTTTGCACTGGCTCTTCTTCAATGATTCAGATAAAAACCCCACACTTTTAAACTAACTTGCAAATAAAAGTGTCTGTAGCTGATACCACAAAAACATGATAAAACATTTTTAATACATATTTTTTCAGGAAATATTAACATAGCAGTCTGAGGGAAGCTTGATAACTCAGAAATGCTTTATAACACCTTAGAGGAACCTCAACTGAATAGAAACTGAAACTTAAAAAGACTTCATAACCAAAAGAGGCAGTTTTATGTTGTGACATAATGGAGAGTACCACTACAACAGTCTCCTCTCAGATTGCATGTTCCTTCGAAGACTGCAAAGACTTGACAACAGAAGAGAAAAGAAGCTTGAATTCTCAGCACACTTTCCTCCTTCAGCAGTGTACCCAGCTATCACACCTCCACTGGCATGCCAGAAGCCAAGAGAAGTTTATCTGCTCAGTTTGACTTCTGATCTTTCTTCAGAAGCAATGTTTAACCTTTATTTTCTGCAAAATGTCTTAACACTAACACTTCATGTCTATCACCACACAAAAAACCTGTCAGACTAGCTAGTGGTACATGCTGTGAGGAAGGTTCACTCCTTTTGAACTCAAGGTCTCAGTTCAGGTCTTAGCAGGGAAGCCAGCCTTACAAGTGTGTGAGGTTCATGTGCAGCCAACCCACAGAGCTGTCACAGCTTTAAAGTCTCTAATACCCCCCCACACAAACCAAGATCCTGGGCTGTGTTAGCACAGCTGCCTGAAATACATTCTGAAATGCATTCTGAAAACAGAAATAGAAACAGAGCCAAAGATAAAAAAAATTATTTCCCATCCACTGAAATCTGAATAGCTTTCAGACTCTGGGTTCTGCACAAGGTCCTTGATAACACCAACAGCTCCAGCACAGAAAACTTCACCACTGCCAGCTGACAATGCAGATATAACTGCATTTGCTAGGTGCTATAGCACACCTATTAACCAAAGGTGAACCTTGTCAAACAATGGCCCTACCCACTTGGTTCTAATGCACAATGGAGTAGCAAAAAATGTTTAAGTCCCCATGAAAAAGCTAATTTTTTTTTTTTTTCTAAATAGAGACGAATTTATGGTACGGTTTTGAACCTGAGTTTTGACAAAACAGAAAAAAGTATGCTTAGGTTTTTGCCTGCGTAGTAAATGGTTGTTACAGCTGCCAAAATACCGACACAGCAGAATAATGGCACCCAGACCAGCTCCCAGTGGAGATTTCTGCTCAATAACAGATGTGTGCGTGATCATGTAATGAAATGCCTAGCAAGAGAAGCCAATTATACAAATGAATGACAATAAAAATAATATCAAGAGAATCGTGTCCCACTAAATGATGTCAGAGGGTTGATGCTTGAGCCATTTTTGGGGCTTCAGTGGAGTTGCCTCAGCAATGAGATTTAGGGCCTGCTTCTAAACTCTTTGTGGTTGATAGCACTGCTATTGCCAGCACAAGGCAAGCATGACACAAAGATATTGTGACTTGATGGCATTTTTTCAGTTAAAAAAGATGATTAAAAATCTGACTCAAGAAGCCTGCCACCACTTCACTCTTCTGTCATGACTGTGCCAAGTTAATCATTTGTCCTGTCTCTGCTGGAAGCAAAACAGCTTCGCTCTTGAGTGCTCTCTGCCCATGTGACATTAAAAGCTCACATGAGCACAGAAATGTTTGATGATTATCCAGAGAAATTACGGCAAGGAAGGTGGAGAGCAAAATGCTGCTATTGTTACTCATCTTAATTGACAATAGGGAAGGAAAACTGAGTAAAGTACTCAAAGAAGGAGGACAACAGGTCTGTCACTTTGAAAAAAACCAGAAAGCTCCAGATGGTTGCCACTTTCACGGAGCTGCCTCAGCTGTTTGTGACATGAAGCCTGTGCTAGTGCCAAGCTGTCAGAAACAGTATGAAATGGTCAACCAGAATCATAAATGGGGTCCTTGAACGTACACAGTGGAGTGTCAAATATGAACTTAACACTTCCTCTCTTGAGACTATGGTCTAGTATGTCAAAATACATATATCAAAGTAATTCCAAAAGGACTGAAAAGGGCAAAGTATTATTCAACCCACAGTGGAAAACTGACCTATCTTATTCACTGTATATCACTAGCAAATTTCTTTGTGCTCTTATTTACAAATGCATTTGCCTCTGTGTGCTCTGACCCTTACGGATTTTATGGTAATAAGCCTCATCTCTATCTTTTCTACTTTACATTGATTTTTTTTTTCAAATACTTAGCTGTGACCTTCACACTGTTTTAGGAGGTGCAAGGGAAAGAAACAGAGATTATACCCAGTATGTATTGACTGAAGGTATCTGCAAAGAAAGTATCTACGAAATGATTATTCGATGACTTTCATTCCATAATGGAAAGACATGATTTTCACCATTAAGGAAGTATCTCATGACAGTAATGTAGGACAACAGCTCTGAGTTGTGTCAGTCACAGCAGGGGTTTTGTCAGGAATAATTACCCAAAGGTAAACTGACTCATTTCATGGAATTCACCAAAGGATAATCACCTCACAGTGAATTTTGTAGACTACTCATGCAGGATGAATCTAAACAAGCATTTCAGAGGGAAAAGGCTCTAAAACCTAGTTCAAAGCTGTGAAGTTAACTTGTCTTTCAGTCATCTTTAAAATGGTTCTTCTCACATTCAGCAATGGATGCAAACTAATAATGAAAAATGGGAAACCCTAGCATATGCCTATGGAATTTCTAGAAGGAATTTAAGATCTTGAAAGAGTGGCAGAGAATTAATTATTTGCTTACTTCCACAATAGCAACATTTCTGAATAGTTAGTAGAAACTCAAGTAATAAACCAACATGACAATGTAAAAAGCCCTTAGAAAAAAAAAGGGAGGTCAGAAGACAGCACATTATCAACTTTAAGCTTCAAACTGTGCCAGGGAGTAGCCAAGACTAACACTTTCCCACCTGATTGATGACTGCTGTCCCAGCAGGAGTTTGCACCAGGGTTGTTTGCACAGCAGTGTCTCTGTCTCAGCTACTCTATATGTGTGTTAGCCAAGAAAAAAATTACTATGTGTGCTTATAGTTTGGGTAGGATCCTGTTTGCAAGCTTCCACATTAGTAAAACTTGCCCAGATATGTATGTTCCAAAGAACTCCAGGTTCCAATAACAATGAATATCATGTCTAATACCCATTTTTTCCTCTCATAAAAAGTACTGTATCCTGCATACTACTGAGCAGACTGGCTGCAACCCAGTAAAGCACTCAAAAGACTGTGGGTAATCTACAAGGGGCTATTTGCATACTTACCGAAAGTAGGTGATTAATTTTGTCAGAGGTAATGGTCATCAGTGATTCTTTTTTCCCTGCAGACTTGAAATCATGAAGCTTCTCATCAGTCTGACTAACCCTTTTAGCTTCAAAGGAATACAAAATCTGACAAAATAAAATACGAAGTCCTCCCAAAAAATCACATAAAATATGTACTTTTTCTTAAATCATCTACATGAATTCACAGAATCATCTTTATTGTAATTTTTGCCATGACAAAATCAGACAACTATCTAAATTAGTATGGTCTTTGCTACCCTCTAGCCACATTTCAGTTCTGTTTTCAGTTCTGGTTCACATCTCTGGTACTATAGCAATACAAACTGCACTACATACAGAAATTATAAGAATAATAGCTGACATCTGTCAGACTGTAGTACCTTCATCACATAAGCTCAAACAACTAACACTCAGGTGATGAGAAGTGTTTAGAAAATATTTTCTACAAAAAAATTGCTGTGGGGTCAGGATTCAGAGTTACATGTCACTGTAAAGTGGGCTATCTGCTCCATGTATTAGGAGAAAAACTGGAAGATATAACTCAAAGAATAAACCTGCTTCTGCAGGAGATTGCACTGGATAACCTGATAGGGCATCTGTTTCCATCAGCAAGTCTCGTTCACTCATTATATTGATTCATGTGTCTGTCCTAAAACTTTTGCTGAACCTAGCACCTATAATTTACCTCGTGTTTAAACCCTGGGCTTTAAAAAAGCAAATCCTTTCAAAAAAATTGGCTTATGTTCAAAAGAGAGCTCCTGGATTTCTAAACTATGAGTTTTAAAAGTTTCCTAAGCTTCTGCAGGGCCAGGGCTGTGCTGTACTGACTGTTCGCTACCTTTGTTAGCAGAAGAGTTGGTATTTTCTCCAGTCTTGCTTTCTGCAGCACCCATGTGCCTGTGTACATGCAGGCACACATCTGTGCATGTACAGCTGGCAAAATATTTTCAACTTAAAAACATTTTAATTGCAAGTGGCTCTATGGCATTGTCAATCACAGCTTGATAGGTACAGTTCAAAGAAAACATTTTGCTATAGGAAATGAAATTATTTGAAAAACCAAGAAAAGGGGAAAGAAATGAAAGTCTAATCTGTGGTTGACATACAGTCTTATTCTGCTAAGAAGCAGAATCATAGCAACAAATATAGATCAGCTAATTGCGAACAATGCCTTTGTTATTTCTTAGCCGCCAGAATTCTTGAACACAAATAATTCTGAAGATTAAATGAAACACTGGCAAGGAAATATTTTATCAAAGGCCAAATATTAAAACATATGTAACCTTTCAAAAATGTCATGTTCTCTTGCATGTATCTGGCCTTCGCAAATTCTAAACCATTTTCCACAGAGGTAGTCAGGATCACTGATTCATAGTCTTTCACAAATCAAATTTTTAATCAAAGTTATTTATTATTATTTATTTCCTCTCCTTTGGAAAATCTACAATACATTCAAGAGGTTCTTTATCTTTTTCAGCAAGATTATTTTTTTTGTTGTTGGTTTTCTTTTGTGAATAGCAGACTGGATCTCTTTTCCTGTATCTTGCTCTTTCTTTCCTTTCTCTTAGTAAAAAGGGTGTGATAGTGTTCTGTGTTCACTGCACTAGGATTTAAATTCTTTGTTTTTAACCCTTTTTGAAGCTTTGAGGTTATTCATGTCACCTTTTATACCTGGTGAGATGGTTTACAAAAAACAGAGATCTATTGACTGCTCCCTTAGTTCTATTTCATAAGGTTAACTTCCACTGAGTTACAAGACCCTTCAATACTGTTCTTATAGTTCTCACTTTGCTTTTCTTTATGCCTACACTGAAAAAACTCTAGCTTCAATTACATCCATGACAGGCTAGAAAAGCGAAAGATTCTGTTCATCAGCTGTTTCACCAGTGTTTTAGGAGATTATTGTGACATTGCTTTGTGTACTTCAGTTAAAACGTCATTTCAAGGAAAAGGTATACAAGGATCAAATTTAAAAAAGACTATTTTAGAAAATCATGCAATTATTTTCAAGGTTATGCTAGGACTTTTCACTATCATTACATTTGCTTAATGATTTTCAATTTAATAATTACAACAAATCATCTACAATTGATTCACTATATACAACTTAATATAGAGGAAATATTTGGGTTTATCTGATTACGATGACCTACTGGAGTACTACATACTTCGAGAAAGATAACATAATTTTTTAGTGAATAATCTTTCACTTGACTCAAACACCCATAAAGCAAACAGCTTCATGTATAAACTGCTCAATCCTAGCTCAATGATCAGTGTTCTGCTGCAGCAGTTTGTGTTTAACTGGCATGGCCTAATGTATGCTTTAAGACAGTCTGATCAGACATAAACGTTAGATTATGACAAAGCCTCTGTGAGTTCTCTAAAATACTCAAATATCTTACTGTAGATAATAGATCCTGTGTCATGAGATGGCTTTGTAAAATTCTTTTGGGTTTCTTTGGTATTCTGTCATCTGATTTACCCTTGATATTTGTCTGTGTTGAACCTGAACTGATTTCATGCTGGTTTTATGTCAGTGTAACCTCACAAGGGCAGATTTACTGCCTCCTTGCAGCTGTTTTGCTCTACTTCTGCAATGCAAAACAGCTTTTAACTGTTTCAGTAACAACTTCAGCAGGGTTTACAACTGCCTTGAATAAGAGAACGACAAAAATATGCATGCTAGTGGCACTTGTAGAGAGATTGCTGATGGTTTTCAGGAATGTTAACTAAGAACCATGTCCTTTATGTTCAAGAATACAATGACACTTTTTAGTCTCTATATTATGATTTTTAAACACCGTACAGTCTTCTTTCATTGTTTCCTATTTGCACACTATGGATTTCTCTGGTAGCAATGGGAGGCTGAAATCCCGGCCCCCTAATATTAAAGTTCAAGAAATAGCTCCAGTTGCATTCAACAGGACTTTGCTCAGAAATGTAACAAACATTCAGAAGAAGCCTTCCAAATCTTCCAAAAATATCTACATGTATTTTCTTCTGGTAAGAATGCATAGAGAGCAGAGAATTATTTAATTTGCTGAACTTGAACAAAATTCTTAGACTTTTTGGATTGAACTTACAAAACACTCTATATGGTGAACAGGTGGCAGCATAACAGATAAATAAACTAGAAATTTTGCCTATAAAGATACCATATAGATGGCTACAGAAGTTTTAAATCATTTATTTATTGTTCTATTAGGTCAAAGCAGTGGCATATTAAGTCATAATCAACTCAGCACAGATAGAGCAAACAGAGGAAATTTTTCTTCATCTACACTAGTGCAATTTCAGTGATGCCAAAGCAAAAAGACACCATATATTCCAAATTGAATCAATGACTAATCCAAGTCATACCAGGCCCTGAGTTCAAATTCAAAGTGCCATTTTTGCACGCTTGATTATAACTGCAATGTCCATAAGCAATTAGACTGCCAAGTCCATAAAAATTTTCCTCAGCAGGCTTCTGTCAGATTTTCTCAACTATTACTGCAATTATGCATTTCATAACTGCCACACCTGCAAAGTTGCACATGGGCAACAAAAAGCCAAGGCATTGCTATTTCTGGCTGGTAAACAAAGAAACAATGATGAAGGTTCAAGTTCCTCTCACTACAGAAGAGGTTGACTTAAAAATTAAGATCTCCACATAACCATATGATTCCAGATTCCAGTGCTTTGCAAATCAGATTCAGAAACAAAGAACAGCAAAGTTCATGTCTTCATAGAAATAACCTGTATACTGACCTTGCTTTTGGCAAATCTTTTCTACAAAATAAGTAAGCAAAAAATAGGTAAATGAATACCAGCATGTTTGTGGGTTTTCTCCATTTTTGGTAATAGCAGCTAGCTTAGATTCTGTTTGCTGTGGTCTACCCTGCAGCAAGAGTTCTATTATAAAAGAAAAAAATAAAATACATGTATAAGATTATTAGTCTTAAAATAACCAGTCAGGAAAGAGATTCATTTCAGTTCCTACTTCAATACACTTTCCTGTTGAATTTCTATGGAGTTACTATCCTGTCATAACAAAATGTTAAAGGGGAAAAAGAGAAAGGGAGCATGGGAAGTAGTAAAGGCTAAGGGAAGGGTTCCCATGGGTTTTGGAAGACAGGTCACATTTTGATCACAGAATGACTTGGAGAACATTTGGGATCCTATCTGTCTTGGTGTTAAAAATTGCCATCTTTTGATGCAATGGTGCTCTGAGGGTGCTGAAATAACACAGTGGCAGTCCCCCTAAACACAGAGTATATTAATTTTTCACAGCTCACTCACAGACTCTACCCTACTTTAAAAATTAAAACATCCATATGTTCAAAAAACATATTTCACTTGAGCTTGAAAAAGCCTACCCTTTTATGCTAAATGTAGAGTACTGAAAATTCCCCACTTCTATTTCATTAAAAAGCAAGAAAACAAGGTGATTTCAAAGCTAAATGAAGTTTTGGGTTTTTATTTGTAAAGTTCTTTTCATTTTTGGTCTATGAGACTTTGCTCTTACAGTTTGGTAATTGATACAATAGGAAACTCAGGATACTGAAACACACCCATATTTATTAAATGCTTTGTGAATACCATGTAACTCATGAACATGTTTGAAAAGATTTAAAATATCTGTTCAGGAATCTGAATAACAAACAGCATGTAATAGGTTATAAAAGGCTCTTAAGCAAAGGAAAAAGCAAGCATTCCTTGAGAATTTTCTGATCTGGAGCCTTAAAACAATGGAAAATCTTTTATTGACCATAAGAGAAATATGATTCACTTTTTTTTTTTTTCTATTATTGTTATAAACACTTAATTCTTCCCCAAACCTGGATTGCCTAGCGATATGTTCCCAGAAATGCTAATACATTAAATAGAAATATTTTATAGGATCAAGTTACAAAATCTAGATCTAAATTTCCAAAATGTCATTCTTTGAATGCAGTCAAATCTGGCATTTTGAATCAGAAAAGGAGTGTAAGAGGATTTCCACAATACCTATTTTTCCTGTCTTCCCCAACTAGTACAGAGTTAATACAAAACACACAAAATGCATCTCTGTCCTGCCTTTCAAACCATGAGGAAAAAGAATAATTAACAGGAACAAGTGTTTGCACATAGTTGATCAGATTCATGATGGATGCTTCTGAAAACTTGGGTTAGTGATAGCACTTTTTCCTTCTCAAGCCTGTTTCAGACCTGCTGCTCTATTTACTTGTTAAAGTAGGAACATCAGTTTCAATTATTTTTAAAATAATCAACTTTTCGTATTTGCTGATGTTCTAAACAATAAATTATTATAAATACCACAGTAGAATATTTTATCAGTAACATGCATATGATGTTTAATATAGAAAAATATTAAGAATTTGCTGAAATGACATTTTATATGTGAATATCTAATAAGCATCACAATGAGCAATAGATATTAATAGGCAAACATCAACTGCAATGATATCTGCTTAATAGCCTTATCTCACTGGTTTTTATCAAGACAGAAACTGTAGCATCTTGCTTATAGATATTTCTGTGGTACCTATCACTGCAATTTCAAGGAATATTTGATTGGGATCGTCAAACACCTATAAGTTACTATATCAAGGAGCCACTAACAGTTCAAGCATCTTCCCCACTATCTCAGTGAGAGAAATATTCTGGTCCATATTTGCTACTGGGGATACATCTCATGCAACCATACATCCAAACTCCAAAGCAGCTTTCACAGACCATAGAGGTGCACTTTGCAACATCTCCTCTGATCTGGTACAGCACTAGCATTTGTTACTGATGAAGATTGTTCCTAAGCTTATCCTTCCTACTGTCACCTTTCACCTTTCATTCACCAAACTCCTTAATAGAACTGTTTTGGAAAATATTTAAGAGAGACCAGTATTTAAAAAAAAATATTATCTATATGTCTGATTTAGTACATATTGATTTTGTAGCTAAAATGCTGTAGTAGTACTTACCCAGATGGGAAGAACTGTTATTTTATCACTGAACAGGGTTTTGATCTGGGGACACTATTGCTTTTCGACCCTTAAAACTCCTGAAGGTGTTCACATAATTCACATCACCTGATGCAAAATCCTTTCCTGAAAGCCAAGATCTTGCTACTTAATTCTGCCAGAGAAGAAACTGCTTTCTTCTAGAAGTATTAAATCATTGACTTAATAATTCCGTTGGGGAGATTAAGTTTTTAATTTCAGCACATTATAGAAAGCTACAGTTTCATATAAACTACTCCTTTGAGGAAGCATGGCTTGTATTTGTAATTTATTAATTTCATACAGGACAATGTATTTATTTCACTGCTAGTTCCCAAACGAGACAAGCTATGATGAAAACTTCCAGCATCAGGGACGAGAATAGAGCTTACTGAAAGGATGTTGCATGTAGGGAGAATGAATCATCGAATCGTAAAAGTTGGAAAAAACCTCTAAGGTCATTGAGTTCAAACTTTAACCTAACATTAACGGGCTGTCTTTCATACCAGAGAAAACTGAGGTACAAAAGAATTAGATGACTTGGCTATGGTCACATATCACATGGCAGAGGCAGGGAGAGATGACAAATGGTCTGACTTTAAGACCTGTGACTTAATCATGGGAAAATAACAGTCTTTTGAAGGATAAGTGTGTGTATGGGCCTTCAGCAATGTGTATCACATGAACAGTGTCCCCTAGAAACTGCAAAGTATAGAGACTATATTGAAAACTGATATTTGAGCCATAATAAATTGATCAACCTTCTTACTAAATGAAGACAATTTTTTTTCTTCTTGTTCAATATCCTGCTCTCAAGTGTACTACTCAATTCCCAGTTCAGCAAGAAACAGACAACATATATTTCTTTTCTGCAGTTCAACTAACTATACTTACAGTATATCCTGTTTATCTACAGACATATTTTCATTGCCCATTCCCTTGTAAACTTTCATTTACATTATTCTTCTAGTTTTGTTCTAAAAATACTGTTTTTAGTAAACTCGTACATGGACAATTCTGTCACAATAATAATGAAAACTTCAGTTCACCCAGTGTCAACAAGAATGACACAATATTTCTCATTTCCCAGAACCATGACTTTGTCTTTGCACTAAAATAATGAGAAAGTCTTTAATTTTCCATATACATGTAGTCCCCATCTTTACTTGCCAGCTAAGATACCAATTTAAAATGCTTTCCGTTGAAAAATACTAAATTTTCACTTTCTAATATGCCCTCTGGAATCCTCTAATACATAGTCTAACAGAACTATGCCAGAATTAACCAGCCAGAATTCAGCCTGGGGTTAATAGGAACAGACTGTTCGTTCATAAGGGCTATTTTCATCATATATTGCCAAAGATACTTTCTTTTCAATGTCATATTGTTTTCAAGGGCATCTTTCTCAATTCATCCGCCTCCCAGCTGATCTCAGTCTCCAGTCAAAGAACTAAATTTCACCTACACATATTGCTTTTCTTCACTATCCTAACAAGTTAGTGATTACTAATGCCAGTTTTTCCATCTTGGACTGCCTAGCAGCAGGAATTAATTTGTTGTAATTCAGGAATTTTTGCAAAATCACTACAAAATGCTGCTGAAAAGATTAATTCATTTTCCCTGTATTTAAAGTTGATATAACTTCTGCTGACTAGAGCACTTTGATTCACTGCAGTGCATACATGCTACATTTTTTTTTCAGCTTCCTCCAGCCACCAGTTTACCACCATCTAAACATGTTTGGAAACCTAGCTGTCATAGAAGCACCACACTCCTGTGCTTGCCATCCTGTCCAGGCCTGAGAGAATAGTTATATATGGCTTTTGTTTTATTTTGGATAGTTACAGTAGAAGATACAGGAACAGAGTCTGGCCTCTATCCACAAGGATCAGCTAGGCATGTGCCTTGTTGTTCATGATCTAACAGTGACCCTGTTCCCCTTACACAATAGATTTATTAACACTCCAGTGGAAACTACAGATAGAGCTGGAGCTGTAAACAGACCTCACCAGACAAGTATGAACAGCTTCTACTTGCCTTCTTCATGAAGATTAATAGATTCAAAAGCCAGATGGGAACAACATCATCATGCACTCTCGTCTTCCACCGAATTCATCCTGGTGTCAAATTTAATTGCTGTGATTCCGTGATATTTTTTAAATGTCCAGTGACTAAGAATAAGGCAAAAACCTATGTGAGTTGTTTCAATGGTGAATTGACTTCTCAGCTAAACGCATTGTCTGAATTTTTCTTGTTTCAACTTCCATGTTCTGGATTTTATTATAAAGTAGGGTCACCCCTCTAACTCCAGTATTGTTATTCTTGTTTTCTTACCATTATAAGCCTGAAAGAAATATTGTCATACATTCTGTTCACAAATGAGAAATAAATCACATTTTTTAAATGCCTGCCATGTCTTATTGCTTATACAGATACATTCTTTGAAAACTGGTTTGGTTTTTCACAGAAAATTACTAAGCAGAAATCTATAAACACAATGATTATTGTCTCCTTCCTCAGGGCCAGTTTGTATTTCATACTCATACAAGTTCACAAAACAAGTCCAAAAGAACAACCAACTTTCTGCTTGCCATGTAAGAGTCAGTCAGAACCACAGGCCTTTTTCTCCGTCAAGGTACTGCAGGGAGAAAATGCAGTGCTTAAAAATAATGCATGACATAAGAACTTTGAATATTATTCTAGCTTTCTAGTATTTCTTTGGTGAAGCAACAACATGTAAGTTAGCATATTAAAATGGTTGAACTTCTATTAGTTTTATAAAGTGAGGCAAAATGAATCAGTATTTACAAGGTTATTATGACTCATATTTTTACCTCAGGAAGCTCAGGAACCATTTACTATAGTGCCCAGGGATAGCACGGAGTCACTTCACATGTTTTCAGCAGATACAGCTGGTCTGCTATGTTGCCAAGGAGGCACTGTATCTGGAAAGAAATAAACGTTTTTTGGATTTGCTTAGTTTTCTCTGGCAGTTACAGTACCTTATGGTCACAGTGATGCACCTTCTCATGAGTAGGTAGTTCACTCACACCATGAGTTTCATGCTGCTCACTCTTTATCTGTAGAGCATCCATCCTGGATGTCAGTTAAATGTTTTGACTTTAATGCTCTGTGACTAAATTACTACTCACAGCATAAAGTAAAATTTCTTTTTATGAGTGAAATATTTTCACACAACCATGTTACAATTATCTTTTGAAATTTGGAGGGAACACTATGTAATCATCAATGTGAGGAGGCATGTTTACTTATAGAATCAGTTGGATAGGAGGTGTCTATAAGACATTTTGTCCCTCAAAAAGCAATCAGTTACTGAATAACCCACTGCTCTAACCATTTGTGACATGATTTTGTCACATCATACTCATATCTAGAGGAAGAGATGCTCTCACAAATGCAGAACGATGATGGAAGGAGTGGGCAAAAGCAGCAGCTGGGCTGTGAAGGAGAATTTTATTAAGAGAAACTTAACTGTCTGGCATTGCAATAATACAAACAACGATTGCTCTGAGGAAATGACTTCCCATAATCATATTTTCTCATTGTAAGATTATTGTACCATGAAAGTCTCTTTTTCAAGGAGCTGGACATAGTCATTTTGGGGTTTTTTTTGTTTCTGGCTGTGCAGGGTAGAAGTACAAGTAGAAGAACTAGAGCATACAGTAATCCATCTTCCCACACACTGACCTTAGCAACCATGGCAGATCCTGTTCTGATGTAGCTTTCTAGGCTCAAAATGTTTGCTGGGACTGGGGAGATGGCATAGGGAATGAACAGCGGAGGATCATATTCCTCCTTATTTTGGTAGTGCATTGATTAACACATCTAAGGGTTTCCAAAACCGTATTATGAATAGGCACTTGCATTAGCCTTTGAAAGAAATACTTTCAGCTGATACTTGAGCAAAGGAGGAGTGAACAAGAAACTGGAACTAGTACAAGGATTTCTACCTGGCTCTGAGAGGGGCTATTTGTCTGTCAGAGTTCATTATCCCAGGGACCAGGCATGACTGTTATAATTTAAGTATCGTCATACACCCTCCAAATGGCATTTTTCCTTAGTTGTAACTTTTGAATAATAAGGCAGGAGGGAAGACAGCTGGAACACCTCAGGAGGAAGCCAGAGGCACGGTCTGATCAACAAGATCTTAGCTATACCAGATGCTGTATTTGTCAACCCATATCATATCTATAACAGTAATATCTGCCACTTTACCTGAAACAACAGAACATAAACAAATTGATATTGTTCAGTCATCAGGGCTGAGGTTGGCTAGTAACAATGATGGAAAAATCCAAAACATTTATAACAAAACCAGCATTACCAGATTTGAGAATTTATTCTCTTTGAGGCTGTGAAGACACTTCAACCAAAGGAATTAATCTTTTTTGGTTGTTTTTTGGGGTTTGGTTGGGGGGGGATGTAATTTGTTCTGGTTTTGCCAGTTTGGGTGTTTGGGTTGTTGTGGTTTTTTATATAGCCAGAGCACAGACAAGTCTCTTGGTCTCAAGTCTCAAGGTTCTAGAAATCATGATTGTATTTCATAATAAAATGGGAAAAACAAATATTACCTAAATTTAACATCATCAGTAGTTAAAAATATATTGTCTCACTTTTTGCACAGTAATAACCTTCTTCTTTCTCATATCCTTGGTTTTATTTTTTGCAGAATGTCTTCATTTCACCAGAATCACCAAAGTAATATTTTTAGCCTGTGAATTTGTCTTAGCCTTCACATCTGTAAAAAGGTTTAAATGTTATTGGCCTGCTCTGAATGAAATCCTACTACTGTTGGAGGATTCTTCATAATATTCAAACTTTCCTTAATGCATCCGTTGAAAAGATTTTTATCTGTAGGTTTTATTACATTTCTCCCTGTAGTTTTTGTTACTTCAGAGTTGTTCCTTGTGTTTTCATCAAGGTTGAGGAAATCAAAAGGGCAAGTCTGAGAAAAAATATATTCCAAACTTAAAAGTTCAAATATTTTTTTTTTAGCTTTACCTATCTGTACTCTTGTTACATGATTAAGTTTTTCAAAATTTGGACTCCATGCAGTCATTTACAAAGGACATTTACTGTACAAAGTCCAGTCATGCTTCTATAGAAATTTGTGTAAATCAAAGTAGGCGTGTAAAAAGGAATGGCAAAGATGGTTTTGTATATGTTTAGTCCACAATATCAATTATTTACTAAAGGTTTTTATAACTGAAGTGCCCAGAGTATAATTTAGTATAATTAGCAGGGACCAAGCATTTCTGAAAGGTTTAAAATTCTCTTACCAGGAAAATTGATGAACATCTGTCCAAAAGAACAACAATAATTTCAGAGACAAATAATTTCAGAGACATCATGCCCTAGAGTTTCCAAATTTAAAGTATTATGTTTCTTATCTTTTGGGTAAAGACATGCATCGCATATCATAGAATCTTAGAATGGTTTGGGTTGGATGGGACCTTAAAGATCCTCTAGTCCCTACCCTCCTGTATGGTATGTCTTGTCCTCTTCCATGAACATAATTTCTTTAAACATTATAAAACCCAGATGGATATTTGAGGAGTTTGATTTTTACCTTCTCTTGAAATTTCTACAACTTGAAAAGAGACATGCACATTCAAAGCAAGCTACATTTTACACTGAGGACACCAAAACAGTACATGAAATAGTAAAATTCTCTGCAGTGGCACACAGAAATCTGCCTCCCCTTCAGAGAGCTGTAGTCTCAATATAATCACTGTCCTGCTACAAAATGTTACATTCACACTGAAAAAGTGTAATTTGCAAACATGTATAGGCATAACCACAGAGAAAGTAAGCAGATTCTAAGAGTATGTATAAGATAATGTGCCTGAAGGAAGTAAACTACACAATATGTGAAAACAGAGGAAGTCTTTTTTCAAAACCTTAACAGTGACACATCAGTTGCCCTCTACAGGTGTCTCTACTCTTAAGTAATAAATGGATTTAGCTTTCTCTCACCAATGGCAAACTGAACTAAAACCTCAGTCATTACATTTACATCTACAGAAGGAAACCTCAGCAACATCCTGAAGCATGTCTGTTTTTGTACACTAGTGCTCTGCAAAAAAAATCTTCAATAGCCAAAATTACTGTTAAAATGGGGCCCCCAAATGATCCCTAAGTGAAACAGTTTCTGTTGCTTGGCAAAACTGTTTGGAGAACATAGTCAGACCAGAGCCATAACTCTTCCAAAAGTCTGTACTAAAACCACTCATATTGCACAACTGTAAGTGATGACACCAAGGGTGATGTAAGCTTTTACTGTGTGCTCTGCACATGGTACCCATATTCCACAATGTGTCTGTAAACCTTACTCCCCCACACTAGCTTTTGAAAGGGGCAACAAACTACAGCACTGTGGAAACACACACTTGCCAGATTCTTCACCAGATAACAAAATAATATGGTATCTATCTCCTAATCAATAAGATTCTGAAAGTGTGAATGGTGTGCCTTCACATGCTGTTAAAGCACGCACAGTAGTAGCACTACCAATAAGCCAGGTATAATGCAAGCAATAAAGGGAGAGCTGTGTGAGAGAACACAGCTCAGCTACAGGCAAAGTACACTGGGAGAAAAAGGGAGACCATGTGCAATATATGTCTCTCCAATTTTTTTCATTTGTTTTAGTTAAATTACTTTTATTATGAACACAGTATTTATAGTCACATTAAAAATTATTTCTTCAGAGGGATTTGAGTTATTAAAAGATTATGTTTATACCAGGTTTCCATTTTTGCATTTATAATGACCTCTAATTTTAAATAGTTACAACCAACTACTCTAATTCTCATTATTACACAGGTCATTCCTTTTCCCTACATCACTCTTTGTTATCAGCTCCACTAAGCTAATGTATTTGTAAATTTTCATCTGCAGCTGTGGTATGCAAGGGATTAATATTTAAATTAAGTATTTATGCTATTTTTCCTCATCAAGCCTTTAAACTGGAGTGAATACAAATTAAATTCCTCCAGGCTTTACAAGTTTAGATCCAAGGCCAGGTCACAACACTGAAGCCCATCTCTCAGATAAAAAATGGTACTTGCACAGGCTAGATTCAAGGACCCTGGAAATTTTTGGAAGATCAGTTTTTTATTTGATTACAAGTAACTTTCCCCCTCTAATTTTTTATATCCCACTTCTCAAATATACTTAATTTCAAGAATCTGCATTGTAATGGAGGAGCTGTTGGCAAATGAAGAAAGTTGTAAATCATATATCCATAACGAAAGCTGAAAAGCACATTAAAATTCACCGTGTTTCTCTGAAGGAATTCGTAGCAAAGATATAAGTAAATAAGTTTGCACCTGTCTGAAAAATTGGTCTCTGCTGTACAGCCGTCCATTTATACAGGGAAACAGAATGGTGCTTAAGTAATGCAGAGGGATTCAACTGCTCAGGACTGAAAATGGATACAAATGCAAATAAATTAATTTAGTCCACAAAAATTAAGCCAAGGACTGCATAATTTCAGGTCATAATTTTGTCAGAACAGCAGAAATGAAGTGAAAAAATAATAAAATGATAATGCAGTGGACCGTGGTGAGTCCTTGATAATGTACCTAAAATCAAAACACCTGACATAAGCAGTATGACTCACAGTAATACTAGCTGAAGGTCTCATGAGAATAAATCTACTCCATTACTGTAATATGTGTAAGTGCCTAAAAGGTCTTTTACCCAGACACTGATTGAGCTTGACTTTGTTTATTTAGGAGTGGGTCACTAATTCAGCATTATGGAAATAAAGGAATATAGAGGAAGACACATGTGGCAGTCTCATGAAAGCTGCGTTCTTGTAAAGTCCTCTTTGTTTTGTGAACTTTCAGTAGCCCACGATTTTTTCATACATTTTTCACCTTCTTATTCCCCTTCATTTTTGTTCGGTTCCATTTCATTCTCTTTTTGCTTCTCCTGCTTGCAGTTATACAATATTCTGATAGGAGATGGTTCTGCATGGCAGGAACCCAAATTGCACTGGAGTTAGTTCCACCTGTGGTGTAATATCATTCCACAGATTTCAGAAACCTGAAAAAAATCAATATTGTTAACAATGCAACACCAAAACATGACAATCAATAAAGAAAGAATGGCTTCAAGTGAAAATAATTCAAAATTTAAAAACACAGTGGAGAAGTAAAAGTCAGAGGCACTATTAGAAGGTGTAAAACTGCACCACAGTATCTTGCATAGCAATCAGACTGGTAAGTATGCTAGCTGTCTCGAGCAAAGGAACACTTTATATTGGGGAGGAAGATAATATTCTCTGTCTGCACTATTCATCTAGCCAGCATTATGGGTTGCCATTGAGCCTTTTTGTGAGTCTCAGTTTATGTCTTGAAGTGTGACCTTTGGTTTGTCTTATTTTATTTTAAATAATATTGCTGATAAAAGAAATCTGCCACTTTCCCACACCCATTCCAAGTATTATTTTGATGATGTCCAGGGAAACATAGTCCAGATCCGTATTACGCACCAGGTGAAAAAGACTGTGCTTTATAAGATGATGCATTATTTACATATATATTCACAACTTTGATATTTATCCCTTGGACACATTTCACAGATATGGTTAAATTAAATGCATTAGAGCGAGCTCTTCTCACCTCCTCCTCCTGAAGTCAAAGTTTTCCAAGACAACTTCTATTTCAAATTCTGGACAGCTTCAAAGAGCTATCTTCAAAAAAAAAAAAAAAGCCTCTCTGATATATATTTTCTCCCTTCCTCACTATATATGCATAATTATGCATAATACTGCATATATGTAAAGAGAAAATGGAAGATAATACATGTAATTCCTACACAGCAATTAGTAAAGCTTCATGCCTACCTTAATATCTTGTTTCACCCATCAAAAGGTGATGTTGCTGCCATCACCACCTTAAAAACACTGTTACATTGCTGTTATTAAAGGAACTTTAAGCACCTAACAGCAGATGTAGGGTGCTTAAAACCAGGTTTTGCTCTTGAGCTCGTGATTGTTACGAAGAATGATATTCCAGTTTATACCATTTTGCATCCTTTTTTGATACAAAGATTGTACACTTCATCTGATATACCTTGAGACATTAAAATACAGGGCATTTATGGCATACAAGGAATGCAAGGTGACAATCCTGAAAAAAACCCCACCTCTTTTTTCTGCCTAATGTTACAGATAACACTGAGACACTCTTTACTGAGGTCTGTAACTGCTGAACTGTCCCTATTTGCCTTTGTCAGGCAGTCTGCAATGGTAATTATTGCATTCTGTAATTTCTATGCAAATTAAACATAGGTCTTCAAGTTGTTAGATGAAAAAGGCTGAAATTCTCTTGGATTTGCGAGTTCCTGTTGCAGGAGTCATCCTCAGTAACCAAGGAGAAACCAGTGTCTGCCAGGTTCTGTCTTTTTTGCACTTACGCGCTAGGGCAAACCTTGATTTTTTTTCTCTTGCATGCTTTTTTTGAAAGCACTTCTAGAAAGAATTTCTAGAAACTTTGTTTCTAGAAATTAAAAAACAAATTCCCACTGAGTACCAATATTTTTTACATGTTTAGGGGAGATAAATTTTATCTGAGCATCTTTTTATGCAACTCATCTTTCTTCAAGTTGTAAACCTGTGGAAATGTAGGCTGGCTTTTTTAACATTTGAACTATGTAAACAAGATGTTATTACAACTTGGAGGAATAACAGTGTCTTTGTGTCAGAGAGAGAGGCGTATAATAAAATGGATGATGATTATGAGGAATGGACTATTAATGGTTTTATTATAGATGTAATTTTTAAGTAGACAGCCATTTCTGGAAGCAGTCTCTAGCACTTCTATTCCAATCTGTTGAAAGTGTGTTCGTAAGTCAAAAAAATTATTATAACATTGCGTAAATTTTCTTCCCATTTACCCCAAAGCAAAGAAGTCCTTAAATGCTGACAGTCTGAAACATTCAGAGGCCACACTGCTCTCCTTCAGCATGACAGAAAGTCATCTCAGTCACCTGAGCAAAATGTATCTACAACAAACATCCATAAAAAAATTAATGACAGCATCTGTTTCCTCTTGTGTGGTTGGTGGTCTCTAGAGTTTCATCCCATATTTCTCCATCCAAGAAAGCCAGTAATATTCCCTGGTTTACCCTGCAGGACAGCAGATGTACTGGACCTGGAATGCCCTGAACGCAAGCTGCAAATCCAGAGCACTGTACTTGCTTCTGACAAGCAGAGTGACCCTTCGTCATGAGCACAGTGAGGGTCATGGGTCCAGCTTATCACACCAGCTGAGGAAGATCCACACCCAACATGTGCAGAAACAGCAACTCACACTTCGCAAGTGTTGAGGGGAGTCTCATCTGGAAGATGTTGGTCTTGTAACATGTTACTGGAAATGCCCTTTGACTTAGAAATTTGCCAAAACTGGCAATAAAAACAACAAAGGAAAGAAGTAACATCTCCTCAGTTTTGTCCAATCCATGCTTTCCAGAGCGGAGAAGAGGAAATAGGAATCAAACAAAACTGTAACCTTCCTATAATATGTCAAAATGGGAACCTTTCTGAACAATTCTTTGCTGGTAATGTTTAAGGGGACACCACTTCTTACAATTAGGAATCCTGCAAGATGTTTTAATGAGAAAATTAAATAAAACCAGCTTCTGTTACATTCTAGGGGAGTACTCCTTCCAGCTGAAAGAGAAATAACATACTGGTAAAGCATATGATTTCCAGTATTGTTCTCTTACCTTAAAGGAAAAAAATTCTTCAAAACTCTGCTTTCTGTCCCTTAGTGCAAACAAATAATACTTGTTATTTTCAACAAATTCATTGGCTTTCCTTTGAATGCACCTAAATAGGTATTAAAGACACCTTGGGCTTTGTATCACCTGGGAAAAACATTTCTATCATGTTGCAGTTTTAAAAGAGACACTAAGGCCACAGTTTTTGGAACTGAATGCCTACAGCTTGACATCTGAAATACACACTCCAGGCTTCTGAACAATTAGCAAGAGGCTCATATTGAATGCAGAGGGAGTACAGCATCTCTTACATCCAGCTCACTTTTAGATACTTTCACTATCTAGCATTAGATAACTAATCTAAATGCACTTTCAGAGGTAGTGAATAAGCAGTGAATCTTGTGCTCATGCTCTGCAGTTTTCTTAAACAGTCTGAGATGTCTTGAAGTATAATATATGCACTCACTAAGAAAAGTTTCAATATTTAAATCATAAATAATAGGAAAAACTCACTACACCATCAGTTCTGCACCCTAATGTATAGAAAGTTGCATCATTTCAGAAGCTTTCCACTTCCTGCAGGCAGAAGGAAGAGGGGAGGAGAAGAGCCTCCTTGTGTCAGCTGGTATGCTCAGTTTAGTCTACAAGTTTAGCCTTGTTACCTAAACTGTCTCTGCTATCACAATAAGGCAGCTTCTCCCTAGACTGCATAGGTCTCCATCCTATGCAATAAATCAGTCATCTCTTCTGTCCCTTACCCAACACAGAAACACATCGCGTTTCTTTCAGGTCGCCAGAGTTTTGGGAGCAAGAGCCAGAAAACCTGCTACTTAGGAAGCCAACCTAAATATAAACCTAATGTGATATGTAAACCAACAAACGTAATATCCTAGACAGTCCCATCCTTTTACCTTTCTCTGGTTTCCAGAGAGCTTCTTGTCCTGAGAAGACATCCATATCAAAAATAGCAAAGCAAAATAAAAAAATATACAGGAAACTTCATACTGCAATAGGCAGCCTGGACAGACATAAACAGAAAAAAAATTGGTCAGACAAATAGAATTACGCACATTGTGAGGACCTGTCAGGGTCAGGAGGTGATACACTATCTGTGCTGTTCGCACTTTATCTGACCTCTTAAAGAGGGAAATGGGCTGCAAGTCAAATCAAATGTTCATTTTCCCCTAAATGCAGGAGACACTTCATAAATTTATCAGTTCTGATCACCTGCAGAGAAAATAAAACATATCAGGTCTAAGAAATGAGGGTCAATCTCTCAGATCTGCCATTCTTCAGAAAATAGTAGACCTTTCTTCGTGTCAAAAATGAGCTTTTCTTGAATCATTATAGATTAACACAGCTTCCAAAAGACTGGGGATGGTAGGCAGCAGTCAGATGTGCATTGCTAGCAAGGGAAAAAGGTGAGGTTTTGTGATTATGTCATGTTCTTATTTTTTGTTCTAGGGGGAAAATAATATTTTGAAGAATAAACTGAATTATTAAAAAGAGCATATTGATTCAGCCTGCCAAAAGGACACTGCAATATTCATTTTTCATTAACAGTTTTTTTTAATATACTATGTGATGTATCCTAACAAAGGTGTTTATCAAATCAGCACCAGTCTGGGGAATTTTAATAAGGCAAGCCTTTAGTATTGCACAGATTACATCCATTTGTTATCTAGTACCTCAGCCAATTTCAGTCTCATTTCCCAAAACAATCTGCCTCCAGCTGCTATCCAAATTTGTCCCTGTAAAATGTTTCCATGAATCCTGAAAAACTGTGAAAAATAAATGAAAAAATAGTGTTGTGCCATAAGGATAGACATGATGAGGACAAGAGAAAAAGATATATTTGTAGCACACATAAAGGAGGCCTTTCCTTAGGAAAGTCCTCAGGTACATATCAATTCTTGCACTTTAACTGTAAGCACATGCTCAAATTCCAATGGCCTCAGTAGGACTTTATAAGCTACTTAATAAATGTTGAAATATTTTTCAGAACACTGCTGGTTTTAATCACCCACCCCAATGCTTTACCAGAATCAGTGCCTCTGTGTGTTGGTAAAGATTAAAGTAAATAATATTGGCTATAGATTTCCATTTTGTCAAATTGAAGCCATGGGAGGTAAAATATAAAAAGAAATAGTCTCTGTTTTTTCCCCATGAAACGCAGGTAGTTCCAACAGACAGGTTCAAGCGCAGGATTAAGGCCTGCATGTTTTCAGCTGTTAATAACGGTTAATTATGGTTAATGGCTTTGTCTACCCATCCCTCATCAAGATGGCTTTATTTGCTGTGAAAGATTGTTTCTCTTCCTTTCTTTTACATGCATGCATTTTTACAGAAACTGAGTAAACTAAAACTTGGAACATTTCCTATAAGGTCACTTTCTTTATTCTCAACAAGAAATCCATCCAAGTCTTAGAAGCCATGGGGCAGTATTCACTACTGCAACCCAAATCTGTCTTTTTTTATATTTTGAAGTTGTTTTGAACCAGTTAGTTACAGGCATAGGAAGCTGAAGAGCTCTATAAAGACTTCTTCTTAGTTAATTTCAAAAGAAAGTAGAAACATTTCAAATATTACAATTTCCAGTCTGCTTTGCGTGAATACTTTTAGACAGCACCTCTGTGGTTGCTGTCCTACCAAACTCAGCTTTTCATAGAGAATTTTGAGAGCCCACAGAGATCAAACTTTTCCTTCAACTCTGAAAATGGCACAGACGACCTCTTACCAACTTAATTTACTTAAGAAGCAAATCTAGGCTCTCCTCTTAATTTATCTTTGTTAATGTGGAAATACATAAAACATTAAAATTGAACTAAGGATGACAATTTCTTCCATAATAGAATTTTAGCAATTGCAAATACATGCTGATTGCAGCTGGATATCACCTTGTCTCTCCTTTATATCACAGAATGACACAGTAAGTTCACATTTCTGCAGGTAGCAAATGTGTTGATTTTGCACTTTATGAGGAAGGGTAAAGGGACAAAAACTGCATGCGAACAGATAGCTCACAGCATGGATTTCTCTTGCTGGGAAGAATGCCTCTATCTCCAACTAAGGAAAGGCCAACATATATAACTATTAATCAAGTTGAGCTCACTGACAATACTGGCAAGAGTAAAGGAAAAGACCACTGAACGAGGGTATTAAAAGTGGGGAAAAAAATACTCAGAAAGGTCAGTTTTATGGATGACTGTGCAATGTAGATCTGTTCTTTTATATGTATATATATAAAGTGTTGTCCTTACTTACATCCTCATATTACTTTTTCCCCTGGGGCTTCTGTGCATTCCTTAGTGCACTCCAGTGCTGATGTTCACACAGCAAGTAGCTATTAGGTACATTGTTTAGTCCTGCTGGTTCAATATGCTGCTCTCCATGCATTGTACTCATGCGCTACTCCTTACATGGAAGCATTCAGCATAAATTTTCCGGAGATAATCCCATATGTCACTATTTTTGTCATTTTTGAAGCTTTCAGTTACAAAACCGTAACAATTGTCTTGCAGGCATAAAGCAGCTCTATCTCCTACGTTTTCTGGATTTGATTTGCAAGGCCATTTTCAGACAAATTTCAAAAGATTCCTCCAAATCACTGTATATCAGGAATTTATTTTCGCCAGGAAAGGCATTTCTCTATATCATGCTTCTCTGAAGTAGCTATGTACTACTGTTTTCACAGCTTACCCTGAACAGTCACTTAGCTGAAAGGTTTGGGATCAAACAGCTAAAATCTTGCTAAATTATATACCCTAAAGAAATACATGAATGCAGTAGGTGGTGTACAAGAAAGGTTGCCTATGTCTTACTGTAAGACTATTTCTTCCAAAGAATGGCTGACTTTTAACAACTGTATCCTCCACAGGATTGTGCCCAACATCTCGGAAAAAAGCTATCATTGCACCACTGTACTGTATTTGCTTCATTCAGTATGAAGTCAAAGTTCTGCCAAAGTGGTCAGCTGTTTTGTCTTTCAGACAAAGTTTGTAATAAACTTTCTCACCCCTCTTAGTCATTAGGAAAAGTTTAAAGATACCTTAATTTTATGAAGAAACTTTTAAACCGTTTTCTCTGATCCAAAGCTTCCTCCTCTATGGAACTTTACAGAACTTTATTCTTTCAGTGTTAAATGACTTATTTTAGTGGGGGTGGGGGCAAATTCCTTTAAAAGTATTCAGGTTTAACTACTTTCCTCTGAGTCTGTTTTCCATTTAACAGTGGAACTGAGGATTTTTAATATTGGATTTTTAGATTATTTTTAAAATCTTTTCCCAGAGTGGTATGAGAAGCTGTTTCTTCATCAACAGAGAAATTAAGATATTCATCTTCTGGAGCAGTACACTATGTATGCTGTTACTCATGAGACATTGCTTAGAGCTACCCAAAATTTTTTACAAAACCCTTTTCATCAAAACATGCTGGTTTGTAAAGGCCACAAGGTACATACATTTCAACATAGATTTAAATATCTTCTAGCTGAAATTTTCTAAATTCATCCAAGAATATATGACTGATTTGTGTATTAGAAAAAGTTGCTTCAGCTCAAGGTTTTCTGCAAAATATTCCAGTGATTCTGACTTCACTCTGAGGCAGAAGGAAAAGATTTCTTACGACTTCAAAAGGTATCACACAGTGAAGCAGTTCTCCCCCATTCAGCTCCAACACCTTCTAATCTGGGAAAAAAAATCAGGCACCCATTCTAAAGAAAAAGCACTTATCCCTTCAAAATACTTTGTGAAAAATATAGAGCCAATGAGAAAGAGATACAAACCATTTGTTTTGTCTATTAGGCTTCACAGGATGACAGTGAGACTAAAAATGAACACACGGAGCAAAACCAAAAAAAAGCAGCAATAAAAGCGAGAAAGAAGACTGGAAGCGCAACATCCCAGTACATGGATGAGAAAAGAAAACCAAACAGCTGCAGTGAGGCTGGATCTCCCTATCCAACACCAATGCATATTGAAAACTTCCCCTTTGGATAATAATGTTACTGTATTGTAGTGGCAAAAGTGGGGCTGGCATTTCAGCTGATGGGCATTTCATGGGGTCTGGACCTCTGGTTTGGCTCAGGAAGGGCCTAGCCTTGGTCTGTTCTCTACTCTCTGCAAGGTTAGAGCCTGACAGTGTTGAAATGAGTGAACCAAGCTTTGTAATCAGAGACGGTGACAGCAGCAAAACATCCAGAAGATAATGCAAGGGAGATAATCTGTACATACACCCACATACATCTCTGTATTTATCTGTCTTTCCATATCACTCAGGTTTGCAGAAGCTTAGCTTATTCTCTTTCAAAGTTTTAACTCTTGAAGTTGAATGAATAAATTCTTTTCTTGTCTGATATAACACCTGAGATAAGTTAATACAGTGATGATATCTTTCTTGCACCTATGCATTTTGTGGCCATGATGAAGGCAACAGAAAGAGAAAATGATTTGTCGTTTCAAAGTAGTCCAATGTCCCTAGAGAAAAATAGAACACTGAGAAAAAAGAAATGGTGTCAGAAGTCTGCTAGTAAAAGACTGAGCCTCTAATTTCCATGGCTAAACAAGGAATTCTGCCTCCAGTAAATTTACTGTAACACCTAAATAGTCTTTAGCAATTTTATACGTAATTTTTGAGATCTGGTGTCTTAAATAGAACATTTTAATAGGACTGATATTTAAACTGTTAACATTTCTAAAAAGGAAATAAATACTTCTCCTTTAATACCTACATCGTTAACCAAAGTCCCAATGGTCAGATTTTTCTGAGCAATTAATCAGAAGGTAGGAGATGATCCTTTTGTTTCTATATCTAAACGCACCTCTATGGTTGTTCGTTACCATCAAGCCATTTTCTTCTTTCCAGCAAAGGCTATACATCTTTTTCTATTGAAATCTGTGCTAAAACCCTCCCTTAATTGCAAGTGCTCCATGTACAAGCAGGCAGTTAGGGTTTTTTGAGTCTGTGTAAAAATTGCTGGTTCCTTTGCACTTAGCTGAACTAAGACTGCATTTTACACAGTCAGAACATA
This sequence comes from Cephalopterus ornatus, assembly GCA_013396775.1. Classification (NCBI taxonomy): domain Eukaryota; kingdom Metazoa; phylum Chordata; class Aves; order Passeriformes; family Cotingidae; genus Cephalopterus; species Cephalopterus ornatus. Next base: position 164,620 of record VZRE01007539.1, on the reverse strand, counting down.
AGCATGGATATCATGAATGTATGTGTATGGGAAGTAAGGTATTTATTTGTATTTGTAGAATCATCAAATAGGATCCAAAGTCTTGATGTTTCACGAACTTCTGAAGAGCGAGAGTACATGCATAAAAATAATATGTTTACATAATATAGTGAAAATCACTCCTTTAGTGTCCTGAGATTCAATTAATGACTTAATGCCACCTAGTTCCTCCTTAAGGAAACAAATTATCAATAATAATTGAAAAAGAAGCTAGATTTTTTTGGAGACAGATGGGGCGAGAAAAGTCAGTGGTAGAATGAAAGTATTTAAAGTATGAGCATTACTAACCGAAAAAGAACAGACTTTCTGACCTCTGTAAATATTGGGTAGAATTCTCAGACACTTAGGGGTAAAAAAAAAGGTTTCATAGACACATGTACCAACCTACCAAAGAAACTAAGGCGGGGGTGGTAGGGGAGGAAAAGAGCAGCCTTCTGTTTTCACAGTCCGTGGTTAAAATTAGAATTTGATTCTGAACAAATCTCAAAGACCACATCATCTGCGTTCCTAACTGATGAATAGGGTATGATAAATAAAACCAGTCTCCTTCTACTCATTTATATGAATTCCGAACTTCAAAATATGTAGTCACTTACTATCACTCAAAATGTGCCATTTACTCCTATCTGAGTAAAGTTGATATGCCATTCCATTCTTGGGCTGCAGTGAGATAATGACTTGTTATTCATGCTTAGGAAATTATTATTTAAGTAACTTTCAGAAATTTTCTTTTGTGACCATGACTTGAATCTGAGTTCTCTATGGATTTGTAGAGAACACTCCAGAGTGTATGAGTTATATTGTGACTCTTATAGGAAAAAAAATCCCCTATCAAAAGCCTCACAAAAGCCAAACTGAGAGCATCCTATCAAAGTAATTTCCCTGGTTGTGTGCAGTGACTGATTTGTACAGATTCCTTAGTTTTATTCCTCAAGATATGCATATTAGAGCAATATTAACAACCTAAATACACTTTTTTTCCTACTGTGTCCTTTTCAATACCTTAATTTCCATAGAATTCCCATTAAAACAGCTTTAAAGTTAATACTTAGATAACATATCTTTGTTTTTGAAATTAATGTGTGCAATTTTATCTTGATAACTTAAATGATGCTATTTTGAGTTGGTCTGTTTCTAATTCCTCACAATTTGCAGTACTGTTAGACAGTCAACAGCTTGTAACACATGCTTATCAGTATTAAAAAAAAAAATAATTGTTGGATTAATTTCTTAAACTTCTGACAAACAGTAACAACAAACAAAATATGACTGCATATTTATTCAACAGTCATCAAGCTAGGTTCCCTAACATAGCAAGAAATTTGTATAGACCAGAAAATTCAAGATATCTAGAAGACATGAAACACAATATGCAAAAAGGTCACACACCTTTCACCCTGCAGGGAAGCACCCAAGAACTGTACAGAGAATAAAAGTTTGAGATCGCTCTGACGTTTACATTATCGCAGTCACAACAGAAGAGGAAAAAAAGGCCATAGGTTGAACACAGACCACTAAAAACAGAAATTACTCCAGATAAGAGATGACGGAATATAAAATCAGCAATAGAAGGCTCTTCTTTACCTACCCCATCAACTAACAGCTGCCAGCTCCCTCTTTCCCCAAAGACTACACAGGAATTTTTCAGGTGGCAATGAGACCTCTCTTTCTGTACTTTGCAGCAGTAGCACGTTACTTGAGTCTTTTACTGTGAGGCCAAATGAGCAGCATGTCAATCTCAGCATCACATACAGGTCAGAAGAATCTTGTACAGTTGTCAGCAAAACAGAAGCAGACATGGACTGACCCCTGGGAATATATAGAGCAAGCACCTGTTAAAAGGAGATGGGCTCATGGATGGCTTATGAGGGGAGGATGATAGGATTAGTAACCTTGCTCTGAACCTTGCTCTCTCAAAGAGAACTGTTTTTCTGATTTGCCATTCATCACATTTTGCTACTGTAGACTCAGCAATCGTGTATAAAAGTAGCAACTTTTACTGTACAAATGAGATTAAGTAAATCAGAATTTTAAGGAGCATATGCAAGTTTGTGCTTTCTGCTTCAACCTTTAGACACAGCATGATAGAGGAGACTGCAGCACTAAAGAGTAAAATTGGATGAAACCACTGTCATTTGCCTACTCTATACCTTCACATCAATGTTTTCCCCAAACCCCATCATTATTTAATTTCTCCTGATGCTGATGCCATCTAAATTGTGATTGCTAACCTGTCTGTGTCTCTATGCCCATTATCCACTAACATAAAGGCTCAAATTAGCTCAAATTCGCCTGTGATCCTCAGTTCTGCTCAATGAACCTGGTTCCTGAGCCCTGCTGATGTGAGGTGATTGGCATGGGTAGGTGAATAGCCACAGCACCTGGACAATGAAGTTCACAGAAGCAGGGGGAGAACAGAAGGTGATACTCCTGAACACGTGTAAGACAGGTACTTTGTACAAGAAGGGAACTTTTAATGCAGGAGTGTGTATGACCATGCTTTGAGTTTGATGTAGGTGCCGGAGCTGGGGGTGGAGAGACTGGCACAACTTAAGCAAAGAGATGTTGTCTGCTTCATTCCTCCATGGGAACCTGAATCCTACCATAATAGTGCTAGAAAAGTACTGTATGTTTTATTTTAGTGTATTTTTATAGTTGCCATTTAGTTTGCTCCAGAACTTGACTTTCCAAGCCAATTCTGTCTTAGCATATGACAACGTTCCACCTGGGAATACTTTAATGTTTTCTGTTGGACTAATACTGCATTTGGCAATGAGCTTTGCATGAAATGATGGGAAAGAAAGAATTTAAAACCTTGAAATATTGCACTTTTAGACATGTACAATCACAACATGGAAGAAAAAATTTCATTTTTAAAAATGTGTTTTCAGACATCTTTTCCCTGTAAAAATATTCAAACTAGTCTTACTGTTATGCCTAGAGAGTACTGTATGTTTACCATGTAGATTTATCGCAGTGTAACTAATAACATATTTTCATTTATCACGTGCCAACACTAATTTTTACACCCAATGTTATACTTACTGTACAAAATTGTAGTGGTAGCCATGGTGGCTTGACAGTCTATTAAGATTCCAGTTATAAATTAAATTGAATTGTTTTCTACATTAAGCTGTGTTTCACTTTGTTCTTAATGAACTTAATTATTCATTCAAAGCAGTACATAGGTTTCAAAAAACCTCTATAATAAGAAATGGCCATAGGTAATAGGTCCTATTACTCAAATATATTATATTTTTTAAAACCCTTGATAAGTTAATGGTTTACAGTTGTTTTGAAATTGAATCTTACAAACTGACATACATCACATTGTTTTTTCTCCATCTTCCTTTATGTTTTTTTCCCACTGCTAAAGTTAAAACAAACAGATAAAAGAGAGTCTAATCTGACAACAGAAAGATCTGTTTAGCCAAATTTATATACCTGATGGTTCATTTAATATGTAAAAGTAAATTTACATTTATGTAACACACTCACACAGAGATATGGGTGCCTGTATATCCAAAGACAATTTCATTAGTAACGAATGGCAGGTAAGCTACTTATTCATTATTTAATTTTCTATATTTAAATCAGAACCACATATAACAAACAAATCTGAATTCAGTTACTGATTTAGTTCCATCCTTGTCCTCTCTCTTGTGTTTCTCTAAATGAAGATTTCCAGATTTCTGGACTGAAGGAAAAAGAATAGCAGGGAAGAGAGATATCCATGGGTGTCTCACTTACATAAAGAAGATGAATAAAAGAACCTGGAATTATTATTACCAAAAGATATTCTGCACTGCCCCCTCCCTTTTACCACTAAACTTCAAAAACCCACAGCATGAGCTTTTTTAAAAGAGGCTAAAACAGTACTCAGACATTTGGTTATTACAGCCCTGCTTATAAAACACAATAAAGCAATAGACAAATGGCATTTAGCTCATCCAGAAAACCTTCCATTTAGGATATATGACCTGTAGCTCCACAAAGACTCAGAACAATTTCCTCAAAATGAAGTGTTTAATCTACAGAAGAGGAAGTGAACACAGAAAAGAAAATGGATTTAACGGAACAAATTGTCTATATGTACTTAATTTATCTGATTTAGTGGGTTTTATAAGATAAGACAGATCTGGGTGCTTAAAGGACTATTGCATAGGGTCTCTTCATCAGCCTGTTCGCTCAAATCTTACCCTGACACACCTCTGTTTCAACTCCTCTGAGACAGTCTTTCCTCTTAAAATTTCTTTGTTCCAGATTTACAGTCATAGTTATTATCTCCTTTCATATCCCAAGACCATAAGTCAAACCAGTTACTGCTCCCAGTACAATAGGTATAAAATTTTAATGATGTAAAGTCCTACACTAGTAGGTGCTAATTGAAAAAATGTTGAAAATCCAAGGTTTTAAGCAAACAAGGGGCAAAATTTCAGTAATAGCAGGTATTTCCATGGGTTGTGCAAAATATTTGAGGATTTTTTAAAAGCAAATAACTAAGTTGATTAGCTTGTTGAGTCTCAATGTTGTTTAATATTTACAAAGTCAGTTTATAAATGTAAAGAGTCTGGTGTGTGTCTTCTTTGACATTTCCTTTCCAAAACAGGAACCATCTTCATATTGCAAACTCATAAAATTGATTCCCCTAGAAGGTATTTTCACAAAACCATCTCATTAAAAGCAGGAGAATATAACAAAAATAATAATTTCTATCATTTCAGTGCCTGTATTGCATTTGAATTGCCGGGTTTTGGTCACAGGGAGGATACAGGAATGGCTTCTGAGAGACTGTGCCAGAAGCTTCCCCCAAGTCCTGTAGTATCAATGCCAGCTGACTCCAGGATGGACCCAACACTGGTCAAAGCTGAGCCAATCAGGAATGATATTAATGCCTCTGTGATAACATATTGCTGAAGGAAAAAAATAGTTATTAGGCAGATGAAATTGCAGCCAGAAAGGAGCAAGGTGAGAACATGTGAACACACATCAAGGTCAGTGGAGAAGGAGGGGGAGGAGGTGCTCCAGCTAGAGATGAGGAATCCCCACAGCCCGTGGTGCAGACCATGATGGAGCAGCTGTTCCCCTGCAGCCCATGGAGGACCATCGGAGTGCAGAGACCCACCTGCAGCGCATGGAGGAGACCCATGGCAGAGCAGGTGGATGCATGAAGGAGGCTGGGACCCCATGAGAGGCCCATGTTGCAGCAAGGTCCTGACAGGAAGCTGCTGACCCATGGAGAGAGAAGCCCACGGGTCAGGTTTTCCTGGTAGGACTTGTGACCTTATGGAGGACCGACGCTGGAGTAGCCTGTGCCTGAAGGACTGCACCTTGTGGAAACGTGACCCATGCTGCAGCAGTTCATGGAGAACTGTTGGCCATGGGATGGACTCATGATGGAGAAGTTCATGGAGAACTGTTTCCTGTGGGAGAGACCCCACGGTGGAGCAGGGAAAAGACTCCCCTCTAAGCAGCAGCAGAAACGACTTGTGATGAACTGACCATAACCCCCATTCCTCATCTCCCTGCACCCCTGGGAAGGAGGGAGCGGTGGGGGAAAGGTGCTTTTAAGATTTGTTTTACTTCTCATTATCTTGCTCTGATTTTATTTAGTAACAAATTGAATTAATATCCTCACTTTGAGCCTGTTTTGCCTGTGATGGTAAGTGGTGAGTGATCTCTCCCAGTCCTTATCTCAAGTCATGAACCCTTTGTTATATTTTCTCTCCCCTGTCCAGTTGCAGAGGGGAGTGAGAGAGCAGCTTTGGTGGATACCTGGAGTCCATCCAGGGTCAACCCACTACAATGCCCTAAACCAATTGCAGACTCTTCCTACTTTTCTGTAAACACCACTTTATTGTATTGACTTTCTCCATAGATTATATGTGTTATAACAAAGAGGAGTCAAATGAGATTTTCCAAATCACTTGTGTTCTTTGGGTTAGACAACATAACTATCATTTTGGCATACAAATTAAGATTTTATATCCTCAAAATTTACTGCATTATCCTAGGCCTACCTGAAGTCATTAGGCCCTTATTAAATAGAATTTATTAATGGCTGTGATAGATAGATAGATAGATAGATAGATAGATAGATAGATAGATAGATAGAAAGAGAGAGAGAGAGAGATTGCCCAGAAATCTGTGTGAGCTTTGATACTGATGAGCTTGTTGGTATTACTCTAAAATGAATAATTCCTAGAACTACAGGGTTAGGTCCTGCACCATATATGGTTTAAGAAAGAGAAGTTACTCCTGCTTCTGTCTCATTTGCAGGTCAGCAGCTATCCTTCCCCAAAGAGTGGAGAGAGGCCTTGAACCTACCTGCAGAATAAATGTCATAACCATTACCTACGCTGATTTTGGATTGCTCTGTCCCTGTTATTGCAGATTTCCGTCTTATTTACCTCACTGTTTTTTGAATCAGAAAAATAGAAGGTACAAGTGTGACATTTTAGCCTAGCGGTGAGATCTACCAGCAGGAATACTGGAGCTGAGATCCTCCTGTCAAGTCATGGTCTAAGAGAAGTGCTTACATCAATACTGTAAATAGGATGGTGGAGCTTGCCAGATGCCACATAGTAAAACTTAAGTAAGATACTTAAGGCCCAGTGGGCATTAGCATTCCATATTCACTGCTTTAGTCCATTGCTTTCCAGGTTTGGTGGGCCACTCTCCTCTTACATTATACAGCATTTTCTGTTCACAGCATTCTCAGCAAAAATTTTATAGTCCAGTTACCTCAGGACCTTTAAATACCAAAGTGCTTAAAAGTTAAGCACTGTGACAGAAACCTTTTGTCATTGACCCCTAGCATTCAAATCCTGAAAATTTTATTCTCTACCTTATTTTCTCAACCCTACAGCCTCAACATAAAATTCAATAAGGAGGATTTCTCAACTACAGGAGATTGCCAACATCATGATGCTTTGAACTAGTATTTGCATTTCTCTCAGAAGAGACACCAGTGAAACTCTGTTCCCTTGAAAGTCAGTAACAGTGTTGTCATTTCCTCACCTTGGGGGACAGAGGCTGAAACACAGCCTTAAGTGAAAAGAAGAAAGTGGTACTGCATGGTGGCTCTGAAGAAAAGGGGCAAAATTTGGATGAGATGAGGAAAATGAAGACATACCTAAATTCTAGTTACTAATTAACATATGTAGTACATAGAGACACAAGTGGAGTTCTGTGGAGCAAGGAGGGGATAGGCAGAAGCTTACCCATGGCACAGATATGAAAAGATGGCTCCTGCATACTTCCACATAACTTCTCATACAGGACACAGACGAAACTATTTCACTTATAGAGACCAGGCTGGAAAAGTGAAAGTGGATTTTGGCAGGCTTTTGGACATTGTAAAAATAGTAATAAATCCATTGGATTTTTTTTGCTACAGCTGCTCAGTAAGAGTTTCTGTTATGCACAGCTTTTTCTGAGTACATAAAAGCCAAGAACATTCAAAGAAGTCACCTACGCAGATTAATTTTTCTGTCTTGTTTATTTCATATAGGTACTCATCGTGTAGTGACTTCAGTGAATTTATATTTGGCAGTCCTTATGTTTAGGTGACAGGGGCTGTGTATGTAATTGTGCCAGGCATAAATAAACCTTGTTTATAAAAACAAGATTTAAAGCAAATTCTTAACTGCTTTGGTGAATGTGCCATGTATTAGTTTCACATATTTTAACCTATTCAAAATTTGAAAGCTGCTTGAAGTAAAAATAAAGATCAAGGAAAACACTGAACTTGGGCTACACAATCTAATGTATAGAAAGCATATAATTTTCTGATGACAACTAAACCAGTTACTTTTCAGGCATGAAAACAGCAAACTATGAATATTGCAAAGATATTTTTTAAACCCTTTGAGAATGTGGGAACTGATACAACCTTTTCTTTACAAGGCAAATGTGAAGAATATTTAGAGAGCTGCAAAAGGCAGTGCTCCAACACAGTTGTTGGAGCAAGGTATTTCTGCTCCTTCCCTGAAGAATTCAGGTCCTGTTGAGAGAGAAAGGACGAGTCTAGGGAAGACAGTTCTCTTGGAGATATGCAGAAGGTTGAGGAAACAGCAAGCTTCCTGGGCTTCCTTGCTTGAAAACCTGTGAATTACTGTTTTCAGGAATTGTAATAACATCTAATATGTTGATGAATACTGACAAATACAATAGAGATTTCTATGCCTGCCTTTCATTAGACTGAAAAAAGTTACCATTCGTAGGAAGTTTCCCCTTTGAAGTCTTCCAAGAGAGCCAGAAAGAATTTTTGTTTCACCATGAAACTGATACTGGACCAGACTGGTCCAGGAAATAATCCATCCAGACCTTTTACCTAACAGAAGCATCATTTCACTCCTTTTCACTTTGTGAAATATCTGTGTTGAAACTAGGTAGCATCTCATGCATTTAACAGTAAATAACTATTTTATTTAACTAACAGTAAATTCCTTTCCCTTCTTTGGTAACTCAAGTTTCAATGTGAAATTTCTCTTTCACTTTGTAGTGCACTTGATAGTTTACTGAGTGTTGTAGTCTGCACATACACTTGAAATCTAACCTTAGTGAGACACATTTTACATAGTCTGTTATTGTCTTTTGATTGAGACCAAATACAATGGTAATTTACAGACTTGGGGTGAAAATGGATTAAATGGATTTCCCCTCAGCATCTTTCTCCTAAGCTATATGTGATAATGATTCTGGTGACTGTTACTGCATCCATCTTTACACCAAGGTGAAATCAGCTTTGGCTGTATTCTGAAGTCATCTGGTGGTCCTCAGCAGTCCAGAGATATTCAGGGTTACAGACTGGAGGTTTTTTTCACTGGTCTTAAAGATTATATTATACAGATTGGATTAAATGATTTGTTGAAAAATAATGAAAAGCTGCTGAAGAATAGAGGTTGGACTACATGGGCACATATATTTCCCTGCTGGTTTGGATAAACATGCATAAAGGAATGTCTGAACTGACAGAGATTAACAAAAAAATAGGAGTAACATCTTTATAGACAGGTGTCTCATCCTGAAGGGAAAGTAAAACAATTGAGTGGAAACCTTAAGTACAGAGAAGCAAATTCCTGCTACAGTGTAGTGGGTCTATTTGTCATATTTACCGTGGGACTATCTGAAGCACTTCTGCCAGAAGCCAACAAGCTGTCTTTTCATTCATAATTCATACTGTTTACAACACAATGATTCTTTGTCATAATGAAGACAAAGATTTCACATCTCTGTACCATCTTTCATCTAGGTGAATCATAAATCACTTAAATTTCATAGTACTTACACATATTGCCTTTAGAAATTTTTTTTTTACTGAAATAGGACCATTACTTCTTGTTATGCCAAGAGAAAACTGGAACAGCCAGAAAAGCCAGTTTGGTAACTCCTTGATACAAATCTCTCCCTCTTCTCTACAATACAGTAAGTGAATTGTGAAGTCCCTTCTTTTTTGTAAATAATTTCTACAGTTAAGCAAAGTAAGCATTATAATTATTTTTTCTTGAGGAATCTTCTGTTGTAAATATTCAGCCATGACTGCAGTGTATACATGGTGGCAGAAGATAAAATATGCAAAAGTTTCTGTCTTTTCCCTCCCTACATATATATCTGATACCAGCCTTCTAGAAAAAATTAAAACAAACTGCAGTAAATCTGTGATGATACTGTTGTGCTTGGGAGGCTAGAAGCTAGATCTTAAATCTATAAATATTATTTTTCTATTTTTTCTTCACATAATTTCAAAACTTGCTTTACATCTTGCACCTTATTGAAAAAAAGAGGTTTGAAGCACACAAGCTTCCTAGATTTGTTTTTCTGACTTTGATTAATAGGACAAGTGTTTACATTTTGTTTTTCAGTGATGTTTTCCTTCAAGTTGCATTTTGTATCTTTAAGCTTACTTTTTTAAAATAAGTCCAAAACTATATGGATTTATATTTTTTATCCTATTTTACCTAACTAAAAAAATTTATACCCATGCCAAAATAGCAGCCAAAGGCAGGAAGCATCTGTTAACCTTTGCAAGGCACTTTGTTTCATCATATTCCTATATGACATTTCACTACTGTACCCCCGAATGAAAAGGGAGCTTATTTCACGAATCACTACAAAATACCTTTCAGATGGTTGCCACACAAGCACAATTATCCTAGGCCTGTCTTGGATTCTTTGCTAGTCTTAAAAACATAAAAGGTCACACTGAACCTGGTTTCTGTCATGACAGCAAGTACTGCAAAAGGTCTTAGCATCTAATGTGAGATATGTATAGCTGCTAAACTAGGTTTTACTTACTGGGATTGAAATAATCCAGGAAAAATACAGTCCAAGACAGTTTGCACACAGTGTTGGAGCAAAATCATATGTTTTGTCTTTGATAATTGACTACAGCAGGATATTGATTAACAAAAGCCTAGCAAAAATAATCAGCTTCTAACCTCGGAAACCATCAAAGGTAAATTACAACACTCTATTGTTACATTATAGCATGAATTTACAGCTATTTCCAAACCTACAGGGCCAAAGTTACTCCCAATTTAACTGCATCTAATTCTGCAGTATTAGATGAAGAATGAGACAAATTAATTTAAAGAAAAGGAAAACTATTTCAGTTGTTATTGAATAAAACTATTTCTTACCTTTAGCCTCACCTGGAACTTCCAACAAGTGCTATAGTTTTCAGGAGGCATTTTTCTTCTTCCTTTTGGGTGAAAACATAAGGTCACAGAAGGAGATTGCTCCAATAGTGGTTGCAGAGAGTTCAATATGGAGAATCCAGAAAACAAATTTCATTTCACTTCCCAGTATAAAGTACTTTTATATAAAATTTGATCTCTTGAAATTGATTCACTTTAAAATAAACAATGTAGTAGTTTTATGTTATCGTATGAAAAAAAAGAAAAAGAAAAAAGGAAAAGTGTTGTTTAAACCTGAGAGTGATCAAACAAACTTAATCATCAAGATCCTTTTTCTTGATGGAATGTTGCAAACAAGGACTTAGCAACATCGGGTCACTGAGGAAAATTAATCCAAATTTTCTAAAGGTTATCATTCATAGCATAACTAGCAGAATGCCTAGTTTGGTGCCTTTTCAGCTGATAAGATGCCTGAGAAAGGAGACTCTGAAAAGACATATAGTTGCAACAGGTTACAGAGTAAATGACTCTACATTATCACAAATTATGGACTTTAAATATAAAAGCAAAATAATCACCTATTAAATGAGAAAAGGCAGGTGGCAAGTGTGAACACCATCTCATCATGGTGTGAATGCACTGAGGAAATGGGAGATGAAAGAAATGTTGCATCCTATAAAGAACTAGAATGAAGAAATGAAAGTTATCCAAATCATAACAAAGCAGTTGTCCGTAATTATTACAAGGCTGAAGACAGAAAGTCAAAACCACAATGAGAGGTTTTTCCACACCAGAATTAATGAAAATGGAATAAAAATAATTAAATCCATCATTCAGAAAAGGTAGTAATTGAGAGCAGAATGCTTCACCAATGAAAGCTTCTCCAGGTATTCAGAAATTGTGCTGTTACCAGACATAGTAGGTAATGGCTACATTACATTATGTTACCAAATGTACTGTCTGCACACAATGTAAAAATTCAAAGGAGTAGAGATAAAAAAGGGAAATTAGAAGCCCAGCCTTCTGTTTACCAGACCTGTCTTGTAGGACTAATTGTAAGAAGTTTGCATAGTAAAACATGAACCAATATGAGCTGAATCATTGACCAAACAAGGACTCTTTTAGCAAAATAAACATTAAGGTTCAATTAACAAGTTTTGATCACCCCACTTGTGATGGCCTAATAAGTATTTCAGATTAGAGCTCTCTATTTATTATACTGATGCTATTTACAGAAAGAATGAACAAAAATGTCACAGTAAGTTAAAACTTACAGCAAAGTATCTGCAAAACAAAAAGTGTTACCCAAAAGCCCTTAGTGCAATACAACTATTTATTTGAAAAGGAAAAAAATAACAGAAAGTGAATTTCTTTATACAGTGCTTCTGCTACAATGCAGTTGTGACTTTTTTTTTTCCCAGACTATAAACATTAACTTCAGTCACACCTTTAACTCTACCATTCAAAGGGAAATCACATGGATATCTAACACTAAGATGGTTAAGGTGAGATTCCTTTTGCACATTGAAGCTATATACTGTTTAGCTAGTAAGGAAGTTAAATGCTAGATTCAGTACCACTCTCAAGCAACAGGCTAAGGATCTTTTTACGTGAGAAATAGGAACACACATGTTTCTCCAATTCAGGTTAATAAGACTTGTGAATGTGAAATAGAAATTTGGATCTAGGCTGCATCTAATCACATATCACCTATCAATTCAGAAGGCCATGGGCTCAATCAAAGACAAGATACAGTCCATGAGTTCATTAGGGTACAACTACCAGGATGTCAATAGACAAGAACAGTGATGGATCTCTGTGGCTCCACCCACGCCATTGTGTAAAACCAGTCCCAGGTCAAAAGAAGTGCCTGAGTCAATTGCTTATATGTTGATGTGCCCTCAGGATTGGTATCTGCAAAAGAAAAATTCTGGACACGTTCATTGCTTAGAGTAACCTCCAGTGCACAACTATTAGTAGCACAAATGGTGTGATGTGCAAGACAACCTACAACTCTTCTATCCACCTTCGTGGATAACCTTTCTAGAAGGTGAAATATCATCAGTCCTATAAATCAATGAAGGCTCTGTATCACAGGCTCCCTACCATAGACATTACTGGTACCAGAGAGTAGATGCACCCTTATCAAGCAGAAAGAAAGTATGATGTTCCCCTAGGGTTATACCATCAGATTATACGATTTCAATATGATAAACCTTTGGGAGTGGATAAATTAAGCCTGACAAACCTGAACACACAGTGGACCATCGTGAATCTTTACCAACTTTGTCTCTTTGTCCAGGGAGGCAACGTGGTGAAATGATGATCGTTCTACTGCTCAGAATTACTTGTATTCTCAGTCCCTGCTCACACCCTGTCCCTGCAGTCCAAATGACCATATGACATGTAGCAGCTGTGAGTCCACATCTGGAAAGTGTTTATTTCCATCATTTGCATAACAGTCCATGACATAGTGCAGAAGACTCTTTCTCTCTTCCCAAACATTTTAAAAAGGCAGAAAAACTACAAAAGAAGTGAGTGATGAACATGATGACAAGTGTTTCTTTCTGTCTTTCACTGTCCTGCATTTTTCTGGGAATTAGATAGAACTGATAATTGATGCTTTGATAACTGTATTGAAAATGTAAAGGGCACCTAGAGAAAAGGAATAAATGATTTTTTTTATGAATAAGAAATGTGTAATAAGAAAAACATGGTCACCAGAGACTGTTGTTTCTCCTTTCTCTGCTAATTACTGCTTAAAGAAATAAAGTTTAAAAGTCTTAATTTCTGGGTCATTTAAATGTCAAGAAAAATTATGCAGAAAATAAAAGCCAGAGGCAGTGTAGCATCTAGACAAATTACTAGTGGGTTTTGGAGATTGCAGAAATTCCACTTAGGAAAATTCCATTCTAGTGAAGCAGTCTCTGAAGTCCATCTCAAGAGAATGCAACTTGATTAACTCTAATGCCAACAAACTCTCAGAAAACCTCCAGAAGTCCACTAAATGCAAAATCTAAAACCAAGTATTTGTAAAAGATCTATATCTTTCCCTCATTATTCAGTCGTTATCTCAAGGACAGTTAAAATTTAGCAGGCAGCAAGACACATGGAACTGATTTTTGACTTTTGGAGAGAATAAACAGCCAGAATCAAAGCTGGGTGCACCTATATACTAATGTCTGGGTTCATTTTTCAGGTAAGGAATTTATAGCAGTATGTCTCTGCTTCCTCCTCTATGTTATGCTTGAGTTACCTCGGTCTCACTGAAAACAGAATCAGCTTTAATTTGTTTTTAATTCCTTGATTAAGTACAAAAAAAAGATAAAAGGTTCAACCAGAGGCTTTCCATATTTCTGCAAATTGAAAAAAATTACATATTAGAAATAAGACAAGATGAACTCTAGCTGAAAAGAGAATCAAGTGCTTATTACTATTTTATGCCTATTTTACCTCTTAAGGTTGGATTTATTATCTTCATTATTGCACTGCTTCCTTTATTTTCTCAAGCCCGTAGGAATAATTGTGAGTCACATTGGTTTGCAACGCTAAAATAAGATCTTATCCAATGTAATGAGATGAAAAAACATTGTTTTCAACAAAGTTATATAATTTTATTTCAACTTTGTAGATTTGTAACTTCAGTTGCCCTTTTATACCTTTGTAAGTTAAATGAAATAAAACTGGGCCTACATGAAGAGTTGGTTGGTTGGTTTGTTTGTTCTTCTCTCTTGGTAGAACAAGATGGTTTTTTGACAGCTAGATCAACAAAGAGATTTAAGTACCTGAAGTGAGGGGAAAAAGTTTAAGCTTAATGTTTATATGTCCAAACAGCCACTCTTAGTTAACAGCTGCTTAATCCTGGAATTACTTATGAGCCTGCCAGTAAACAGCTGTAAAAAAACTTAATGCCCATCCCTTCCTCATAGAAAAAAATTCACACAAGCCATTTTCTCAGTGTCTACCTCCTCAAATCATAGTTTAGTATTTGAGGAAAAGGGGTCCTGTTCTACAAAGTGTTTGAGTACCAAATCACTTCTCAGGGAGCCAGCTAAAGTGAGAGAGAAGGCATTCCCCTTTATTTGCAAAGTCAGAGCTAAGCAAGTGACTCAGCCTCATGATTAGTACTCTCATGCAGAAAATATGTCCTTGGGTCTAGATCCATTAAATATATTTCCTAAGCAAAATAAACAGCTTTAAAGAGCCATATCTACCCCTTCATCTTGCTCACCTGTCGGGTTACAACCCAATCCCTGCTCTGTTCAAATCTTGAATGTCTTTTATGTATCCGTGTAGCCTAACTCAGCTATTACACAAAGCTCTTGGGTATTTATTTTAGAAATGTGGACTCTCAACACCTCAAGTTAAAAATTACAAAGCAGAGTCTAAATGTCCTTAATGCATCTAGCCTTTATACAGAAGCTAACCTAGAAAGACTTTAAAAAGCTGCTAAAGGACTTTATGGAATTCATATCATAAAAGCAAGACACATGGAACTGATTTCAAACCAGGCTTCAGAATACTTAAGGGGTTTACATAGATTTGGCACTATGTATCACATGAGACTCTTGTGCAAAGAAGCAAATGAGGTGAGTTGAACAGGGAGGTGGTGACACATCTACTTCTGTCAGTCATCAGCTACACAGTGCAGAGCCAAATAGCTACTGAACTTAGTAACTGCAGTCTGGGTTACACCACATACTGACAGGAACTGGAAGTAAGATTGTTTAGCCACTTTCACTGAAAATGCTGTTCACTTTGGCATGAAATCCCACTCTCCACACAACACCTTTAAGGTCCTTTCTCAATTCCAGGCTATTCCACTGGGACATGCAGACAAGAATACAAGAGAAAATAGCCAGACAGAGACCAAATGGTGGTGAAATCTGCTTCCAGGTGAGCTTTTAATACAATTTGTAATACATTTAAAGAATGGAAAACAGAGTTCCCAGGTTCTTCCTTCTCTGCTCTCAGCCATAGACTTTAACCATTAAGCTAGGCAGCCTAACTTTTCCCTGCTCAAAGCAATATCTATCTGAATCTGGGCTAAAATTCATTAAAATGGAGAATAATACATTTTAAGCTATTAGATCATGCATGGAAATCTACTATTCAGGCAAATCGAAAGCAAGCAAACAAGATCTAAAGCATACAACTTTAATCTCTTCAGAATCAGAGAAAAAGGGATATTTAAAAGTAAAATGTAGAAACACAATCTTTTTTGGAAATGTACACACAAATACATATTTCATTAAATCTACCCTTTTGCTATCTTCTTGGGAGAGGTCTAGTCCAGCTATAACATTATTTTTCACTCACAGTAAGGGATGCCTAAGAACAGACTATGAAACAAATACAGGTTTTAGCTTTGTTTATTCTAAATGAAAATGATAATTTATAAGAAATAGCAAGCGGTGAAGAATGTCAGGTTTTTTCGTTCCTTTCTTTTTCAATTTTGACTTTAATAAGGTAACTTTGAGGGAAATTTGCAGGAAGATAAGAAGGCCCAACATAAATCACTTCAGCTCTTTAAAATTACATTGACAGGAATGGAAGAATTGGAAAGAAAAGATATTAAAACTGCTTCTCTGATTTTATCATCAAGATATACAGGATTCCCAAGGCCCAGTAACAAACCAGCTGGTTGTAAAATGAAGCATTTTTCCATTAGGCATTCCTCTACTTTTTAAGGCTAATTGGCACTGTGCACAGAAGAGTTATTGAATCTCAAATTAGCCACTTCTAATAGCACATCACATATGTTTGTCTGTCACTCTGGTGATACACTGGGATTGTTGAATAATTTGTTTACAAATAAGAGAACAATCTGTGCTAAAAGTTTTGCAGATGAATAGGGACATCTGGAGAGGAGCAACATTGCATTGATTTTGCCGGAATAGCCCAGACAGACTGAAAAAAAACCCTTTGCAGACCATTAGTCAACAAGATGGCATGTCTTCACAGCTCTCTTAGCTCGTGGTATAATTCAAATGTTGTTTTCAACTTCAAATAATGGTGCTTTATTTCATTTACAACTAGTGTTTCCTGTATGGTCAGTATATTTTTCCCCAATCTGTCTCTACTATCAGATTGATTTTTGTGAAATTGCCTGCACATGGCAATTTCTTCAGTGACCTGAAGAATGCTTGACTGGACAGCAAGCTAAGGGCCAGTGAGAGATGAGAGCTTTAATAAGAAACATCTGACATGGATGGTGAAAAGCAAGCATCACCCAGCCAAAGGGCCATCACTGCTGAGAGAAAAGGAACATTATTTTGTAGGTAGAAAAAGGAAATGAGCCAATGCTTTCCGTATATTTTTCCATGTTCAATTCTTTTCACTGTAAGAATCTTATATCCTTTTGTCTTTGACAACTTCTTTGTGCCATCTGAAACATTAGAGCCCATCACGTAATGTATTTTCAAAAGGAAAGTGTTGGAACATTTTAGGATTTCTCCTTTAGCCAAAGTGTTTCCTTCAAATGGCATGGCTATTATTTCGTGAAATTAGCAGTAACAGAAATATTTTTCATTAAAGTTAGAATAAATTCCAGAGCCTACTGTGCCCATGTATGCATTCTAATAGACTGTTGAAATGACTACAACTCATTATCTATCTAGTAGATTAAAAATCTAATGAGAAATTGACTCACTATTAAGAAGAGATGTTGCATTTTATTTTTCTCATCCTGGTACCTATGTACCTCAAGATATTCGATCAGTAACAAAGCACTCTGTACAATTAGACATCAGACCTGAGCTGGAAAAAAGAAATATATATTCCTATTTTTCTGGGGTTTAGTCAGAACAAGGAAAACGAGTGTCACCTTCTGTGATCATGAAGATCTCCTAAGCGTGATTCTCTACTGGGCATGTGGATATAGTGGATCTCTTCAAGACTAATTTCAGGATTTAGCTATAACAAATTTATAAAAATTTCTTAAACTCTATAATGGAGAGAACTGAAGTCCATTTCTTATTCTAAATCAGCTTGAAAATAAAACCAAGTTAGCAAAATCCTGTGGATCCATAAAAAATAAGATGTGCTTGTGAGAGGTTTGGCATTACTTCTATAAGAGCAAGTCCTCCTTTAAGTTTACCTTGCTTTATTTTTTAGAATACCTGCTCGTTACCTTGCAAAACCTAGATAAAATTTGACAAGCAAGTATTAGCTGGGATTAAAATATTTGAAATTTATCAGATATGCAATGGTGAAGAACAGCATAGGAAAATTTTATCAGATGCCAAACACCATAAAATCTTAGCTTATTAACAAACTCCATTGTTTTACAATACAAAATTATTACGTATTATTATGTTGGAATCCCATTCTATCCAGATCCATGGAAGATATGGCTAATTTTTTTGCTTCTATCCATTCATATTCTGTGATTTTAATAATACATATTAGAAAATTTTGAGTTCTAATTCCACTGCTGCTGACAGGAACAAAGCTTCTGAGCATGGTAGAATAATGATAAAGCATCCCAAGACAGAAATTGAAATGATAATAAAATACCCAGAGACACTTAACTGTTCTGGAGATGTAACACCACAAACCAGAAGCACAGAGCTGGTTGATGAGCAGGATCATATGCACTAGAAAGAAGAAATAAGAAAACATTTATATTAGTGACTGGGAACTTCACAAACTGAGTTCACACAACAAAACATACACTGTATGAAAGGCTGCATGTCAAAAAAAGAGAAAAGTTGAAAATCTCTAAGTCTCTTTGGTAACTTTTACAAATCTGAAATGCTGCCAACCTAGTGGAGCTCTTGTCCAGCAAACAGATCAATAAGCCCTCTTCCCTAATTTTTGACTATATATATGAAAGCTGATCCAATAGGTGTTAATACTTAGCACTGTGTCATCTAATCAGCATCTTCATTTCAAAGACATCACCAGGAGTTGAGATTTTGAACACTCAGAAAATCATTATCCTTGCATTGAAGGATGCACAAAATAAAGCAAGGATAAAAGAGAAAAGGGGAAAAAAGTATGTAACTCATATTTGTTAGCCTGATCTACATAAAGCAGCACAAGTAAGGCAGTTATGAAAAAGTACTTTACCTAAACAACTGAGACATCTTACAAATAAAATACTATACATTCTCTGGTGGAAGAACATTGGAGATGAAATCCACATGAAGCATTGTAAAGATCAAAAAAAGAACAAAGTGAAAACATTAGGTTACATGTGGGTAGAATATGGGTTTATAGTCACTATGCATAGGAGCTAATATAAAAATAAAGGAGAGGAAAGACACAAAAGTAACCAGCAAGGGAATAAGGAAAACTGCTTGTCTTGTCCTCAGTGAAGCTTAAGGATATTATAGTTGGCTCAAGTTACCCCGAAGTTCTAAAAACAAGCTCAAGAACAGACCCCCAAGAGACAGGCAGGACTGAGCAGATGTGGGGACGTGACACCACACTGGAGGTAGTGCTGAAGTCATCAATGAGGAAGAAGCTGATCAAAGTCGCCTGAGGCGACAACATTACAAATGAGTTGGAGGATGACTTTAGTGGAGGTGAACACCGACAAGGAGTTCCCCCTTAGGTCAGTCAAGCAGCCAGTATGTTGTTTCTGGTGTCAGACAAGAATGCAAACCATGGTATTAACACCCACCCATGTCCTTCTGTCCTTGCACAGCTTCAGCACAGACATTTCTTCAGCTTTTGAACACCACAGCAGCTCCCCCGGCACAGATCCCATCTGGAGGGGCTTCATTCTTGCTACAGAGCTTGCAGAAATCAGCCTCCATAGTAAGAAGTGGAAGCCTGGAAGAGTGGGGCTGGTACTGTCTGTCAGGTTTAAAGGGGGAAGGTTCAATCTGCAGTGTGGATTTTTTCCTGAGTGCAATCTTTAACACCAAGTTAGTGCTTGTTTGAGACTTAGAAGTAAGGAAGGTTCATGCAGAAAAGAACTGCAAAATTACCATTACTTATCAAATAAAAACTAATTGACTTCAACAAGAACAGAATAAGGTACTTCTTTCTTTGATTAGCAGTACTTTACACAACTACTAGCATAATTTCTTTTAAATGAAGCAAAGCAGTAAGAACAGACTAACACCAAGAATCACAGCAAGAATACAATTACCTGCTGAACAAGTCCTGCAGATAAGCTTGTGTTTATGGGACAACTGTTTTATTTGCAGGAAAGTACTGGTAATAAATGATTGTCAGAGACAGATATAATTTTAGAGACATAACAAACCCACCTTTTGCTGTGAAACAAATGAGATTTACCTGTAGTCCAAATAACACTACTAAGGCTGAGTAGTCATCCTCTATACCAGAAAAATACATATTACTTGAATTTCACACACATATACATTAAACTGTTAAATGAGAACTGTTAAATAAATTTTAAAAAGTGCCTACCTTTCATTTCCAAAATACTTCAAGAAGATGGAAACCTACCTGCTACAGTAATGTATTTTCTTCGTGCTAATTATCAAGAACTAGAACTTAGCAATTATACAATTTCCTCTAGTGAGGAAGGCACAGAAAGTCTTATTCCTGTTTGCAAAAAGCCACTTCTCAATGTTCTGCCTTTGAAAAGATAATTTGCAGCTGTTTCAATGCCCTCTTATCCTGCCACATTATGTTAAAGTGCACTTAGAGAGCATTTCGTTGGTTCCAAATAAATTCTCACCTTTCTTGTATCTGCTAAAAATAAAGTTCTAAGTGAGAAAACTGACACAACTCTTTCTTAAAACAGTCAATTCTCAGTGGAATTTTTTCTTTTCTAGAATAAAAACAACACTTCTGTTGGCATTTTCCAGAGGAAAACCACTATTCTGGCCAACCTGAGGTTTATTTTACTCCATAAACTGTTATCCTGCTCTTCTCTTTGTGTAAGTACATATTGAGTTTCTTTTTTTGCTCATGTTTAAATGTTGTTGCAAAACCACCAAAAGCTCTGAGTAAAACAGCCATTGTAAAGTAAAAACAAAAAGAACTTCCTAAAATGAGGACCTAAACCTAGAAGGCAGTCTGTTTCCAGTTTAATGTACGTGAAGCAATGTATCTTTGAGAGAGGGACAAAACACAAATGTTAAAGAGCTGCTTCAAGCACATCCCAATTTTTCCAAAAACTGCATTGTATCTTCTGCTTAATATTCATCACAGCAATTAACATCAATGCACAGGTCACACACCTTGTGCTTAGGCTTCACTGTGATGGGAAAAAAAAAAAAGAGTCCCCCATGACTACTCACTCTGACATCACCCTCGACTGTGTTCCTTTGTCAGACAGACCAATCTCTCAAGAACCAATCTCCAATTCCACAAAAGAGCTGAGACAAATGTTCAGCACTATAGTATTTGGGTCATGGGTGTAGGCGCTCATGGGTTTGGTTTACACTCGTGACAATATAGTAAGCAGCTTTGGCAAATAGAAATAGGCATCCATGCAACAGAATAAGGTTGCTGCAAGTATCTTCTAGAAACAAACACACCACAGGTTTGGTAATGAAAGACAAATGGATTATTCTCCCATCTCTTCTGCTGCTTTGTTGAGTAAGGTTGGACAACTCACTCTGCCATCATGTACCAGTTTCTCGGGTACAGGCTGAGGACAATTACAGTTTCTTAAATTTAGGAGGAATCTTGGAAGGTTCATTTACAAATTTTTTATGAATGTAAAGCAGGAAGTTTGAGTAAAATGTAATCTTAATCTCATGGAAGTAATACAAAGCTGTAAAAACTGATGCATAACTTCCTGAGCCTGCACCTTTCTCATCTGATTGTTACAAGCCAACACAGGTCTGTCAGCAGCTACTGCAAAATATACAACTGCAGAGAGATACAACATAAATATCTCTTTTTGGTCCATTTAAACAAAGATTGCTTTTTAAAAAGCAATGTGCATTTTTTATCTCCAAATTGCATCCTTATCTTGCCAGTGGCTATACTCATCACTGAAATTAAGCCAGGATTTGGCACACTAATAATCAATAATTAAGTAGAAAAGATAATTATAGGGCCAATGGGGAAATTAGAGAGAGTAGTTGTTAGTTTATAAATTGATTTGCATTCTAACAGGAGTTTTTATAATGAGGCCTGTGTAGCTGTCAGTAGCAGGCACCTGGAACGTAGTCCATGGCTTTCTGCCACGCTCAGATTTTAGAGCATTACAAAGCAGAGCACTTGTTATGAAGTGAAGGAGGAAAAGGCAAATAGTTGTTTTTGCTAACAAGAGAAATTTCCAACCAAGTACCAATTTTAACACCACCCCTAAGTGACAGAAAAGTGTAATGAAGCCAGTGAGGCGATGCTGCCTGTCTTCTGTCTTGCCAGTGTGAGTCATTCATTCACTATTATCCTGGGCTGCAGCTACCTTGTCTAATGAGGCTAATGAACTGTCCGCTACATCTCTCTAGCACTACTGACATATAGAATTGAATAACACAGCACTACTCGGAAAAAATAGATTAAAAAATGTGCTGAAGTAAATGAATCTGTGTCTCTGAAGGAGCACAGCAGTCATTACGCTCCTTGCTCTTCTCATTTGAACATCCCTTCTTGTATGTTTCAAAAAATTCTGCTGGCAATGTTTTTCAGTTTCTCATATTGTTATGGGGCAGTGTGATTTCCTGCAATGCAGAATAACGGGATAAAGACTACTTAACAGACACTTCAACTTTCAGATTGATGATTATGTGAAGTTGAAGGGGCAAAGAGGTTTGGGATTAGTATTATGAGTTATGGTCTTCTCACTGAGATGGAGTAAACTGGTTACAACTGGAAAGCTATTCCACTGAGAAGGGAAAAGTCCTTGGACAGTTTGTTGAACAACACCATGTCTTTTCCTCTCTGGCCTGCCTTGAGGTCTGGCACTACTGCATGTCCTCCCCTCTATCCAGCCACACAGAACAGAGAGCAGAAAGACTGACCTCAGTGAGCCCTCAGCTGGTACAGAAGAAAGCAGAACTTGCAAGATAGTTCACTTTGTCTATCTGATTCCCAGTAAGAAAGCACTACAGTAAGATTAACTTTTGCAATAAATTAATTTCCAACATTAACACAGCAGCAATAGGGACAAGTTTCCCCAGGACTCCACTAAAATGAGCATGTCTGATCTGTAAAGCCAAGACAACGGCATACATAATGCTCGTGAAGAAAAAAGTACTTTGAAATATCTGAATATAACTAGCTAATCTAGCTAAATACATCCCTGTTCAAGGGCAATAAATGACTCTGACACGTGCACAGTAACTCCATTTCCACTGAATTAAACAGTGGGATTCAGTTTCTCTTCAGTTAGTGTCACCCTAGAACTCTGCTGGTGTATTTATATTCATAAACTCACTGGAAGAGCATTTCTCTAAAGGGCAGTATGTCAAACTCTCATTTTAAATTATTTACTGACGCATTTTGCTACAGGATAAACCTGGTCTTTCATAGAAGAAAGAAAACAATAACAAGATGGGGGAAACAATCTTCAGGTTGAAGAGAGATGATCATAAATAAATTTGACAGATGTTTATGAGCATAATTTGACAAAGATTCACCTTTTTGAGACTCTAAATAAGTGAGTATCATTATTGCAGGGAATCAAACCATTCAAGAGTATTTTAAGACAAAAAAGGACAGAGGAGAATGAGCATTATTTGAGCTTTGCTATTCTTTTATTGTACTATTGACTCAAAACATACCATTACATCACATATACAAATAAGGCATAATAAGGATACTGTATTTCCTGTATTTTTTTCCTATTTTGAACTATTATTTTCCACCGAATTAAAAACCTATGCTGAAAGTATAAGTAATTCATGGAGAACTAGATGGTCTGAAGTGACTGGAAAACCAGAGAAAAATGGCCTTCTCCAGAGAATGGACCAGATCATCTGAAGGAAGCTCCACAGATGCAGCCTATAGAGACCACTTAGCTCCTATCACATCAGCTAATGACTAGAAGTTAAGCAATCTAAAATGCTACTTTCTACCTCAATAATATAGAACTTTGGAAAAATTCACTTCATTTCCAGGGCTTGGACTCCTGATTTTAGTGTGCAATATTGTAATCTGACTTCAGAAGAATCTGAAATATCTGAGTTATTGTTCTTTTAATATGTTCCAGTCTTTAGCTTGCCACTGAATTTGGTTTTGATCAGCTCACAATGAAATCAATGGATACCCGGAGGAATAAGCACCCACATTTTTCATCACACTTTAGCAAAATCAGCATCTTTCACTTGATTATGTCTATCTGTACATCCAAAATAGCTTTTAAATTCTGGCTCTTATTTCCTTGATTTCTCATACTAATTTGTCTGCAATTGGAATAATAATTACCCATCTTTCAAATGCTTTGATATTCTCACAAAAAAATCTCTACGGAAATAAAAATTCTTCACGTTTATCAACTCTCTTGATGTTGAAAGCAAGTAATTTTATTAACATGACACATCCCCTAGGAGCAATCACCTCTTATGTTTCATGATACAAGTAAGTAATACTTTTATTCAACTTACCTGAGACTATGAATAATATTTCAAGTGGGTTCCACTCTCACGTATCTGGTATCAGCCATATGGTAGGAAAGAATAATTACTGTTTATTAAGTCTGCATTAAAACTTTTCAGAGAACAATTTTATGAGATGCCATAAGGTCATATACTTACTGCAGTCATTAATCTTCTCTCGGTGTCTTTAATCAAGCATTTCTGTCAGAACCATTAAAAGGTGTTAGGCCTACCTAAACTCTTAAAATTTTATGCAGTTCTGATTTTTTAAGAACCATCGTGTTACTGAATTATTTTCATAAGTGAATTTGCTCTGTTTCAAGCTCTTGATGACCCTTAGATGCAGGTTCCCCTTATAAAGTACATTTTTAAAATGGTTTCTGAATCTGTAGTGAAAACACCATATGATCATGACATGCTGGTTTTAGAATTACAGTGAAGTAATTCATGTTGTATTCACATCAACAGGTCAGGAGATTGATATCACATGTCTAGCGTGAAGGAAAAAACCAGCAAGCAAACGAGTAGCATTCAAAGTCAGTAGCCAAAGTCCATGGAAGAGATAGTGTAAAATGCCCAGTCAAACTGCCCTGAAGCATTGAATAGAATAATTTTAGGGGCAATTGGCATTGCTGCGTGGTACTTTCAAAGGAAGTGGAGGAGGGAACACTGCTGTAAAGGATATTTATGGCACTGAACAGGGCTACTGCAGACATTGACCTCTATGTCATCCTGCTACGCTCCACCATGGAGGAAATTTGGCTGAGGATGGCTTTGTTATAACTTACACATGGCCATTAAAACTTACATGTGCTACCATGTAAGAGCCTAGACGAGGCAGTCTGGCACTTGGTCATATGCTTTATCCCACAGAGAGTACTGACCAGGCTGCTGTGGCTGCCACACTTTCACATTTGGTGCCACAAAATATCAGCCAAAATATAAATGCAGCTAAATACACAGGAACTAATTTGAATAGAAGCAAGAATGACGGGCATCCAAAACCAAGGACAAAATTAATTAAGTAAAAAAACTGAATTCCAAATGTCAGCTAAAATGTCATTTCCTCTGGGCCCCCTAAGCACTGTAAGAGGAATTCAGAAGGGGAAAATAACAGATGTCAATGGAAAAATCAGATCCTTCAAAGAGAAGTGTCATCAAAAGAGGTGAAGTATGACTTCAATTCATAATATAATTTTTGAAAATGCATTATCAGTCCCTCTGAGGAAACTCAACTAATGCTAAGGAAAGCACCCTTTCCATGCTAACGAAGTTCTTAAGGCTCTCAAAATCTAGAAGTCATTAACAAAATATCCACTAAAGGTACAGGAACTATACAGAGCCCACACAGGAGGAAAGGAAGAGAAAATTTTCTTTGTCTGAGAGACACTCCCTTGAAAGTGCTGAGGTACAGCCTCGAGCAACCCAAGTAAATAGGAGAATCAGAAACAGAGTGTAAATCTCCAACATCCCCTGGCACTGCCTAAATCACCTAATTTCTCCAATTTTATTGCTTTGATTTTCTGATTAATAGGTTAAATTCTACTGTTGAAATGGATGTGATGGAAGTGTTTTATTTCTTTTAATGGAAACATCAAATACCTGGTGATTTTATGGTGTTTTTTTTCCTTTAAATAAAATATTGTTTCTGTCTCCTTCCTAAATCAATAATCAGGCTTTTAAAAGGACTTAGGTTACTAACAAATATCCAATCGCAAATTTTATAAACACAAATAATTTATTTTTTCACTATCCTCATGAGTCAGAGATGCCAGGCTACTTTCATATTGTATTGTAGTGTAAAGAAGGAAGTTTTCAGTTGTAAGCATTCACCAGACTAACAGAGAATCTCTTCACTGTCCTTTCAGAAAATTGTCTCCACAAATTTCTCACAGTTGTAAAAGTTAGAAGCCTGTCCAAAACTCTGTAAGATGTGAGGAAGCCTTTTTTTCCAGGGAAGGGTTTTTTCCAGAACTTTAAAAGTGGGGCTGCATGGTTCAGTTATTTCAGGGCTTCATTTTGGTTACAAAGCCTCCAGAGTTCCCAGTGGGTAAATCCTAGTAATAAACATGTTCTACCTCTGTTTGTAACAAGTAAGAAAAAATGAAAAGATAATTTTTATGTCTCTAATTCCCCACCGGTTGGTCTTTGCTGCATGCCTGGTGATTGCATACAGTCAAGCATATAAAAGAGTCTTTGTGTTCCTCAGCATGCAGGGCAGCTGCAGTCCAGCCCATAAATTGTTTCAGCCACAACCAGAAGGAATGCCAGAATACTGCCTCACAAACAGTGCTCAAGGATATATCTGCCCTCTACCAAATCCTGCCATTTACAAAATTATGGCAATGCAAACATTTTCTCTTTGTATTCTAGATTTGTTTTTGCAAGTTCTGTTTAGCTAGAGGTTGTTCCCTGTTCTGCTTAAAAAGTCCTATTTTAAATAAGTGTAATACACACCCTGTCTTTCAAATGTTTTTTCCCAACACAAAAATTGTATTTCAGAAACTCTACTACTTTATAAATAAGCTTTCAGTTTTGATTGCTTTTCTACACTTCTAATTGTCTAAGTAATTAAATATATTTTCTAAGTCATTCCCTTTTCCCAGAAAAAAAGGCACTGATCATAATTACTGATCATCTTTCTTTCATTGATTATTATTAGTTTGCAGATCTTATTCTACTGAATTCGTCTAGTTATTTCTGTGACCCCATGAAAACTCAGACATTTTCTATTCCATAAAACCTGCTTTGACCATAGGACTCTCATAAATGTAATTAGCAAGATCAATGTCTGATCATGTTCTTTGCAATGAATCTTGACAAGGTGACAATTTGCATTTGTTAAAAGAATAGTGGGCATTTTCAAATTTGTTTCCTAACAGCCTTCTGTTAGGAGCACTAACACTTCTGTCAGACACCACTATAATCCCTTTCAAACAGGCACAGATAACATGGCTTTATCATGTAGAAGTTATATACTCAGATTATTACCCTTCAGGGGGAGTTGTCCTATTCCTTTTCATGGATGAAAGCCATAAAATATAAATCACGGAATTATTTTCAAAATTTTTAGCACTTAGAAATTCACTTCAGGTTAAAAAAAAAGTTACTTCAGTGTTTAAAGCCCTTTCCATTTCCACCACCTTTCTAAATCACAGAGAGCTATTGAAGTACAACAGTAGAGTGGCTGTACTGTATCTGACTAAATGGACAGGAAACCCAGCAATTTGTATACAGAATTAATTTCCTCCATTCCTCTATTACTGGATTCTTAGGAACACTTGATGTCTGTGTTCAACATAATAGAAGTAATCTTCCTCGAATAGCACTTTTAGATATCGTTTAAGCCCAGCCTCCTACTCAGAGATGAACTTTGAAAACGCCCAAGGATGAGGGTTCCTGAACAACTTGTTCCAGTGCTGTACCCGTAGTGAAAAGGTTTCCCTAATGTCCAGAATAAACCTCAGAAATCACTACTTAGTTCCTTTGTCCCTTGTACATAGTCCAGCACAACCAATCCCCCTACACTCTCACCAGGAAATACATTATTTTCTAGACTTTTTTTTATCTGTATTATATTCTTCCAAAGTAATCTCTTTTAGAGACTGAAGAATCTCGTACACTGAAACCATTCTTTGTGCAAAGATATTGTAAATGTCTCAAAAGATGGTTATTCAAACCTTTAACAAAACTAAGTATGAAAATGGATTATTATTTACAATTAAAGTATAATCTCTGAATGACATGAAACTTCACATTGTTGTACTGTTGACTTCCATCCCCCCCCCAAAAAAAAATCCAAAACATTGTCTTTAAGAAAACAATAGCAATATTTTTTAAAGAAAGGCAGAACTATTTATCCAACCAATATGGTCCTCATGAATTTTCAGAAATGAAGACATTGTTTTCCTTAGAAATTTATTACCTTTTCAGGCTGTAACAATTATTGTAATCATTACTCATAAGAAAATCCGGAACATTCACCACTTCAGTTAAATTTAAAAAGCTACACGGTTTAAGACTCAAAATAAAAGAAACTTTTCTTCTTGACAGTATACTTATGTTATGCCTCTAAAGTAGACCAGCTTAATTAATTTGAATCGTATTAAGAATCAAGGTGAATTGCAAAAGCAGTACACAGAAACATGAATCTTTTCAGGTCCTATTTTGAGTAAGTTAATCTAGGTTTGAATATTAATTTATGAGGGTACTATATAATTTCACCATGTAATAACATTAATAAAGTATCTAACAGTAACTGTATGCATCAAACAGGCTTCCTTAAGAAGACCTTATATTTATAACTAAGTAGCAATTAATTATACATCAGTTCCATGATATATATACAAGCAACAGGTTTAGACCAAAAACTATATACTTTGGAAATTGCCAACAGCACTCAGTACTGGAAAGACCGTAACTATCCTATATTTGCATACTATTTAGCTATTAAGGATCATTCAGACAGGTAAAGGTTTGGAAAAAGATAAAATTAATGATTTCCAGTCTGTGACACTGCAGAGGGCATCTGAAATCATTTGTAGAAGCCAAATTTAAACAAGAAATAGATTTCTTAAATTGCAAAGGACTATCAGTTAGGAAAATTATATTGCATTTTTCTCTGAAATAATCCAGGATTATTTTGCCTTTTGTATATAATTACTTCCAAGTACTGCAAAGTATGTGATATTAACCTCTTGATATGGGGCAGAAATCTGAGCAAATAGAAAGCAAAGTTGCCTCATTACAGTCAAGAATAATGAAGGTTAAACCAGGGACAGGCAAATTCTGTAATTATGGATGTATCTTTACATTCTTATATTTCAATTATTACTAATTCTGCACTTGTCCAAGCATGAAGAACCAGTGAAGAAAAGAAATTGTGTCAGTAATTCCTTTCACAAGCTCATTCCATCCTGCGAGACTTATTTGAACACTGAATAGTTTTTCAGATGTGCACAGAACACTATAAACTACTATTTTCTAAAATATTGTGCTGCAGAGAAAGAGAAATAATAATTTTACCTATTACTTGAATTGGCTTAAAGCAGAGCATATAGATCAGCATCAAGGATAATATTTTTAAACAACCAGGAACTACATTGAGTTTTGATGATCCTTATGGATCGCTTCCAACTTGAGGTATTCTATCATTAACATTCAAAATCAACAACTTGGTTTATTAACACCTTAGGGTAACATTATGAAACACTTTAAAACAGCTTAGTAGTTACATCAAAACTATGAAGCCACTTATTATAATATAGATTGTAGATACTTTAAAAGTCTCCAATATTTTACTTAGTGCCTGAAATTTTATATTATTTGGAGAGAGCCAAAAATAACTGCCTGCTATATGGTCCAGTCATACTACTAGTTTCCTATTTCCTAGTCAGTGGGTATACTTCTTCCCATCCATTAGGATGGACCACATGATTAAAGGATATCCTTGCTGTCAGCACTGAACAGCTGTCTAATCAATTTAACTTTAATTTATTCTTGCAAGGAAGTGTCTGCAAGTGTATGTGTATCAGCAGGTATAGCAGCATGCAGACTGCTGCCAGAGGACAGAGCCAATAACGCAACTGAGAAAACACAGATGGTCAGCTGTCTTCCTTTCCCTGGCACTGAGGTAGATGGGAAGGGACTCCTTCAGAATGGGATGCACTGAGCATAGCTTGAACATGTTAGCACAGGAGGGAACAGGAGCCTCACTGGATGTCACTGTTTAAGCCAGACATCATCCATTCTGCTCCCTTCCTGCTGATCTGCATGACAGGCATAGTACGGCTCAAAGATGAGAATGGCACTTTCTTCAAAATTACTGCAATTTATTAATCTCTGAAGAAATAGAACAACAGTTCATGACCCTTTACACTTCTTCCATTTATTCACTAGTAGTTACAGGACTTCAGAACTTCAGTTACTAATACTTCAGGACTTTCCATTCTCTAATTCTTCCTGCGTGATTCTATTTTTTCAGAGCAGTCTATTAATGGAGATTCCTTCTATCCTTCTAGTACTACATAAAAAACAATTAACCAAACCCTTTTGATTTATTTTAATTCTAAAATCGATTGATCCAGAACTATTTAGCCACCCTTTCAGTGTTCCAAACGTTCTTATTTAACACATATCTAGAGAGAGAGGTAATTAGCCAATGTAACTGCAACTTCTACTAAGAAACTCAGCAACTACATCTTGCATGCAAACTTGGGAGCATTTACACAATGGACTGATAGCAAACACCTTCAGTTTGTTTTAATTGTGGGGGTTTGAGGTTTTCTCCTTACATTTCAGAAATTTTAATACTTTTTTTCAGAAGAACTTTAGCTCAGATGTTCCCATCCCGAATCAAAATGTGTAAGTTAAACCTTTTTAACTTCAGATTAGCCCACAGCTATGCTATTACAAAACCAAGCTGTTCATATCAAGAATTGCCTCAACTCTTGACCTCTACTGGCATGGCAAAATGATGCTCTTTGGCTAATGGAGATCTTTGATAACCACAGGGAAAGTTATTCCTCTTTACCACTTAAGAGAGACATATCCTTTTGCCTAAATAAACATGCAAACAAACAAAAAAGAAAATAGTGAAGAAAAGTAGATAGAAGGCATTACAAGGGTACACTTAAAATGTTATGCAGGTGACAAGGAAAACTCTAATCTGGAAAAAAGAATCCTCAAAAACACCCTTAAAAATACATAAATGTATCTTTGTGCTTAAATTTCTTGCAGATCTTCACTAAAAAATGGCTGTAAGATCTGTATAATCTAAAAATTATATTTGTAACCAAGCCCCTATAGTTTAGCATGGCTTTAGAAGAGTTGAAGAAAATTGAAAAATAAATAAGTAGATACACAAATAAAAGTGGGTGACTTAAAGGAGAGATATTGAAGAAGCTACATTTGAGCATAAATACTAGACAGATCTAATCAAAGAACTTACCCACCCATGCTCTCTGTGACAGATGTCCTATTATTTGACAGAGACTGTTTTGGACACCAGTTTTATTTGTTTTGGCTAGTGAACAAAGAAAATTAACACACATTCTACTTTAGAAAATAACTTCCCCTGGAAAATATTGCATGCTATGGATATGAGTCAGCAGTGCCCTGGCAGCCAGGAGAACCAACCACGTCCTGGGGCCATCAGGCAAAGCATCACCAGCCAGTCAAGGGAGGTGATTGTCCCACTTTGCTCTGCAATGGGGCAGCCTCACCTTGAATATTTTCGGCAGTTTTGGGCTCCACAACACAAGAAAGACATTAAGCTATTAGAGAGTGTCCAGTAGAGGGCAACGAAGATGGTGAAGAGCCTTGAGAGGAAGCCTTATGAAGAGCAGCTGAGGGCACTTGGTCTACTCAGCCTGGAGAAGAGGAGACTGAAGGGAAACCTCATGACAGCCAAAACTTCCTCATGAGGGGAAGAGGAGGGACAAGCACTGATCTCTTCTCTGCAGTGACCAGTGACAGGACCCGAGGGAATGACCCGAAGCTGTGTCAGGGGAGGTTTACGCTGGATATTAGAAAAGGGTTCTTCGCCCACAGGGTGGTTGGACACTGGAACAGGTTCCCCAGGGTCACAGCATCGAGCCTCACAGAGTTCAAGAACTCTGTCCTGAACAGACAATACTGGACAATACTCTAAAGCACGCGGTGTGACTCTTGAGGAGGGTCCTGTGCAAGGCTAGGAGTTGGAATCAATGATCCTTGTGGGTCCCTTCCAACTTGGCATATTCTGTGATTCTGTGACTTCACTGGTGATTATTCAGTGCCTCTGAAGATGGTAGGAATATTATCATAGGAGTTATAAAAATAAATATTAATGCAATTCATATTAGTAAGAGTTCTGTAACAGTAGGAAGATACTACAAACGAAAATATTCAACAACAATTTAAATAGCACATTAGTGCCTAAGAAAAAGGGATTAATCTTGTAGTAATGCATGGGTGAAGGATATTACAGAATCCTTTTCTTACTTTTTATTTTCTGTGATTTTCTCAGCAAAAGAACCACAGACTTAAGCTTCTAACTTTTAGACATAAGAAAAGAGTATTGGAAGAAAGTGTAAAAAAAAGTCAATTCTAAGTGTAACAATATATAAACAGGTAACAACTTCCACAAATAAATCACATCTCAACTACTCCTCCATCTCACTTTTGCATTGCCATTCATTTCTTCTTTCCTTTGCTTAAATCAACATGCATTAGGATCATCAGTTTTAGAGCTCTTGTTAATTTTTTTGACATTCAGAGATAAACAGCAACAATTCTGTCTCTGCTATTTTCAGTAAAGGGCAGGAGTTCCTCCTGAAAATTACAGTTTTACTGACACAAACAGTGAATTCAGCCAATAGCTGAAAAAAATTAGCATACACAAATATGTGTGTAAGTATAACCTTATCTTCCTTCCAACATGCATAAGCAGTATAATTGAATTTCTTGGATTTCTTTGGATTTCTTGCAGTTTTGAAGTGACATGGTATTACCCGCTCTTGTATACTGTATATACAGGACACATGCCATTGTTAATTTCTTTTGATACTATTAAAGCAGTGAATTGTCTGTATTGCTTGACTGTTCATATGATCACATAGCTTATTTTACTGACTCTTTTACAACAAAAAAATGTGAAGTTGCATTTGTCACAGTAAGTTCAGTAATTTTTAATAAAACCTAAGAATTTGTTCCAACCTTGTCTGTCTAAAACAATTAAACAGTAGTTAATTGGATCCCACAGTGTGCATTATGTACTATCTACTATGTGAACTGCCTGAATAATATTATTCAGTTAAAAGTGCACATTAGCGTTAGAAAGAGTATGAGTCACAGGAAATGCATACTTTTTAAATAAACTAGTCTCCTATGACAGGTATTCTTGAATTAGATGTGTTGAGATAAAGACTTTCAGTGGCAAGTTTTGTGCACCAAACAGGAGATGTCAAGTTTCAGGGACCCACAGAAAGCCTACAGCCACTGCAGAGGGGACTGCATGAAACCGGCTCTGAAGGGCGGCCAAAGCCAGTTCACATCATTTTTCAGCACTCACTGAACACTAATCTTGCAAACTCTCACGAACCAGCTCCTAGCTGTAGGAATTTGCTTCTGTGAAAGCTACAATTGATTTAACAAATGAAGATTTTTCATACTTAAAGTTTTTGCATCACCATATAATCAGTAGCTTTCATCCTTAAAAACTCTCGTGTTACAGTGTGGCTTCACAGATACTTGTTAAACAGAGTGCTGGGTTCAACAGCAAAGATGCCCCAGGAGTTTTGTGACTTGGAAATTGAGGTTAAAGAAACATGTCACTTTTATTCTGGTATTTACCTACAAAGGCCATTTGAATTTGTTTTCGAGACAAAGGGTCTTGAACTATCCATCAGAATCATTAGCTCCATATTTCTCTACAGAATGGCAACACCAAAATAGCATGTGTATCTGTGCGTCAAACAACAACTGCTTTTATGTTGTAAACCCAAAAAGAATTATAGTTTCAATCCCACATTTCTAAGTCTTATACACAACACCCAGAAAGGCTGATCAAAGGTGCTTTATGAAGTTGTTCCAAATCCAGAATGAACATTCCAGACTATGTGGGGGTGGTTTAAAACCTGAATATAAATGTGGTGGCTATACCTGCCCCTTCCACTGTCACCAGCCTGTCCAGCTTCGGTTCTTGCAAAATTTGAGAGAATTTTACCAAAATCCTCAACAGGATACCAATTTCAGCAATATTCACAGTCTGCTGAACTGAAAGCCTGGCTTTTAAGAATACAGAGTTACTATTTTTTAATTATTATTTCTTCAGCTAAATTTTTTTTTTAGCTATACCTGAATATTGATACAGACAAAACTATGACTGATAAAGATGGGGAAACAGAACAGCAAGAAGTCGGGGAAAAAAAAAAAAAAAAACCAAAACCCAATACCAGAACCTTTCACTGAGGAAACAGTAGCTTAATCCTGTTTTGAAGTGGGTGTAATTAATTCAGGGATTAATAAAAAGACTCATAACAAAGACCTCAAATGCTACCAAAACCAGGTTGTTTCCATTCTGAATGTCTCTTTTTATTTGTAAAGTCTGGCATTACAATTGAAAAGGACTCAAAATGGAGAAATGTACACATCATTGGTGTTTCATGATGCAACTGATGGAGTCCCTGAATGGATATTGCTTCAGCTTTGCTTTTAAAAAATAATTTAACAAGAAAATCTTCAACTCCACGATCGATCACAGGTGGCAAAAATGAAAGAAAGAAAGAAAAAAAGAAACCAAAATTACTGTCAAATTCGTAACATACACATTGTTGGTTGATGACACTTTTTCCAGATGTACAATAAAGCCCACAACACTTTATTACTATGGATATAATTATTGTGAATGTTTTTTTTCATGTTGATCAACTCGTTTGTGAAGATTGGTTTTTTGATTGTTTTAAACTTGCATAATAAACATGCAATGAAACAGTTCTTGTTAAAGTGGTTTTTTGCAGCTCTCTTGTATTCATACAAAGATTTCATAAAGTAGCAGTGTTGTATCAGAGCATTACCAAAATAAGAGCAAAAGCTAAAGAGGAAGGTAAATGTGAAATGAATTTGATGAGAATAACCTAATCTTGTCCTGAGACACTCCAGTCATATTAAAAAGATGTGCACAATCAAATCCCTTCCTCCCAAACCCACAAAAACCACAAAATAAATATTAACTTGGAAGAAAGGGAAGACATAAAGAAAAAAAAAAAAGATGTCATCATGCACTCATCTTCTGCATAGCTCAACCCACATATAGTAAGGCACTATTTCCCCACAACTTAGTGTCCACAACAATCTTTTACAGTGCTCTGTGAACTATATATAGTTCCTTCCAGGATGATGAAATAAACAGACTGAATGAGTGTTGCTACCATGTCACCCTATGTGTGATCTTAGAGACAAGGGCATCATCTGGCAGTTTCAGAAATAAGCTGTCTCAAGTCTCTACTTGTGTGTGCATGTTATGTATAGGGACATCTTGTCTGTGCAAGTGGTCGGTTCATTTCCGGAGTTGCTGTAATTTTTCATTGTTCTTTACTCCAGTGTTCTCAAAGCAAATACACAAGAAAATAAAAGCGCAGTTGGGTCATTAAAAACAGAGCTTTGGTGCTCCAAAATGCACACAGCTTTGGGTATTTAAGAAATCTGTTAGATATTCCCAAAAGAGCTGGGAAATACACGGACATTTTCATCCAGAAAACCTCATCTCTGCTTAGTTGAGCTGATCTTCATATTGTTTTCGGAAGCAATCACCAGCGGGGAAAAACTCCCAGCACCGTTCTTGGTACATTTTCCATACATATGACTCCTGAAAGAAACACAATTTAAATAATTTAACTTGATTTAATGAGAAAGCACCAACCATGACTGTTTCTTTCTCTTTTATTTATATACCACTTCACTTTTTTTGATTCTGTGTGTGTCAGGTTGTTGCATATCAATCTACGAAATAATTTTAACTATTTTGATGAGTTTAGGATAGCTTTTAGGTTTTTTCCCTAGTCAAGAAGCACTATAGAAATTCATAGAAGAGAACCAGATAGTTTAGTCCTTTCTGCACACCAAGGAGCACCGCAAAGCTCAGTTAAAGCTGGCCACAGGATAAATACCAAGGTAAGCAGATAATTTTCTGTCAGAGAAATCTGACTGAATTTCTCAATCAGTAATTTCAAAACATGTCTACAAACAATACGTAAACCAAAATGACCTTTAAAGGTATGTTTTATAAGTATTTTTAGAAGTATTTTCTGAATTAGTGGCATTTTGGGTTTTGTTCCCTTTCTGATTATTTGTTCAGGTAAGGAAGGTTCTGTCTCTAGACAGTTCAGAGAACACTAAAGGATATGTCAGTTTATTTCCATTTTAATCACAACACTTAAATGGGCTTCTTATTACATAAATTCCATGGTAGAAAGGGCATGCGTTACACAAGTTACAAAACCATAGAATCATTTAGTTTGGAAAAGACCTTTAAGATCATTGAATCCAGCCATAAACCTAAAACTGCCAAATCTGCCACTAAACCATGTGGTAGAAATTATGTAGTATGAATTACTCTCAATTTTCAAACTATATCAAACATTTTAATAACTGAATAGTTAGTAGAAATGTGTCTTCAGGGAATATAGTAGGACACTGTATGCCAATAAAAGGGAAAATGCAAATAAAAAAGACTTTTGAAAATGTAATTTATTATGAAATTCTCAAATGACAAATGGATGTTCAAAAATAGCAAGGCAAACACATAAAATCTCCTACAGGACAAGGCTGAGATTTACGCAAAGAACACAGGAAGAGAAAGTGCTACAGATTATAGCACATACATCAGAATTCAGAAAGAGTAAGCTACACAGATTTACAGCAAATTATCTCTCTGACCCAAATCTCTAGGGCTATGTATATGATACTATTCAATTCTTTTGGATTTCGATCTGCAACACAGGAACATTTGCTTAGTCAGCTGAAAGATTCTCACTAGGAAAAAAACCCAAAACAGTAGCCTGTAAATTGGATACATTTCTTTACTGACTTTCAGTATACTTCAAGGAAGTTGAAGGAAGGTACCAGAAGTTTGAAAGAACAGCATAAAAGAAGAAACCTCCAGGGAAAACTTCTCATAGGTTTCATTTTAAATATATGCACAAGCTCTTTCATATGGACTTATTCAGAAATGTAGATATGGAAGATTATATAGAGATGATAATAATAAAAGACAAAGACTATTAAAAAAGAATCAACAAGGAGACATGAAGAGTGCTGCTTTCACAGGATGCTTAAATGTTCTGTTTCCCATTAATTTTGTTTATAGTCTGTATTTATATTTTGTTGATGTAACAACTTAAGAATAACACGTCAGGTAACAACACAGGAAGAGAAAGTGCTACAGAATTGATACTCAGACTAACATTAAGCAACCAAAGTCCTAAGAATTGCTTAGAAGAATGAGAATTAAGTTCTGTACCATATAGAGAGCTACTCATTAGAAAACTCTTAGTGTTTCCAAGTCTGAATGATTTTTATTTTAGAATCAGTCTTATTTAATAACCGTTCACATCCACAGAGTTGTTCAACCTACCTGTCCTGTATGCTCTGTTTCATCTTTGTTAATAAGATACATCAGAAAAAACCTACAAGAAAAGAAACAGATTCTATGAATATAGAATTTGGAAACATTAAGCAATCTGCAGGGAGATGGATATTTTTCAGAATGTAGAGTGATAATGCTGTTCATGGACTTACAAATTCCAGAGTTCTATTTATGATAATATTCTGAGACAGATTAAACACACTTTCCTGACACTGTTGACATTCACTCGTTGTATGCTAAAATACAAGAGATTCAGTTTGATTTACAGTACTTAACAACACAGTTTAAATGAAGATTTTCTAAGCTTTCTAATCTGAAAATTACAATAGACATTTTCTTTGCCATGAAAACCCGCTGGGAAGCAGACAGATAATGGTCATTGGAACTTTCTCTTTTTCCCTTTCACACAATGAATAAGAAATGATGAAGATGTCTAAGAGATTTCTCTTACTGAAATTATAGGTTGGGGACATTTTACTAGTGTATGCAACTCAAGATCAACATAAGCATAAAAGAACTTGTAATTTTAAAAAACCCACATTAGTCTTGGGGGTCTGAGATAGCTGGCATTCACTAGGTGATAATTTCAAAATCCTGCTTTTAATAGACATTCTCTCTGAATATATATAAAAACATAAAATATGATGGTGTACAAAAAGATAAAAACCCAATTCGACAGGATGATGGACTGAAAAGTATGCAATAGTATGTTATTTGAGCCACGTTTATGAAGTAGGAACAAAATCCTATATGATGGCATTTTTAAGGTATTTTGTTTGTTATAATCCCTGCATAGTGACAGCACTAGTATAAAATACACTCAAGTCACTGGATTTTCATATGTGAGAGGAAATGATACAGTGGTTGTAGCACTGATAATTGCCACTATTTCTAAAAAGGCTGAGTTTAGTGGTCACTGGTGCTCTGCTTGGATTTCCAAAGGCAGACCTGATGCCCTTGGTTGATCCCTCCTGTCTCTAGCTCCTCATTCCAGTTCCCCTATCTCCCTTTGCCCTGGGTTCTTAGTCAGCCTCAGCATTCCATTCAACATATTTTGCCCAGTGCAAGATTTGCTCCTTTTTGCCTCACTCCTTTGCTCCTTGCTCCTCTCTCCATGAGTCTTCAGACTAGGTCATACTGCTCCTCTCCACCTTACACACCACATTCAATTTTACAATGCCTCCACAACCAAATACCAAGTTCCTGGTTTCCATCTACAAGCTCACACAAACTTGGTGTGCCACAACCAAACTGGAAAGAAGGATTTGATATTTATTCATTCCTTGCTGCTATTGCCACAGAACTATATATTCAGGCAGCATGAGTGCACATCCAAGTCAAACAGTACTGAGAC
Organism: Cephalopterus ornatus; assembly: GCA_013396775.1. Taxonomy (NCBI): domain Eukaryota; kingdom Metazoa; phylum Chordata; class Aves; order Passeriformes; family Cotingidae; genus Cephalopterus; species Cephalopterus ornatus. The sequence goes on along the minus strand of VZRE01007539.1, from coordinate 125,983 downwards.
TTACTTATGCAAGAGAGTTAATCAGGTACCTGCAGAGGTTGCAAGGGTCATGAGTTAGTGAGGAGTTCATTTTTACTGTACTTACAAATAATTGGCCAAGTTGTGCTCCTGCAGTGTGTGTGTTTCAAAGCCATGGGGCACTGTATCAAAGTAGTCATTTCCTATTCCACAGATAAAGCACTTTGTCTAAAAGAAAGAATACAGAGCACTTCAACATTATATATAACCCTTCCCCAGCTTTGAGAAAAGGCCAATGTAACAATTTTCTTGAAAATGGCAATGCATCATATATAATATGTGCTGAACAAAAAGGCTTTTGAAGCTGGATACCTCAACCAAAACACTTGAATAGAAGCTTAACTACCATTAGAGTAGTTACTTACTGCTAAAAAAGAAAAGAAAATCTTTGCCAGCTCTAAGAGAACAGGTATCAGGAGACAGAATGACATACAATAGTCACAGCTGACTTTTTAACACTAAGTAGCACTTACTTAACACATGGCAATATTTACCTCAATGCCTGTTGTGCTTGTCCACCTGAAACTGAATAAGCTCAAAGTTCAGATGACAAAATGCAGTAGCTTTGCAACACTTTTCTGAGTTCTTATATTTATACTTCAATGACTTCAAGGATACTTTCACACATAGATTAAGGAAAGTAAAGTACATCTGAGATGAAATGTAATATGATAGTGTTAATACCCTCTGTTAGAAACCTCTAGTTTGAAGATTCCAAAAGACTTAAACAGCCACAGACCTGCAATTCATTATAATATACATTGTACAATATCAGACCATGTAACAGAACTGTATTTTCCTCTTAGTTTAAAAAGCTATCCACTAAAACTAGATCACATTTTAATTGAAAACAGATATTCATGAAACCTGAAAATAGGTATGGTTCAGCAACTGGATGTTCTTACCTCCATGTCTTCTTTAACTTGCTCTTGTTGATCTCTTAACTCACCAAAAGCATCAATAATTAAACCTAGGGTTTAAGTTAAAATTATTTAGTTGATTAGATAGTTAATGTTCAAGAACTGTGACGAAGATTATTTGGAAATCTAGGGATACTATAACTCTGACAAAGAATACTAAATGAGAATCTTATGCAAAAGTAATAGAAGTCAATATACATTCCAAAGACAACAAAAACAGCTCAATACATAAATTGAAATGACAAGCCAAAGAAAATAGCTGGCAGTACCATTTTGAATTCTCAAACAGGACAAGCAGACTTTTATTTCCAGTGCTATAATCTTGACTCAATACAGCAAGACTCAGTTTTCCAGTGACAAAGGCCTTACTATAGAAAGAATAGTACTGTACTAACAGAGTTCAGGAATTTATTACACAGCAGATGCAGAGAGGCCCAGAGCTCTGTGCATCCTCTCTCATTATGGCTGTCATGTATTACGAGGTTCCACTGTCAGAGCTCTAAAGAAGTAAGGGGTCATTTCAGGGAGACAGAGAAAGAAGAAGAAGAACCACAGGCTCTATGGCTCAAATTATAAACTCTTTATGATCTTCCCTTCACTTACTCCAGTACAAATAAGGACTAACTCCACAATCATTACTGACAATATGGTACTCAAAGCTTGACAGTTAAGGCCACTATTTTCCATTCACTCACAAAATGAAGAAACCGACAGTATGAGATACTCCACTTCACACTATAAAAAATTTGTCCCCTCCCCAAGCCCTTTAAAAAACTTGTTGCTTGAGTAAGAGTAATAAACAATTTACCACAAGCTCAATTTGCCTTCTGAATTTCCTTGTAGTAAGTCAGAAAGCATTCTTAGCGCTGTCAAGATTACCATCAGTTAGCTAACTGTTAGCTGACAAAAAGCAATGAGGTATTTACAATAGCAAGTGAACCTAGCAAAAATCTTTACCTACTTTTCCAAAACTGAGAATATACTTCTGTTGATTCGTGAAAATTTTAATTTAAAATGAAATTCTGGGCATTCTTGACAATATTTTGAAGGTGTAATACATAAACAGATGTGGTCTTAAGTTCTTTAGATAATAACATTAAACATGGTTACCGCACGCATAATAGAAAAACCCCTAACATGCCAAAATTAAGTATCCGCTGTCCAGACTACAACAGCAAGACACACTATGAGTCAAATAGTTTCACTGAAATTCCAAAGCTAACCTAACAGCAGCTAACTTTCCATCATCATTATCCAGGCTATACTAAAGCTGTTTCATATCAAGCACCTTTCTTTACTCTTTGACACTGTTCAAGTAAGAAGGCATCACAAAAAACAGCTGTTTTTATGTTAGAAAAGACTAAACCTCTTAAAGCTATGCTCCAATTTTCACATGACTACTACCAATCCAAAAATTTGTCAGACAGTCAAGAACATTAGATATTGGAAGCAGGAATACTGATAGCATCCGCTACTGATCTTGTCTATGTATGTTTACGCTGAAAGTAGATTATAAATTGTGTCACAAGATTTCTAATCACTCCTCTTGCTGATTTATAGGAGACTTTTAGAAAGAGCCATGATAAGACAGAAAGTGCAGTGAACACCAGTATTCTTAGAGCAAAATATTTACTTTTTTTTCAATGATCCAATTAGAGCCCAGAGACTCGGAAGAGCAGCGTATGGACAAAAGTCAGCTGAGTGTGATTTACAATATAAATCTGTCCTTCATGATCTGCTCTGGTGTCCTGTATGAATCATAGGTGTGGGATTACCATAGGATTAATATCTTTGTATTGCTAAATAATGCTTTCAGTCTCACCATGGGTTACAAACATATACCTTGTATAATTGCAAGCAAGATGACAATCACAAAGAAGAAGAAAGTGATGTCAAAGATAATCCGATAGATTTCATATTCATCTCCTGCTGGATCCTCTATTTCATCACCAATGCCTCCACCTGCACGTACTCCAACATACATATGAAACATGTAGCACTAGAAGACACAAAACAAAGGGATACAAAATTTATCTGCAGCTAGAAGCAAAAATACCTACTGTTACAAATTCAGTAATTGTTAGAATTTGTCTATGGTCTAGGAACTATACCATGTCAAGTCATCTCGTTCTCTCCTTTGAGATTATGCATATTTCTGAGGGAGATGAAATGCTTCTGTGCAGCTGAAGCTGCAGTATTTCATGTTCTGTCATTATGTAGCAGTTCAATAAGTTCAAAAGTTTAACTACCAGAAGTCCAGCAGCACCCCATGATTCATGTAAAATCATTTCAGCAATATACAATTAGGATATATCACCACCACCACAGCCATCTGCTTTTCCAAATTCCTAGCTCAAAAGTGAATAACTTTCCCTGGTTTTGGTGTTTCGAACACAAATTTAAAAACAAACAAACAAGAACCCCTAACCTAAAACAAAACTTTATAACTTTATCACTTTATAATTTAATAAAAAAATTATGATATCACTCTCTAGAGGTCTAGAGCAGGGGATTGGTTCTTTTTCTTTAAGCAGATTTGCAAACTACAGGTCCAGGGTTCTCAATCCTTATCAGAAAGTAGCAGTGACAATAACTAACTCCTAAAACCTAACCATACAAAAAATCCATTCTTCTATTTCTATGCCACACTATCCCCAAAATCCATTAGGTGAGAAATTGATATAGTAACATACAATGCTAAGCAACCATTGGCTGAAAAATCTAACAATTTCTACAGACAGTTTATATTCCACCACTGAAAGGTAATAATTGACTTAATGAGCAAACATAGTGTTATCACTTTATAATTTAATAAGAGTTATTTTTCTATTTCAAAGAATTATATATTCTCTCTATTTATTTTTTTTTAACACCCCAATGCAAATCCTACTTTTTTTACAAAAGACAACTCTGATTTTGTAGCATATCACATGTTATTCTAAATCATTCCTATACAATACTTTCGATCCGTGTATTTTCAGAGAATTAGAGAGCAAGTCAGGTCAGAAGGACTTCATGAAGTCTCTGCACCAAGAAGGGTCCACTATAATCTCATACAAAATTGCTCTGGGCTTTATACAGTCAGGTCATTACAGCCTCCTGAGGATGCAATAACCTCTCTGAGCAACCAGATCCATTGCTTGGCTCACTTCGGTCAGAACACATTTTTCCACTTTATGTTCATGGTCTTCTGCCATGCACTTGCTGTTAAGAGCCTGGACTTCTCTTCCCAATAACCCCTGTGCAGGCACTAGAAGCTGCTCTTACACTCCACCCCACCCTGAAGCTTTCTCTTCTCCAGACCAAACAACCCCAATTGCCTCAGTCTCTCTTTCCATAGCAAGTGCTCCAGCACCTGAAAATTTAACAGGCCTCCACTGAATTATGCTCCAGTTTATCTATATTTTCATTGTACTGAATGTCCCAAACTAAAAATATAGATATGCTACTCTGCTTCAATATTTTATCTATTTATTCAGCTTTTAAATGTTGTCGACTCCCTGGAAGTTATTCATAATGCATAAAATACTGAAATATATTTAACGTCATTGTAGATGATTGCTTTTAAAGGGATATTAAGTACAAGGCCTCTTAGAAAAATTCTTTTTGGTCGAAGCTCTACCTACCATCCACAAGTCCAAAGCCTGGCACTGTCCCAGTAAGTACAAAATAATTTTCAGTGCTTCTGGGCACATGAGAGGTTTCAGTAACAGATTTACCCATTGAAGATAATCATGGCAACTCATGCTAAGAGAAACTGATGGATTTCCAAGCTTAAACAAGCATTAAGTAATGAAAGTAATGAAAGTAATTAAGTAATGAAAGTCCTTGCCTACAACTGACTCTCTTCCTGAATGGCTTCTAGAATCTCAAGGTTTAGAAGTACAGCCCTTTAACAGCTCAGCTCAGCTTTGCAGCTTAAAGCTGGTTTGTGTTTTTTGAGAAACCATAGCAAAGTATAGTATTGCATTTCTTCTATTCCTTTATAGATGTGTTTGTTTACACATGCAGTTACTATGGATGTTCATTTAGCACGCGTGAGTTGTTAGGGATGTTCATTACATTTGTTCCTTTGCCTTCAATTATAATCTTTCCTGCTTGCTGGTTAATGATACAACTGTATGAATAGGAATTGCAGAAGGTCAGGAAAAAGCAAAACATTTTAAGAAAAAATCCAGAAAGCAAAATAATACTTACTGTTAGCATATCATCACATTTCATGTCCGGCATATCACCATCTTCACTCTTGTTATAGAACTTGCGGAAAAAATTGAATGCTACCACTGTATACAAGTATACTACTACTGCCAGTAATCCCACTGTTAGGACAAGCTGGAAGACAAAATTATAGAAGGGATATAACGTATTATATAATTGCAATTCAGTATTTCAACTAATTTAATATGGAAAAAAATTTACATCTATGAAATTACATATAAATCAAACGGTTCCTAGTATTTTAATATCTACCTCAGAAAAGCAGCACAAGTACCACACTGCTCATATGCAGCATCATTCAGATTTCACTTTGAGTTTTATGCAAAGCAGATGGAAGGGAACTTCAGTATCCTATAAACTTATACTTCTCTTGTGTAGCTCCCAGATCTAAAAAGTTCTTTTTCACAAATAATGCTCCCTTACTTTATAGGTAATTTGCTAAAACTTCAGGACTATTTTAAATAGGTGGAATACTTCACTTTTTTTCAGGTGCAGTCTGATTTGTTTTGCATTTTTGTTCTTCTAAGAAATCTGAACTAAGAATTTAAGAATTTCTGTTCTTTAAAATGGAATGAATGCAGTGCGTTGATTGCTGTACCTTTTCAAAACACAATTTTTGTTCTGCAAATGCAACTGAAGTTTGTCACATAAATCAAAACAACAGTTTATGAAGGCAAATTCATACTTAAGTCTTCTATACATCATGTGCTTCACCAGCTATTTTGAAATATAAACTGTGTCCATTTAAATGTGTATTACTTCTTAAAAATGCTGACAAGGACAGTGCATTTGAAGACAGAATTAAATTAAAACAATCATCCTTTGCATTAAAAAAAAATTGCTAATGATTTTATGTTTCTTTAGTATCAAACTTACTTAAAATAAAAAGGATTAAAATTAAAAAAACTGAAAAATAACTTGCTACAGACAAATTTAGAAATCACACTTTTTACCAGACTTCTAAAGCATCTACATTTTATAAAGTCAGAACTGAAGTTTCATCTTATTACAACAGCATGTAAGTATACACAGCAGAGAAAACCTTTATGTTATCATTCCCAGCCCACTTGAATAAGAATTATATTAGCTGCCTTGCTGGAAGATCTTCTGATCAGGCCAAGGATGGCTTTTTCATAATTTGAAATTGTTTACAAAATACCTTTGAAATGGTAAGGCCATCAGCCTTTAAGAACACCGAGTCTCAGTTTACATTAAATGGCATTTCTACAGTAGATCTCAGTAGACAAAATGCCTTAGTTTTTTGTTTGCTTGTTTGTTTTTTATTTAAACAGGTAATGCAATTCTAGACTCTATAGTTTCTTTAGGAAAAGATTTCTTTCATCTGAGAGCTGATTTTCTCAAACAGTCCTCTAATAGATGAGTAATTGGGTCTCAAGTGGACATTTCTTCAGATGAATCTTGAAAAAAAATTTAAATAGCAACTTTATGATACAGTTGCTCATAACAGTTAGAAACCGTCATACATGCCAGTCCTGTTTTCTTATGATTATAAACGCCATTGGCTAGTTTCCTCACCACCTCAANATGCCAGTCCTGTTTTCTTATGATTATAAAGTTTCCTCACCACCTCAGATTCTAGAGCTCATGATAAAAGAACAATTCTGTCGTCAATCTGCAGAGCACCTGAATTAAGTCAAGAAGTGATCTTCCCTATATGCTCCTTAACTAAGAAAGGTGAAGAGATAAAGTTGATACCTGTTTGCCATTGTGGGTCACTGATGACAGGATAGTTCGTAATGTCTTGAATCCCATTGCAATGTCAAGGAGATGAGCAGCAAAGAAAAAATTGTTGTAATGGCCAAGGACTGACATGGTCATGTACCACGCTAGGTAAAGGAAAGACTAACAGAAAAAACAAGTATATTCAAAATAAAACTCATGGTTTTCATCTTTAACTTAATTCAAAACACTAACAAAAGGTAGAATTTTCTCAAAGGTGCTCTTCTTTAAATAGAAAACAGTTCTTTTTTTAACATAGATTTTCTGGAGACCTTTGAGAATTTTCTCTTTGTGCAAAAATATTAAATACTCAAATATGGAGTCCACAAGACATGGGCAAAATGAGAAATTCTAAATTTAAATTGTAAAAACTCATTTTGAAATTATTAAACTCATTTTTAATTGCTTCTACTGTAAAAAAAGTTTTTCTAATTTAAATTACTTTTTTATTAATTTCTAAATAATTAAACTAAAATATTACTGCTCTAAGGTAGTTAATGACAAATGATAGGACTCTATAAGAACACAAAAAAGTTTAAACATATAAGTATTACTTAAGTAGTTTACTATTACCACAAATGTAGACTTCATTTTTTCTTCTATCAATTAATTTTTATTGGATTTAAAGACAATTACATATTTATAAGAGAAATTACAGCCTTAAGAAAAAACAAACACTGTTCACAGATCAAGCTGTCTCTAGACCTGGAGACTTTTTGTTCACTTTTCCTGAGTACAGTCTGATTATACTCTCATTCTCCTCCAGTCCTAGTTCCAAAATAATTTTTTCTCCAATCATCCTTCTGACCAACAAAATAAGATGTTAGGCAAGCAATAATCATAATACTGAACAATCAAATTAGACTCCGTTTTTCAGATTATTAAAATAATCTGCCAACTGATGGCACATCTTACTATCAGCCTCAGTGATACAAATTTAGCAATTCCAGATATACCAACTATACTGATCTGACTGTACTCCAGGAATATTCAAGTGTTCATAAAATTTATTAACAATATGAGAAATGGCAATTAGCATTTATATAGTCATTTTTCTAATTGTATAGTGCAGTGTTTGCTTATTGCTTCTAATAAAGCATATCAGAAGAGGGGTAGGAATTGGCTGAGGTTCTATAGACTACTACCAATGTATCTGAAAATATTTTGACAATGTCTTTTTAAGCTTCCAAGATTTTCTTCATGTAGTAAAATAAGTATAATCCAAAGTATTTCATACCTGCCATTAAAAAACTTTGTGTTAAGCACGTGTATATAAAAGCGATAGCTTTCTAGAAAGTGAAAATACATATACATATATACTGAGAAACTTACATTATCGGTGAAAACAACTCCTAATTTCCACATCTGATACTTCACATCAATGGAATTTAGCCTGTAAAAATACATAAATAAATTGCATTTTATAGCAAAACAGAACCAGAAAATATGCAACACATTCTGTAGAAAGTGTATTGTCATACAAGAGGAGGCAACAGCTGATCTGTTTCTCCAAAGCTGAAATATATCAGAACCTTGTTCTAATTCACACTTTTGCCCTGGAATGGACCTGTCCAAAATAAAAAAAAAAAAACAAAACTGAAAATCAAATTCATAAATACTGTTTTGGATTCATCAGACCCAATGCTGATTGATTTCCACAATGTTATCACATACATGCAAGTGAAATGAACTGTCTATAATCCTGGGAGAAAAAGAGATTTTACTTTTTTTTTAAGCCTAAAGCAACTGTCAAAAAAGGTCACAGAATTTGCTTAAAAGCGATACAATTCTTTACCTTAGTTATGATAGCATAACCATAACATAGTTATGGGTCACACAATTAGAGGACATTAAAGACAGACAAATTTAAGTCAAATGAATCTCAGAGCTTTTTTCCTTTGCTTTTGCCACTTATTTTTTCAGGAATAAATGTGAATAAAAAGGAAATACATACTGAAAGCTTTTGTAGAAAAGGACCTGAGGCTCTGATGGACTGCAAGTTGAACCTAAGTCAGCAATGCACCCTCACTGCAAAGAAGGCTAATGGTACCCTGTCCTCCAAGAGGAGTTTCATTGCCAGTAGGTCAAGGGAGGTGATCCTTCCCCTCTAACTCAGCACTGGTGAGGCCATACAGCAGGTGCTGGGCTCCCAGTTTCTTCCATAGCATTTTCTGCTTTGTTATGTTAGCCAGTTACCCTCTTCTACTGCTCTCCTCTCTTGAATAAACATTTATATTGTATAGACTGATATTATAAGCCGTGTTCTTAAAATGTTTCCCCTTGTATTCCTTTAATTAATACCTTTAGGTATTATTCTCTGCTTACTCTAACAACACAAATAAATTTTTTGTCCCTCTATAGAAGCGATACGACTAACTTAACAAGATGTATACCATTTTTGCTTTTAACAGTATCTTGTCCTGTTTAGTTTTTTATATTTTCTTTTAGAAGAGGTTTGGATCATCTGTATTATAGTGACACAAAAAATTCTAAACTTGGATCACAATTCAAGAACATATACAGAAATAATAGAATAAAAAATGTCATCTGTCCTACTTTTATCCTTAAAACATGAGTGATTCAATGTTCCTGAAAGAGATGAGCTACTGACAATGATTAAGTGAGCAAAAACACTGCTGGCAGATGTCACACAGCTGCCTTCTATGCCAGATGTTTACATGGAACTATCTGAGGCCTTAGATGAAATACCAGGAGTTAAGTCCTTGTCTACCTGTTTTCCAAAATTCTTACTTGTATAGTCAGTCACTGACCACATAAAAACAATAGTTTTATTTGAATGTTACACTCTCAAGGAATTCTTTGTGATTGAAATACCAAACTCCTTCTTGTATTACATGCAACAATATTTACTCTATAATAAAACAAAAAAATCCCACCATTTTTACACATAAAAAAAATTAAATGCAAAGGACTCCAGTTGAACCTCCTGTGCAATAGTATAAACACCACATATATATATGAGTGGAGCTACTGTAACTGAAAAACAGCATTCAATCAATGTTAAGAAGAGTTTCTCATTCAAATTTTGTTCAATATCATATCCAGATGATAAAATAAAACGTCTTCATATTTATTTCTGAAACTAGTAGTAAGTGAATTTCTCACTTTATTCTGACCCAATATCACTCGTTTCTAATGTCAGCCATATCCTTGTTACTACAGTCCACCTACTCATAATTCTACTTGTGTTATATATGAAACATGATGGACAGGACTGCTTGTGGACAAGCAGGACACTCTCTCATGAAATGAAAACCACCACCCCAAAACTGGGGGAGCTCATCTCTAGTCAATTTAATTTGATGATTTTATAGTTTACAAACAGCAATAAACTTTAAAATAATGTGAATATTGACCTATATGGAAAAAGGCACTGTTAATTTTTTTATATCTTCATTTTTTAAAATTATTCTGATCAGAATAGCAAAGCAATAATAATATGCATAATACTGCATTTGGCTTTTTATTTATGCTCACTACCTTGATCAAGTAGCTCAAAAACTTTCAAGAATATGGTATCATATAAAACTTAAGCTCTGCAGCTGTGAATTAAAAGGTAACATCTGATTTCAAATTTCCTTTGGAACAGCATTAGTTAGTATTGGATGAATTTTAGTCTGAATGTATTTTTATTTGACTTCTTTCTGCATCATTGTTAATCCTGGGGTGACACCATAGCAGGTAAAAATCTTGAGACTCTAGGTGTAAAAACTACTGCAGGTAAAATTCCTTTTTCACTAGCCATTAGGGGCAGACTGTCACCTGAGGGAAGTTGACTAGTTTTCCAGAGACAATATTGTTCTCCAAGATACTATATTACTAACAACAGAGTTACCCGGTCCAGAATCTTTTGAAAACCCAGGTTATTGTTTCTCATGACAAAGAAGAATAAGACCTTTTAACTTCTTTCACATTCTGAGGCCAACTGCCCTCATTCTTTGAACACTTCTCACCAACCTATGAAAACTTCAGATCTTCCAGGAGACAATTATTTACGTCTTTTCTATTCTTGAAAGTGGAAGAATTCTACAGCGTGAGCATTTGACAGAAGCCCCACTTATTTTCCCCTAAATTAGCCTTATGTCACTGCTTGCTGCAGATGCTTGAGCCTTATCTGCCTCTTGTACTGACTCTGACTAGACCACAGAAACAATAGCAGTTAGAAAGGTAAAGGGACAGGGACCTAATACTCACAATTGCACCTCTGATAATTAACTTTCATGTTTCTGGCTTCTCCCAAATATACTTCATCCACCACGCATCTAGTTTAACACCATCCAAAAAAGCAACTAATTCAATGGAAAAACAGCACTGCTGTCTCAATCTCAGCATGCAAAATTTAACTGTCTTTACTGTCTAATCCACAGTAGAGCTCCAACTGCATCATCCTCCTTAGTTGGCTACATTTAAATATCATTGAAATATATTTACATAATTATTTAAATATTTAAATACATATTTATCCATTTGAATAAATATACTTTAAAAATACTCAAGCTGGGTGGCTCTTCCAGAGTCAATACACCACGAATTTTTATAATGCAGTATATCAATAGGATGGGCAGGAGCTTCTGACGAATCATGGTCACCTGCAAATACAGTGCTTCAAGTCCCTTGCCAAAAGACAGATGGGAATTCCAGGCTATTTTCCCAAAGGAAAACGGAAGAAACCGTAGGGGCCAGGGGTCAAGGAGACAGAAGAACCTGTTCACTTTTATTGGGAATGAAAATGCTACACACTGCAATTCCCTTCTGTGTTGTGAGTGACACGGGTATCAGGTCTGGCCTCAGTCTGCACCACCTCCTCCTGGCACATGTAGAAGCAGCAACTTCTTCTAGAGCTGTGACCTGGATCCAGGTCATACCATTCTCTATTTTATTCCCAAAGTATCACAGCAAGAGTTCAACTCCAGTGCTTTTCCCATCTCTCTCTTCACTGCACTGCAAATGTATTTCAAATGTTGAATCTGGAGTATGTGCAAGTTTGAGTAGCTTCATTAGTGTTAATTTCAGAAACTGTTAAAAAGTGGATAAATGTACCTTTTTAAAGCATATATTTTTATGCAAATGGTTCTGCAAGTTTCTGTCATAGTTGTTTATTTTCCAACAACATATTAATCAGTTATAAGTATGGAATGATTTCTCCAGGGAGAACATGAAAGATGGATGAGGTAGTAATTTTTTTTAACGATATATAACATGGAGAAGATGTTAGAAATGTAAAAAAAAAAAACAGGCATGCTTCAGGCATGATTCTTAAATTAAGTATTTCATCAGCCTTCTCCAACTGTTTCAGTCTGGTCTGTTTTCTCAGAAACATTATTTCAATTTTTTTTACCTCATAGGGGTCATGAACAGACAGGGAAGGGAAAGTAGTTTTATTTTGGTTTTATACCAATAATAAAAGTAATATTTTCCTTTTTTTCCCCCTAAATGCAAGCATGGCTCCTCCTATAATCCAGCAGCAGAAAAGAGCATGTAAGATAGTATTCTGCAAAGTACTTCTGCCACAATATTAAATTTCACTTAGTACTAAAATGCCTCAGAGTCCTTGAGCTTTATCACTGCACCTGATTGATCGTCCACTTAGACTCCGGGTTAATTAATATCCGTCTTTTATAAAGATGGATAGAAAATCCATCTTTATAAAATCAGCCCTTGCTTCAGTGCAATTTTAATCTACCAGTGGTTTGACTGTCTACTTCTCACAGTCCTTGCAAACACATAGATAAAATGTTGCTTTTAAAGGAAGCTACAAATAAACCCTTACATAAAAATCTCTGTAGCACTAAAATTCCATCTGTTAAAATATGTCCTATCTAGTTGAATACCTTTTTTATAACACAGAACTGAAAAAAAAAACATTTTTGCAGTGCTTTACAAAAACTAAGGATGCCCCTGCCCTACACAGGGAAATTTATTACTCTGAATGTCTAGGGGCTTTTCTTCATGTCTGTCTCTCAAATGATAAGCAAATCTACTGTTTAGTGAAAACAAAATATAAAAGGATGTGAATATTAATCATCCAATTCCTAGATTTTACTGTTCACTAGCACCTAAATTTATTCCATAATTTCTTTATAATCAGAACACAGAGTGCCAATTTTGCCCATTCTTTCCAGCAGAGCTGAACTGAGAATGGTGAAAAGGAGTTTCCAGTCCAGTTGGAAGACACTATCAAAACAGAGGGAATTTTGTGATATTCAAGCAGCTGTGCACTAAACTAAATCTTTGTAAACAAAAAACAATTATCTTATACAGATACACATAAATGAGCAACAAATGTGTTTTGTCTGAATGACAAACCTTGAATGCTTGATTTTTACTTACAGAAAAAAAAGGCAACAAACCAACCAATAAAACAGAAAACAATCATACAAACAAACTGGAGGTAAATGCTTACACAGCAGAAAAGGAGCTATCCTTCTTTGGTTTCTTCTTTTCTCGAGCATCACTAAAATCGAGAGCAGCTTTGTCCATTCCTAGTAACTCACTGATCCTGTCACGGCCATAGAACTCACCATATTTATCCATGACCTAAAGTCAGAAGCAATATTCAAGAATAGTCATCAGTTGGGTAGATGAGCTGTTATTAAGCCTGGTTCCGAAGACAAGAGGTTTAAATATATGATATTTTTCATCTATTTGTTTCCATCTGCTTATCATATCAGTCAGTAATACATTTTTTTCTGCTCAACTGCAATCAATTCAAAAGGGGCAAGAGGTGGGTGTCACAGAATCACAGAATGGGTCAGGCTGAAAGGGACCACAGTGGGTCATCTGGTCCAACCTCCCTGCTCAAGCAAGATCATCCTAGAGCACATAGCACAGGATTGTGTCCAGGCAGTTCTTGAATATCTCCAGTGAAGGAGACTTCACAACCTCTCTGGGCAAATGATGTATCAAAGATAAGATGTTTCTACTCATTTAATAAAAACAGGAAGCAGAAAGTTATCTAGCGGCAGGAAAATAACTAAATCTATATCATCACTGACAGAAAAAAAATACACTGTGAGGTCACACAAAAAAGAGATGTTTTGAATATCCTAGCTACATGAAAACCTCTGATTAAATAAGATTTCTCAAAGACAATATTTGATCGTTACTAGTTATTCGTTTCAAGAAAAAAAAACCCACCATATTTATTCTGCTTAAATAAGTTTTTTAATAACCTAAATTTCTTTATAATTTTAATCTTTTTTGTCTTTTAAAAGCAAGGATTTATTTTAAAACAGGAATGAAAAATGTCCTCTCTTATAAACTTGCTCCGTTGAAACATTTTATGATTATTTTTATTACTTAATAATGCAATAAAATTATAATACACATAAAATATGGAGGAGTCTAAAGATCTTGAACATAGAGTTACAGCTAAAAATTATTTTCAAGGAATTCAAACTATTCCCCATCTCTTCCTTACAAAATTTAACATGTTTCAAAAGAAATTTGTCTGGAAATGAACATTTACTGGCTCTCATTCTCACTGAACACAGAGCTCCTTCCTAAATATTATGTGTCTCTTCTCATTTTAAAAAGACTACTCAAAGAAATACAAAATTTTGAATAACAAGATCATAACTGAATGACTCCTGAAAGTGAGGTGGTAGTTTACCAGTTTTCTAATAAACAATGTTTTAAATCTTTATTGATATTTTTTTAAGATTTTTAGAGGCAAGCCTTCTTTGTAACATGCCCAAAAGCAGTGCTTCATGACTGGGGATTATTCTCCGAGCTGGGGATTAAGGTACAAATATATATAAAAGAAAAAATTCTTTGCAAAATAGTGTTATTTGAAGGCACTTAAATCTACGCAGAGCAGTTCCTCAGCCAAAGATAAAGTACCAAATCTTCCACACAATTCAAAACTATTCTCCTTTCCTTTCAGTAGGAGCCTTCCTTGACCTAGTACCTTCACAGAAGCAATGCAGAATTTTATTTTATCTCTTGTGTACTCCAAGGTACTCCCTCCTCTTTGCTTAGATAGACAGATAAAAATCTGTATATAACAACTTAAAATACGAAAAAAACCAGTTTCAACAGCAAAATGAATACACAATTCAAAGGAATTTTTTGTCAGGTTGGCCTAAGACTGTTACAGAGCAGAAGAGCTAAGAGCATTAAAAAAAGACATGTTTCCAAAAGTATAACACAAGATTGGCATTAAATTGTGAAAGAGGGGTAAATCCAATCCAGCGCCATGAAAAACCTCTTTTTCAATTGTGACAAAACACACTAATACATGTATTCTTGCTGTAAGCTATGGTACAAACATTAGATTTATTTCTTCAGAGCAAGCTGAGAAAACATTTGAAATAGCATTTGTAAGCAATGAGTCTCTGCTTAGAGAGGATTTTTTGAGAGAGAGATTCTTAGGTTATGTGATAAAAGCTCACCTACACACCCACAAAGGACCACAGAGACATAATGGTTGGGGGGAGTCCTAAGAATACCTTGGCCAGTTAGTCCTAGGGCTGTCATCCCATTAAAGGCCCATTTCCTTGAGCCTAGAGGAGTACAGGGGCACAGTGGCAGGCAGGAACTCAAACTGCAGACACCAAATTGACACTCTGCCTGGTCCCTCCCAAGGCTGTCCCAGGAGAGCCTCAGACCCAGTGTTCCAAATCTGAAACCTACCAAGATGAGTCCTTGGTAGTAACCCTCCAGATAACCTTTCGGACTGAGAGGATTACTGCCAAGGGATGTATACGTTATGTATCCCATAAACCAGTTGTTACTGGGAGGAAGCAAGTTGGAGAAAGGGGTGAATTTAGGTAATTTGGGGAGGCAAAAGTGTGGGAAAACAGAGTGGCAAGGGACAAAAAGGGCCAGATGCGTGTATATACTTTTCTGGTAAGTACAGTTGTCTGACTATGCCCTGTGCCTAAATACCTCAATCTGTCCTGTCTTCCTATTAATTTCTTTCTTATCTATTGGGTGAGGGACTCTCTACTGTTTGTGTATGGAGGTGAATACATAAATACACACAGACAAAACATTTTACACAATTTTCAATAAGCATACAAGCATATGCAGAAATTCTTCACATAATTTCATGAATGTATTTGAAATCCTGTTTTATACAACAAATTGTGTGCAGAAAAAGTTTGAAAGAATAACTACCCAAATCACTCAAAAGTAGTTGTAAGAATGAGGTGAAAAAGGAATTCTGTTCACTTTAAAATGGTAAATATCAAAATATACACTGAATCAAAGTTTTATTTCAAAGAACTGTAGTACGCATTTCTTCAAACATAAAAAAAATATGCATTAGAATTTTATTTTACCTTCATATATATTTTTAAAAATAAGCTTTACCTTTCTTTTTACAAATTTATCCCAGTAGTTATTTGGAAAAGACCTGAAAAACACAGATAAACAAGATTACATTTTAGACAAGCACGAGAAGGTGCAGTAGTTACTAAGTGACCATAAAAATTACATAGTTTGCTTCTAAGAGGCTCTTTGTAGTGCCTATCACCAGCTAGTTATTTGTGAAGCTGCTGGAGTGAAAACTGCCAAATGGTGTTCAGCCTACCATGTCAATGTGGCTTGAGAAGAGCAGCAGAGGCAATGGTTGCAGACAGGGTTCTAAAGCAGTTACATCTCACAGCCCCACCAGGCAGAGTCAGAACTTTAAATATGCTCCTAAAGGAGAGCCTTCAAGAGACACTGAAAGGATGCAAAGCACAGTTCACTCTCGAACTGACAGCAATACACAGTCACTATCACTGTGTTTGCCAAAAGAAACTCAGTGCGTTTTTTTGTCTTTTATGGAACAGAATTAATTTTAAAGCAAAAATCTAGGAATTAATAAGACCAAACAGTAATAATAAAAATAACAGTAAACATTAGCCTAACAAGTGCCTGAAATATTTTGTGTATTTTTGTATATCCTTGCTAGAAATATGTCTCTAAAAATTGTTTATTTCAGACAAGCTGGATGATCAAGTATATAATTGTGGAAATAGAAGAACAATTCCTTGCAAGGCTATAATGAGACAGAGTAAGTAAAAACTCACTGTGTGTTGATTACAAGCCTATCCCACTGTCCCTTAATATCATCTTCTGATGGCTGTTCTGTTATATACAGCCCATCAAATTCCAATTTCCTTGCCACTTCCTTTTCTCTCTTAAAAATAACCAATGGAACCTGCAGTTGAAAAAAAAATTACAGGAATTATTTAAAATGCACTGACATGTCTCCAAACTTTTAAGAAAATCTGATTGATATGAAAAGTTAAGTATGAAAACTGAACAAAGAAAAAATAGTATTTAAAAAAATTAAAAGACTTGACAATTGCCCAGTACACTGAAAAGGTATTGATGCCCAAGGATTAGGTCATTCAGAATCATTAAACTGCAGTGTACCAAACAGCCATAAAAAGGTGGCCAAAATCCCTGAAAAGAGATCCTTTAAATAAAAATAGCTTTTCAGTGCTATGGAGGGATTACAGTTAGTCAAGTGAAAGAGAGGTAAAATAATATCTTTTTTAAAATTCTTACAACATCTAGTTACAAAATTGACTTGGGATCACACTTTTGGATTTCACTTTGATACCCAGAGATGCCAGATTTTGCCTTTTATTTGTTAAAGAATTCTTGAGGTTTCATAGCAGAGAGAAAGAAAGACTGTAAGCAGTAAAAAGGAAAAATCACATTCACATTCCATAGACTCGATTTGTCAGCAGTTGAGACACCTTATCAGTAAGGATCAGGCTTTACCCACAACTCTCTTTCAACAGCAGGATGATGTTCAAAAGTACAGTCTGAGAAGGCAGACATAAATAGTGGTCCCAGCAGTGTAGATTTTTCTTAGAAATCTATTATCAACAAAAAATAAACCCTACTCTTCCCTGGAACTATTTCACAGGTCCCCAAAATGCACTCACCCTGCATTACCCACCTTGATTGTAATATTATTCAAGAGTGCACATGAGTATACTGAAAAAGTAATAATAAAATTAGGACTACTCAAGCAACATGGTGATTACATTAGGTACAATGAAAATGTTCCAATTTTCCAATAGTTAAATGAGAAAAATGTAGTGTATGTCATGCTGAGCATTCTTCTGAACTAAATCTATCACATACTGGCCTGCAGTTATGAAGATTTTGGATTTCAAAATCTTCAAAGATAGAGACTGAAACCATATTTGGACCTTTCTTCAAAGTTTCAGGATTAGAAAGAAGGCAATTCATTATGACAAATAATGATAACAATGCTTTTCCCTTCTAATCAGAGAATTAATGTAGTTTGAAAAAAATCTGGCAAAGTACCGTAAAAAGTCATAGTAGATAAAAACGTATGGGGTGGAAGAAGAGAACACCTCAAAACCCAGAAGTCTAAGCTTTCATGTTGCATGGCAACCAATGCAACAAGAAAACATAGTATTTAGTGGTCTGCAGAGACATTTAAGGTAGAGGTGTATGCACTAACATGATGAACATTTCCTTGAACTAAAAATGCTGATCATGTCTTTAGCATAGAAAAAGTATTATCAATTAAAAGAGGAAAGTAAAAATATCATGGACCACATAAGATATTATAAGGACAAATTAGCAGCCATGCTGGGTCATAGCAGAGGTCCATTTAATTTAGCACTGTCCCGCACTTTAACCTATAGCTTATGCCTTGGAAGAGTGTAAAAATGGGGGAAGTACATTCCATATATATTTCTCCCAGATTCAGAGATTTATGGCATTTGGTTTTCCTAAGCAACAATCAGCATTTTGCCAATAAAAGTCATATCTTTATTTTTCACATCCCTAACAGAGATATTCTGCAAGACATTCCTTCGAAAGATACTTAAGCCCCTGCCAAAACACTACCACCAGAGTGTGTGTGTGTGAAAAGCAGGCATTTTGTATAGCCACAGTATGCAGCAGCAATAGGCCAAAATGCTGCATGCTTTTCAAACAACCCAGATGACAGACTAGTAATGCAAATACTGTCATCTAGCTTCCTCTGGCCATGTGCATTCATGCCTTGTCTTTGACAGACACAAGCAGCTTTTGATAGAGCCTACTGCTGTAATTGTCTGGCTGACAGCAAATCAGACTCTGTCATGGAACTTTCTGAAAACACATACAAATTTCTGTTTACATTACACTAAAAAATACGATTTCTTTACATGGTCTCCCAACCTGCTTAAGCAAGGTTTCTATGACTTTGTTTCAGCTTATACCACTCATGGGATAAAAAAGTTTGGGACTAGAATACAAAAGAAAAACTCAGTTTTTTCTTACTTTCAAACAGTAATACCCTATAATACAGAAGAATGAGATAACTGTGTGTAGGATGGCCAAAATCCGCAGTGTGGGCTCCATGTAGCCACTGCTTTCTTCCAGGACATAATGCACTGCAATGACCCTCTCATCGTTGCTTTCCAGGATGTTCAACTTGGTACTTTCACCATCAGATACCACAGGAAGCTCCTTTTCTTCTGTCACAGCAGATGTGGAGACCTGTTTAAAGCACTTAATATTACAGCTGTATTTCCTTTGACATGAGTCTTACAGTAATACAAGCCAAGTAGTATAGCTGAAAACAATGATACCAAGGACATTACAATTTTAAGACTTTTTTTTGCATAAAAATGTCCACAAAGAACACCTTTGTGAGACCTTTTTATCTTGTTACACCAGTCTGTGATAGTGTGCTTTTTCTTTTCTTTTTTTCACTGTCCATTCATTGTAGCAAATTTGGCCCATGCTGAATTTTATCACCTCAAATTTAGGAGCACAGCCCTCTTAGAAGAAACCCAATCAACTCCTGACAATCCCACAAACAGTCTTTATCCTCAGGGCTCTGCCAGAAACTGATTTGAGTCCAAAGACTCTAGAGTTGTATTAACTATACTGAAAGTCTTGACAAAATCAGTGATATTTTAGGCAGCTTGAGATGATGCAACTTCTTGCTGTATACACCCCCTCAGGAGAGCATAACAGCACAAGAAAACATCTCAACTGACATGGATTAGTTTAAGTTACCAATGAAGGCTCAGCTTGGCTGGTTCACCGTACTGTGAAATGGAACATGTGAGGCACGGGTGTGCCTTACAGCCTGCTGCCTTTGTTGCAGCACAGAACTTTGTAAATAGATATTTTTGTATTGGAAGTCTATTCTTACTTCACACAAGCATTTCAGCTTTCCTTAAATTTCTGAAGTGCTAGGAAGCAACTACCTGAAAGGAGGTTGTAGCCAGGTGGGGGTTGGTCTCTTCTCCCAGGCAACTATCAGTAAGACAAGAAGGTACAGTCTTAAGCTCTGCCAGCGGAGGTTTAGGTTGGATATTAGGAAGAAAGTCTTTACAGAGAGGGTAACCAGGCATTGGAATGGGCTGCCCAGGGAGGTGGTGGATTCTCCATCCCTGGAGGTTTTTAAGATGAGACTGGATCTGGCACTTAGTGTCATGTCTAGTAACCACAGTGGTAGTGGATCAAGGGTGGACTTGATGATCTCAGAGGTCCTTTCCAACCCAGCTGATTCTATGATTCTATGATGAAGCAGGTATTTAATCTGTAAGGCTAGGCAGTTTTACCTTAGCGTATTGCTGACAAAAGCCGAATGTATTCCATTATGATGCTTGAAAAGTAGTATTTTGAAAAATTTACCTTATAGAAAAGCAGGATAAAGTTGATGGCAAAAGCAACAAATAACGCCAACATCCTCATGTTGTAAAAGTTTCGTGCAAAATAATTCTGAAAATAGAACAGAACATAAATGCACTTTGACTAAGAAAGATTCAATCATCATTATTAAGTTCTTGCATGGAGGGGTTTTTTGGGGTTTTTTTTTTGGTGTTTTTTTTCCCTATGGAAGTTTTTAATGGAATTTAAATATTTCTTAAAAATTCAAATAAACAAAAAAAACCTCAACAAACATTTTGAGGGATGTACAAATTCTCTCCTACTCCACATTACAACAATGGATAAAGGATCTTTTGTTTCACTCCTTGCAGAAAGGATGAAGGATTTCTAATTGCCTCTTACATCTTTTTCATTGTCCTCTCAATGCACTTGGAGACGACACAGAGACATCACAATGTAATAGTAATGTAATAATAATACAGAAGTCTCCATTTTCCCTGTAGCTCAATATTCATACATATAGCAAATTGTTACCTTTACCAAGAAATAAAAATTTCTGCATGTAAGTTTTTTCCTATTCCAAAATCAACTGCATTTTTACCAAGTCAGAAAAAATTCATCTGTGACCTAAGTATCATGAGTAGAAAGTTTCTCTGACATTATGATGCAATCAAAACGATTGCAGAAATGTACCTTTACAATTCCTGACAATTCACAATCCTTTACAGCACACATTGTGAATGTTTTAACTCTCCCATAGGAATGCTTCCATTTTTCAGCCCTAATTATAGATGACTATTAGTGAAATATTAAACAAGACTATTAAAAAAAAAATCAAGTCAAATTTGGATGAATGCTATGTGACTAGTCTTAAAAAAAAAATCTCAGTTCAAAAGCAAAATTTAATCACTTAATTTCTGAAGATGATTGTGACTGCAGTATTGTAGTTTTGCTATATTACTCATGTTAGAAGTAGGCTGTACCTAAATAATTATCTACTAGATAAATAGCAAAAGTGTGTTTCTTTTTGCTTTCCATTTCACACTAGCCTCAGTGAATATGCATGGAATCTCCTAGCTAATAAAAACATAGATTTTAAACAGTTCTACATCTAACTCATGGATATCGTAGTTTATTGAGAGACTCTCAGATGCAGTTTTACTATTTAATTAGTCTTATTTTCTACAGGTTTTGAGAAGTTTGACAAATATTAACTTGTTATTTCACAAAGAAAAAAATCTGTAACATCTTTCCTTATTTGGTTTAGGTTAAGCATTGTATCTTAGTCAATTCTTTTTATAGGAGAGCTTGTAATGTCCCAAAGCTGTCTCTCATGAAAGGAGAAATCCTACAGGCTCACTAGCTGCTGTAAAAATTCAGGAATTTTATTCCCAGAAAAATGCATGGATGTTTTCCAATGGTGCACAGGCATCTCTGAAGGTCTGAGTTTGGGACAATAATTCTCTTCCTAAGAATTAATATCTTGTATACTATTTGTGTGTTTCTTTTCTCTAACATTTCTGTTAAATCTTTGCTTTATGTTCTTTTTATGGATGATGGTGGATACAAAAATGTGGTCCATCAGATATTATTTGTCTATACATTGTTAGGATAACATGGTGGTACATGTCTCTGCCAACAGCTAAACACGTAATCTAGAGAACGGCTTACAAGAAGCTTCTGTTGGTATGCAATGATATTCTTCCAGAAAACTGATTCCTGAACTTCTGGTTCTCCATATCTGTGTGTATGAAGTTGTCTTAATTTCTGTTTCCCTTTGTCTTCCCTAGTTTTCTCTTCTTTTTCTCCATCTTCTCCTCTTAGGATACAAAAGAAGCCAAAATAATATGTCAAGTTAATAAAAGTTATTAAAATTGATAAACACAAAATTAAAATCACACACTGAAATAGGCTATTTCATCTTTTAATGAGGCTCAGTGATGAGTCATGAGGTTCATGCAGTTCATGCATATGAGATGTATCCTTCTTCAGTCCAAAGCACTGTTAAGGGTGACAGTCTGTTAAAGTCTGCAGATAAATGTATTGGTTTGGCACCTCGAAGTGAGAATACTAACTGGTAGAGGCAGGTAATCAAGAATCTGTCAACCTTATTACCAAACGGTCTGCTTCATAATTGTGCAGTAAGCGTTGCAGTGACAAAATGTCTGTAAGCTGACAGCTGCATGTCTGTATGAGTGTCTATATGTCTAAGCACTCCCCTCCAACCTCATGCACTTGAACTATCTGGTTCTCACAAATGTTGCAGAAAACTTTGGTTCTTCTTGCAATTACAAGTCAAGCCTGAAGTTTTAAATTTTTTATTTCTGCCCACCTGATGAATTCATAAGTACCCACTCCGGAAGGAGATGGGAGTAAGAGTGTGTCAGCATCAGATATGTGATTATCACTATGCTATCCCATTACAGAAAGTCAGAGTTAGTAGGTTGCCTTCTCCAAACACACGATCTAAAGAACTGTGAATTATTTAGAAGTTAATTTGACCTGTCAGCATGATAGATGAAAAAATCACAGAAGTCCATTTGAAGCCAAACCAGAGTAAGAGACAACTTTTAAGTTACACTATTAATTTCTGTGTACCTCTCTACAAACAGAATAACTGATGTTCTAAACTGCTTCTCAGAATACACTTGACAAATTTCATCTTCACTTGAAAGTTTGTCATGCTCAGAGTAGCTTCAGGGCAGCTAATAGTGCCAGGCACTTCACTCCTCACAGAGAATACAGGTATCACTGCAACTCACACAGTCAAGCAGAGGAATCAACAGTGAAGTGACCTTGTAGGATCTGATGTTAAGGTAATACCTACTCTGCTTTTTCAGGTTCTGATTTTGTTTCCTCTTTCTCTTCCTTTTCATCTTCTTTCACCTGCTCCTACAGAAAGTCAGGTTTAAAAAAACGTCTAAACACTGTTACACACTACAGAGTTAGTTTAAAAGAATACCCAGAGTGCAGAATGTTAGGTCTTTTTGGTTTTGTTAAACAACCAAAACCCTGAGACAAGATGATAATTCAATTTACATTAATGAAGAAACAATTTAACACTGAACTGAAAGTAAATCAAAACACCGTGTACTTAGAGAAGGCTGTGGAAATTCAAGTTTATGACATCAGAAAGAGTAAGCACTAGTAATGATATGTGATTCCTTTAATAAGATGTCAGAAAACCCCCAAAAAAGAGATGCAAATTTCATTTCAAGACTATACTTAACATATGAAAGAGAGAAACATACATCAGAAATAAAAGATACAGTTTACCTGGATTTTTTCCTGTACCTCAGGCATTGGAGCTAAGGAGGGAGTGCTCAGTAAGTCACTCAAACCAGCATTTGGATTGTGAGGGATCAATTTATACTGTCCACCTTCTCGTTTCAAATCCAAACCAAATATATCTGAGAGTAGATCACTCTCTTCTGATAAAGTTTGCAGATCTGTCAAGTCTTCTGTAGGCAATGCAGCTTCTGTTGGCTTTCTCTCCCCTTCTTCTCCTTCCCCACGCACCTCATCCTGAGTGGGATCTGGCATATTAGCTAACAGTTCAGCCACCTTGATTTTCTTTGCTCCTTCTACTAAGCTTCCTCCAAGCAGCAAACTGCAGATAATGCGAAAGAAGCCCCGGACAACACTAAAAGCAAAATGTAATAAGCCCATCAAAATACTCCAATAGGAAGAAAACAAAGCCATGACCATGTCCTTCATGGTCATTTTCTTCACTTTTTTCATCTGTTTCTTTAGGCTTTTCATGCTGAGCATTTTCATAAGAGTCATTAAATTATATTTGAGAGCTACTAACGCTGATTTCATGGTCACAAGAGAGAAGAAACCCATTCTAGGATCTTCTTCTTCAGGATTATCTTTCTCATTCTCCTCTTTATTTGCTGACCTTTCATTCAGATCTGACTCAGAGATCTGGGCAGCCAGTTGCATTTCAAAGATGGTATCCTCACAAAAGTTAACAAAAAGCTCCATCTTTTCTTTCTCCCCACCTTCATTTACAACATCAAATATAAATTGTCTCTTTGACTCTTTTACCTGAGGTTTCTCCCACTGAGTCCGACTTGACTCACTTATTTCAAAATAAACTCGTTCAATGCGCTTTGCACTGCCCATGATTTCTATGCGTCCAAGGAAAGGCTGGAAGTAATTTAGCACACTCTCTGACAATTCAAGAAAGGTTTGCAAGCGGGTATCATGGGGCATGTGCTCTGACAGGTTGGTCAGGAGAACAGCAACATTGAAACCAATGTCTTTTGCAGGTTCATGAAATCGTTTCACAAACTCCTCGTAGTCCAAAGTCTCATTCTCATCTGTTTCAGCACATGACAGCAGAAACTCAGTTTCAGATTGGGTGTAATGCTTATGGCTTTCCATTGCCCTGTGAAAATCCCTCTTTGAAATGATCCCTTTACCATCAGGGTCATATTCTTTGAATGCATCAGAGGAAGTCAAATCCTTCAGTTTTAAGAACATATCAAAAAACTTCAGGATCATCTCCACATTGTTTGATGATTCCACAAGCATATCGACCATTTGCTTTCCAATAGTTCCATTCACAACGTTACCTAGATGTGATGACAGGATATTAGAGATAATGATGGCAGCAAATGTTGCATCAAAGAAAAGTGCATTATAATGACTAGTGAAATAATCAAAGAGTAAGAATGATAAAGTGTTGGACAACACACTCACATGAGAAGCTAGCTGTAAAATCAGAAATCTTTTACTAATAACACTACCCTAAGACGGGAAAAAAAGGTTACAGAAAGGAAGAACTAACAAGGGCTGTTGAGAGACATTTGTTACATCTAAAATAGAACTAAAAGTGGGGCAGCATATTATGAATTTCATTGTAGCACAACACAGACAGAGCTAGTGTCCCATTAGTTAGGATGAGCGGCTCAGCAGGTTATTCATGGAGCACAGCCTCCAGTGCTAAGAATTTACTTTGCTTCTCAGTGATTTTCTATGAGCAAATCAGTAGCAATGCATGCTCTGCTGCAATCTATGCTGCATTTACTGCTCTCCCATTCTCTCAAGAAAATATAATAGGATACACGTAAGAAGCAAAAAGGAAAAAAAGGCCTTTGAATCATCTATGTGTATGTCTGGTTACTCTAGCGCTAGAAGCACTGATACAGCAGAGGAGCTAAAGCAATGATAGTATTATTTCTTGACAATGATGATATTCCCTGAGGAATCATAATTTCAGGACCTTGAACCTAGTCAGTCACTAGAAGAACCAAAGCTTGTTCTTTATGGATAAGGGCAATACCAAAATAAATGCAATGTATTAAAGGTGTTGATAAAATGACTGATAAATGGTTCACTTCCTAGAACTCGGGATTTCAACTTAAATAGTCAAAGCCTTTTCATCTAAGCCAAAAGATAAATCAAGTTCATGGAAATAAAATAAATCTTCTGCTAGCCCTGGATTTTATACAGTTCTGGCATTCAGAATTAATATCATTTATATTAACTAGACTAGCTAAATCTCCCATTCACTTTCAGGCGTAAAAACTCTTCTCACAATGGAGACACGAAAATAAAAAACTTCAAGGAAAATAGAGCATTATTTCTCAAATGAAGAAAATCACAAAGGTAAAAACTGTTCTAGAACAACTGTGAAAGAGGATTTCAAATTTTTACTACCTTCCAGCATAGACAGCAACATGACAACCATATCTTTCTGAAGATCCATTAATTCTTTTAGCAATTCAATTTGACTGGAATCCTAAATAATGAACACACAAAATACATATATATAATTAATATGTTTATTTCTTTGACATTTATATATGTGCACACATATTTCACCTTGTAGAAATGAAACTTTGAAATTAAGAACCTAGTAGTGTCAAAAGTGGTAATACAGTGAGAATACAATTTGACTGCTTGATTTCTTACAGTACATTTACAGGATCAAACGTTTACACAATCATCTGTTTAGAGGACAGTAATTTAATAAAGGCAAAGTGAAAACTGAAGGTGATGAAAAAATTCAAAGCAATAACTGGGTATGTCAAGCTCAGAGATGATGCTTCTAAAATATTGCTGCTTCTGGTGTAAAGTTTACAGCTATGAAGACTTGTAAAAAAACGGTAATAGCAGCAGCACATAGAGCTCAAAGTATAGCACGATTCAAAATGAGTGGTTCCATTATGGGCCACTGAACTTTTTTCAGGGAGGAAAAAAAGTTGAAATAAAAATTAAAAATATTTATTAATAAAGATCTGTTAATTAACATTCTTAGGCATACATTATATTGACTTTTTAGCCATCTTTTATCTCACAGGGCTTTAAATCAAGTTTATTATTATTTCACTTGCCAGTGATTTTAGCCTGGATTCTATCTGGATGGATTTATCCAACTACTTAGTTTCTTCCTGAGCAATACACTGTTGCATCATGCCATTGCTAAGGCATACTTCAGCACAGCTGGACTTCAGTGAACGGTACAAAAAACTCAAGGTACTTTATGGCAATTTGCATCTTGGATGGAAAACAGCATAAGTTGGAAACAATAAAGATTTCTAATTGATTTGTAAGTTTTCATTATAACTCTTTTAACTTCAAAAGTTGCTTACAAAATGGATGATCTTTGTTCATTTAGATTGAAAATTTTACTTTCATTTTCTGCTTTATGGAGATTCCTTGAGGATGACCATTATCATGTTGTTGCTTCCTTGTACCAGTCCAGAGAACCAAAATGCAAAAAAATACCCCAAAACCCAAACAACACAGTGATTCCGTTTTGTTCCTTTAATCTTGTTTCAAATGTTCTTCAAAAGTGATCTGGAAATTTATGATTGAAAGCAAGAACCAAATACTTAGTCTAGGCAGATGCCTCTTACAGACAAGAGCCATATCGCAGCTCCTTATAAATCCACTTAGTGACACTCAACACTTTGGAAAACTGGCATTTCAACAGAATCTGAAGAACTTCACCATATATTCTTGTAATAAATATAAATGAACAAAAGAGCCCACGCCTATTCTGGTATTTCCCAAGACTCTGCTGGCCCCCTTAAGGAGTTTCCAAAATGCAAGAGCTTGAGCTTCATGCAAGAGAAAGACATCATCACTATTTATCATACATTTCAAGTAGATTGCGTTTGCGTCATCCCACAGAACAGCATAAGTAATGCCACACACTACAGTGGATCCTGTGCAAAGCTGCTTGAGTATCTTTTAACAGTCAGGATTCTTTTCTAGATGCAATAATTAAAAGATCCTGTGAAGCCACTCTAGACACAGCTGAAAATTTATATGTGTCATTACTATAAAAACAAATCTTGCCAAAAGCCACATCATATTTCATACATAACACATAGCTACCATGTGTTTGACTCGCTGTCAGTAACTACTTAAATACATCTTTCCATGTTGCTTTAGTGGTACAGGAAGAAAGCACAGTACCCACCATGGTGGTCTATGCAAATATTGACTGTTTTTTCAATTCTTAAAATTCTACAGGCACTTTTAAATTGACTTCAGTAAAAATTTAATGCATTACTCTTGAAAAACAGGTTTGACTGAGATATCCCTTCTCTATTTCTATAGTTTATGAAGTGAGTACTCACATCCAAATGCAATTCACCCATGATAAGGTCTGACTACTCTATATCTCTGCTGAGAGTGGAAAAGGCTTAGATGCAGATGTGTTGAACTAGGGTTCAATAATGATGAACCAGAGTTCAATGCAGGACTCATCAATGAACGTGATGCATAAAAGGATCCTGCATAAAAGGATCTTGAAAAACTGCAGAAAACACTGTGACAGAATTTTGATACAAAAGACCAGAACTGAGAATTCTCTCTGGATATCAGTGATATGCTTCATTTGCAGTTTGATCTAATCTGCTTTGCGCCCATGGCCAGCAATCCAGTTACAGGCCTGCTACTCACACACACTATAGTTTTGTAATTTACTCCCTCAATTCAATTGTATTCTATCACCTCTTCCTTTTCTTCATATTTCCCCTACTAACTGCTATTATTAATGACTCAAACATACTAATATGTTTGTTTTCCTTTTACAAAAATGTTAGTAACTTATAAAGGAAAAGCAAAACAAAACCATACCTGAGACAACTTCATCTGCATGTGGGCAAATACATGAAGGAAACCAACGACAGCATCCCACAGCCTGCTGTGTGCCAGACTTTGCTGATTCCCAGTACATGGCCCCTATTGTTCAGGCAACCAAAACACAAAAAAACCAAAAAAAACCAAACAAACCAGAGTTTGTTTGCAAGAAACACAACAAAACCAGGAAGGAAGATACATAAGCAGTGCATACATAGCTTGGGGCTTACGGGAGTCCTTTAGAAACTGCTATGAAAAATTAAACATATCTAGAATTATGTATTCAATAACACCGCTGACTGTAAGCAATGCCTACTCCTAATAGTCATTCTGCCTCTGTTTTAGCCAAGTCTCAATATACTAATTGAGAGCCACAAAGTGTGTATCTCCTTGCAACTTTAAACAAGTGCTAACAGGGTACAAATCTTCAAGCTGATTCTTCCCTATGTAGTTCTGTAAATCAGGAATAACTTTATAGAAGGTTAATGCAAAATGTGGCTAAGGGATTAGAGAATCAGTCTCCTGACTTTTTCCTCACAGAATATTCTAGCTGTTGTAGACACAGTGCTAAAGAATATTTAAAAAGAATTCAAACTTCTGAAAAGCAGGAATACAACACCAGATAAAAACTCTACTTGCGACTTGAGAAATTCATGTACATTAAATATATATACACACATGTGTATAAGTTGCCTCTTCTCATATTTATTCAGTCCTATTCCATCACATTTCATCCCCATTAACTATAAAATACTATTTTCATATTAATGATTTTCATCTGAATGAAAACAATATAATAGATACCTAACAGTCTAATGAGATTCTCTCTAACCTGCTTATTATTTGCAGAAAAAAATGTAATATTGTTGACTTATTAATATGAGGAATTAATGCAGAACTAAGTTACACTGAATTCTTAAGAATTCATGGAAGAACTGCTATATTGTTATTTTTACAGAAATTATCCCGATCTCATTTATTGCTGAGCCCACCTCAAGAGCATCTCTACAATTCTCAAATGCAATGTGTGAATTCACCATTTCATAGTATTGCTGCCTTAAAACAGCTTTATTCCTGACAGAAATTACTATCTAATGTTATATTGACTAAGTAGCAACTATGATTTGCACTGACACTAGTTATTCAATGGAATAAAAGCAAAACCTTTAAAGTGGGTAACATCACTGCAGTTTAATCCAAATTAAAAACAAAACAAAACTCTACTATCCTATTAACAACCAAATTAATAATTTTGATTTTTAATAAATTGCTAAGATTGAAAAAGAGTAGTGACAGATATATATATATATTTGAATATTTTACTCCCTACCTAAACAAATGCACCAATGTTGAAGCATAAATGCATCTATATTATGTTCCTATGTTATATCTAGCTACTTTATGTCTTCATGCCAAAAGTGTGAATAGTTTTCTTTCAAATCCACAAAATTCTTATTAAATTAATTTACCTGGATATACTCTGTAAGAGTATTGAAAACTTGTTTTGCAACCTGGATGGCTTTGGAAAAATTTCGTTGTCCTTGCTCATCTATAACATCCTTCCCAGAATAATACCAATAGAAATCACTAATGGATTCCTAAAAAAAAAAACAGTTGTGAGAAGCACAAAGAGATTATGTAGCCAAACTGCCTCTAGCTGGTTATTCATAAAGGTAAGAAAAACAACATTAGATAGCATTCTAGTTCTGAAAAGTATTTAATTCATAAAGGCTTTAAATGACACCTCCCCAAACAATTCTAAAGTACTACTTCAAGAATTGTAGTTTCATCTCAAGGGAATCAATAGAATAACAAATACACTCAAATAAATAATTTAAAACCCCCACAGCAAACCTCAAAATAAAATTAAATTAAAAAAATAGATCTGTTGTTATTCCCTCTTAGAAATACAACTGCCTGCATTCTAAAAAGGAGTGCTCAGTAGCACTCCCCTGTTGCATGCTGTTAAACAATGTCTCTTTATACTGCATGCTTGACACCTAGTCAATAGTGGGAGCAAATGTTGCTTTGTGTGCATGATTCCTCCCTCCATCTTCCCCAAAGGCGAGCTTATTAAAGTTTCAACAAAGTAAGCAACGGAATTAAAATCATTGTATTGTCCCTTCAACTTCTACAGAATGCAAAAGGATATAAAGCAACATTGATAACAGCAGCAACGCAAAAAACCCCCGAACAAAATGAAACAAAACAAACCAAACACAAAAAAAACCATCAATTTTCAAAGCCTGGAATTCTCAGGCCAAATAAATAAATGGCTAAGGGGAACTAGATAAATAAATAATAATAAAAAACCAAACCAAACCAAACCAACAACAACAAAAAAAAAAACCAAACCACAAACACAACAAAATATATTATCACCCACAGTGATTTCCAGAAAGATGAAAATTACAAGTAAAAATTATTAACATTTATCACAAAATATGTCTTTCACATGGTCCAATCTGGAAACAAATTAGAATTTTTATTACTTTCTACTGGGTTGTGACAACACAATGCTTTCCTATTTAAAGATTTGGGAGATAATTCAAATTAGATGGTTGAAGGGTTTTTAATCTAGCATTCTGCTTTTGTTTTTCTTTTCGCCTTTTATTTCCCTCCTTAGAAAACCATGTGCTGTTCTTATGCTTCACTCCATGCCAGCCTATGACTATGCATTCATACAGCAGCCAGTGTTCAGACTAAATCAGAACATGGATGAAAAAGCAGCTGGCTAAAGCTGAACTCGAGCAATACAAAATCCTTCTCAGTCACAGGTGTAGTTTCAGCCAAAACTGGCTACTTGTGTTCACTGATACATTCAGCATATATCCACCTTCTGCCTCCTTTCCTTAGTTAACAGGCTTCACTGCATTCTTGAATATAATGGTTGAAAACTGTCTCTCACATTTATGACACCTTTACTCTTCCAGTGAAAAATAACAACTCTTAAAGAACCATAACCAGTAGAGAATTTCAGCCTTTCTCAGCAGTTGGGTACATTGACCAGAAAAAATATCATGACAAATAAATGTGCTCCTCTAATAAAAATGAACATTTTGTGATAAGGATCAAAATTGATTTTGCTGGAAAGTAGTTTTTTTTTCTGGCAGCAAACCATGTATTGCTGAAAGAAATTCCAGAGAAATTAAGAAACCTGAAGTCTCCTCATACAAACTTCTTCTGTGTGATCAAAATCAATGAAATAATAAATAAAATAATTCAAATATTGTATGGAAGTAAGTAATTGTTGTGATCTACTTAATTAGTATATAAGTTACCTACCTGAACTCTTAATAAGTAATCCACAGTAGAAATTATAATATTAACAGTTGTGTTGTTACCAGTTTGAGTTCTCAGGTAATTCTGAAAATCTAAAAATTAAAATAAAAATTTAAGTGATAAATCTATTTCTGAAAATTAATTCTGATTTAAGATGATCTAGACAAGTTCAGCATAGAGGCATGGATTTTTTTTTTTTATCATTTGTAAGCGTTTTAGCATTTTATTGCAGAGATCACATAGCAGTGAACTTATGAAGCCAGAAGCTTATTTGTCTATTTCACCTGTAAAACTTAACGTGGCCTTATTTTAATTTCATTTATGACTACAACTACATCAATATTAACCTAATTGTACCTAGTATATATTTTGTTAAGAAAAATAAAATTAAATCGCATAATTATACAAATCCTGATAACTAAGTCAAAAATAGGTCCAATGGCTAAAAAAGAAAACTATCCTTTTTTTTTTTTTCCCTTTTTTTTTTTACTCCTTAAGAATGACAGAGAGAACACAGGGAAATTTACTTAATGATAAAAATACACAACATGATACATTTTTGCTATGGTTTTTGTATATTTAAAAGAGATGCTATTTCTTCAAGAAAGGTGTTGTGTACATTGTAATTTCACATACAATTCTAACTGACATTAGTGGCAAATAGTACACACCAGAAAGCATATAAACACCAAAGGACAGTAAACATAACTTCCCGTTACATTTCCTTCTGAATCTTCCCTGCTTAGAAGTCATAAACCATGTACATTTTCCTATATAAATTTACCTTTCCTAGTTGGTCAAGATTCAAAACTCATAATTTTGGAAACCATTATCTTTTTAACGGCCTTAACTTTTCTACAAAGTTAAGGCTGTTAAAAGACCTGGCAATTCAATTCCACATACACATTTTCCTTTTGTGTACAGTCTAGCAGCAACTCCACATTTCACAACATTTTATGAAGGCTACCAAATCTTCACCAATGAAGAGCTTTTATGGTCATTTACCATCACCTTGACTTGGCTGACAGGCAGCCTGCCCACAAACCTGAATTATGTCCTTCACAAAGCAATTGAAGGAAGCGGAAGAGGTCACAGGTGAATTCATCATCCTGCATCACCTTTTCTCCTGTAGAAAGGCCAGATGGAAGCAGGTTATCACAGTCTGCCGAGTAACACCCCGCAACCTCTGAAGAAAATCTCCATAATTAATATTAAGAAAGAAAGAATGGAAGAGAAAATTTATAACCACCAATCTATCTGAAGCACGTATGACTTTTGCTTGGCAGATAGTTATTTGGTTATTAAAAAAAAAAAAAAAGAAAAATCAAATTACAAAACTTAGCTTTTGATTTATAAATATGGCAGCATGAGCATGGCAACATTTTACAAAAAATCCCTGATTTACATTCTTGTTTGATTTCACTGGGCATTGGATGCTTCATCACATACAGAGGTAAAAGTTGGATTAATTTGGTTCCCATTCATCACAAAACCAGGTACTTAAAATACAGAATGAGACTTAATCAAACAGTAATGAAAATTATTCCTCAAATAAACTATTAGATCTTAAAATATTCTAAAATAACCCATGGAATTTACAGCTATGTGCATTTTCAAGAATCGTTTAGGCTGAAATATTTGAAGATTTAGCACCTGTTTGTTCCTGACACAAAATGGATGTTAGCCATTTGTCTCCCTTGTCAAAGTAAGGTGATAGATTTATAATGAATTAAGATGAAATGCCAAAATGCTTTACTGAACTACCCCCTTCAGTTCATGTTTTTGATAAATAGCTAATAGCCATAAAAACAAAGCTTCAAACTATTGTTGTGGTTTTTTTCACAGGAAACAGTATACTAAAAAGCCCTCAATTAACAT
This sequence comes from Cephalopterus ornatus, assembly GCA_013396775.1. Classification (NCBI taxonomy): domain Eukaryota; kingdom Metazoa; phylum Chordata; class Aves; order Passeriformes; family Cotingidae; genus Cephalopterus; species Cephalopterus ornatus. Next base: position 92,213 of record VZRE01007539.1, on the reverse strand, counting down.
ACCACTATTTCAAGTACATCAATACATACAGTTAACTTTGTACAGGGACATGTGAAGAGGAAAAACAACTATTCACCCAGAAAACAATCACAGCTGAGGAAAATATAGAACAGTTAATAAAATGGCACAGGAGGACAACAACATGGCTGTTAAAACAATAAAGGCCACCTATTGAAAGTAAAATTCCCATTTAGGACCTTGGAAATGTATTTGGAATATATATGGCAAGAAAAATGTAAGTCACAAAAAATCGACTTTTTTAGAATATACACCCTTAGAATATGTGCCAAATGCTATTCGTAGACAAGAAAAGGAAGGAGATAAAAATGTAAGCAAACTGCAAAAGAATCTGGAAGAATTTTTTTTCAGGGAAGACAATTTAGGCTCTACAAAGACAGTATCTTTAGTGAACAGGAGACCAGAAGATTGAGTAAAGGAATTAAAACTGAGTAAAGGAATTAAAATTTAAAAGAAAAAAGAATTAAAAAATATTATCGATAATAACTAAATTAACAATTACTTCCATACTGTTATGTTGGTGGATCATTCTAATTATGTCTACATTTATAAATTACTATATTATTATAATTAGATTATTACTGTTTGTGATGGTTTTGGCTGTGATCAAGTTAATTTTCTTCATAGTAGCTAGCTGAATTGTAAACAGTATTTAGTACAATTTAGAATATAAATAAACATGATCAGCAGTTTAACTTTACATAAAGCCATGAACAATTACAAATTCAAGCTAACGGACTTATCCATCCAGAGCCTGTGAATTTAAAGTGAGAAGCTTCAGTACAGTGTTAGGAATAGGAAGCAAAAGCATTTTGAAAACTGGTATGAATATTTTAAAGTACAAAATTTCACTCTTTTCTGTTGTCATTCAGTCATAATCTTTTGTATTAATAGTACATATCACTAAGGTGTATGCCAACACAACTTCTTGTAACATTGGGAAAGATAAAATGCTCTTCCTCCTAAATCTAGATGTGGACTTGGGCAGTTGCAAACAATATGCAATTCTTTCTCCAAGGATGAATTCAAATACTATAAATGACATTCCATGGCATTTTTCTCCATTGCAGATAAAAGTACCAGACACAGTTTTTCAGCCAAAGAAGACTGAAAAGCCTTTCAGCTAATTAAGCAGTGAAAAATAAATAACTGTTTCTATCCAACCTGATTAATGTATACGTACAATACATGCCCAAGAAGGCAAAATCAGGAGGTGGCTGTGCTCTTTAAAGTATATTATCCAACATTATATGCAGGTTCAGCCCTGCAAGATGCTTTCATATGTTGCACGCCAAAGGCCAGAGTGTAGAATATGCTGCAGGATTAATCACTTTCTTTTTGATTTAACTGAACTCCTCTCACACTTAAAGTTACACATGGAGTCATATGCTTTGTTGATCGAGATGAATATTTATATATTGCAAAAACAAGCACTACAGAAAGCCAAATATTTGGTGGAGCTTGTACCATCACACATGTAATGCGTGTAGCTTGACTGCTGAGATGGCACTGATTTTAGAAAATAACTCACAGGGAACATTGCTTGGAAAGATCAAGCCCATAAAAAGCTCAATCTTCTTGTGCATAAAGGTATCATTGAATCAAAGCCAATAAGACTACAGAGTAAGTTACAGTTTAATATTTTTTGACCTCTGTTTTTCTTGCCCTCTTAAGAAGTAAGATTTTTCAGAACAAGAAGGAAAACAAGCCTCCAATTAAAATGTTATACAGATTAATTTACGAAGTAATCTCCCGGCTTTTAGTACACTTACTGGAGTTTAGGAATTTTTATTAAATGAATTCCATTTTTAATATTGGAAGGGCTTGGAAAGGTCTTTCATTTAGCTCCATTGTAAATAAAACACAGCATGAATATAAGTTATTGAAAAATTCTTCAAAATCAGAAGGTGTTTAGATACATCATTGTACATAAATTGAAAGGTCCATTCTTTTTAGAAATATTTTTTCATATTTCAAAATGAAGCAAACCCCTGTATCAAACAACCTGGCCACACTAAGATTTAAAATAATCCTGGTTTCCAATTTGTACAGCTGATCAAAATTGGACTAGAACCAACATTGGTACTGATAGGAATTTTAATTTTCAGATGTTACTTACTGACTGCAAGTGGTGCCTCACTGGTAACTACAGAATGGAAGTGGAGATCCATTTCTTTCTATAAAATATATGGGAGCAATCGTTGCTGTGCAGACAAATTTATGCCAGTCCACAAAGATTTGCAAAGATACTGTACTTAAAAACATATACTCTGCACAGAGTACAATTTAGGCTGCCACAAATTTCTGTTGATATGAGCTATATTCTGGCATACATTTGCTTAGCTGTTAAAATGCTGCCATTGCTCATGCTGTAAGTAAATGATATGGCTGCACACATGAAGGCTTTAAGCCTACAGCTTTTGAAAAACTGGCAGTTTGTGTTTGTGATATACAGGAACAGATGCATCATGTGGAGGAAATGAAAATAAAATTCAATGAAAAATTAAATACATGTATTTTTCCTTGAAAGTGCATGTGTCCAAGTTCAATAATTCTCTCTTTTTCTTTTTTTTTTTAATTCTCAATGGAAAAGATCTGACTTTTATTACTGTTCAGAAACACAGGTCTGATGCTGCATATTACAGAAATATACAAATGCTTTCAGCTTTCAAAAGAGAACGCAGCTCCTCTTTGATGGTTGTCAAGCAAGAGCAAAGCTCTCCCACAATAAAGTAAGTGAATTTATTCTCTTCACAAGATACAGACCATATTGGGTTGCATTGTGAGTCCTGCATACCTTCTACTTCTCAACAATCTAACTCAAAAATAGGAAGAACTTATTTTCTCACAGCGTGACACAGAACAACTTCTCTGAACTCAAGTTACTCCAGTTCCCTTTTAAATGTAAACACTGATTCAAATACAGTGATACAAAGGTGGGAAACACCTCTTCAATGTAGGCTGCAGTGGATCAGACAGAATTTAAACATCTGCTGTAAGTGTGACTAGGTTTGTGAAGAACAACAGCACATTTATTGATTTCACACTGTCAGTGGCTGAAAATCTCCCTGACGTGAACCCACAGTATAGCTAGTTATTACATCACGTGTACCACTCTCACTCAAATTGATAGAGAGTCCTTTAAGAGCTACTGCCAGATCAAATCTCATTCTAAAATTGTATTTTATTAAAATAAGCCTTCTGAAAACTTATAGAGAAAAAAAGAATTCCATAATATAACATTTTAAGATTAAAAACTAAAATAGACCTTTCTGAAAAAAGGGGGGCGCGGAGGGGAAAGGTAAAATAATATAAATGTAAACTTAAAATCTTAAATTTTGTACTTCATATGATAAGTAATACAAATCTCTCCAAAGGAGAAAAACATTGCACTTTCAAGATTTTTGTGACACAGTGAAATAGCAAAGAGTATGAGTGTTAAATGAAAAACCATTGCAAGATAATAAGCATTTCTATATGTCTTTGATTTTGAACCCTCCTTTTTGGAAAAGGAAACAGAACAATCAAAACAAAATACATACAGAAGAAACGACATTTAGTACACCACAAAAACAAGTAAGAAACACATTTGCTAAAGAACCATCAATGTTGTTACCAGTGGGGGTTCCAGGGTTTGAAAAGGGAAGGTAGTACCAGTCAGAGGAATATCAGGACAAGGCACTTACGATGTGGACAGCACAAAGAAACAATTGGAATAGAGCAATAAATCTCACATCCATGTTGACTCAATACAGGGCTTTCTATCTATTGCTAAGGTTGACATGGGACCAGAAACAAGGACTGTATATGAGGAAAAGTTGACTCTATTCCCATAAGTGTCAACAACAGTTTTTCTTTGACTTCATGAATAACAGTTTCAGGCTTATAGGTTGCAAACTCAATTGCAATTACTCATTAATGTGCTTCTGCAGCAGATGACATGAGAAACCGCTAAAATGCACATTTTACATCCCATCATTCCCCTGGGAATCAAAAAATTTCCTTTAATTGAGGAGTAATTAAGTACTCACAAAACAAGCATCTCCCTCAAAAACAAAAAGGAGAGAAAATCTTTCTAATCTTTGGTACTTTCTTTGTACTATTTACAGATGGTTATTCATAGGATTGCAAACAGACATAAGAGCTTGGGTATCCCATAAAATCTAGATACTTTGAAACTGTTCACTACAGGATTTTCCCCACAGACACACTGGCTTGGCTTTCTAATGCTATCAGGTATTAATACCAGTACCTGTACAGCTTCTATGTAAACTACTTTTCAATTAATTGAAAAAGGTGTGCTTCATAATATTAAAAAAAATTATTTGAAGGTAGCATAATATCAACAATAATGTAACCCTGAAAAGGAAAATTACAGTCTTTTTTGTTTGAATTTGCTTTTCCTGTTTTCTTGAATTTTCAGTAGCTGAAAATTCAGGCTGTTAGCAAATATTATCCCTTTGTGCCAAGAAATCTTTGACAGCGATTACTGTGTCTTGACACTCTTGCTGCTCAGTAACAAAGAAAACAAAAAGAAAATTATTCTAATCACTGCACAGAATTTTGTTAATCTGCCAAATAAAAAATTTCCACCGAGAAAACAAATAAAACACCAGATCAGCCTCCTCCACATTTGGCTAATGAAAAGACATCTGCTGTGTCTGAGCTTATTGTTTCTGCTGACTGGTATACACATTTTGTATTTTAAATTCTTCTTTCACATGGTGGCATGAACATCTCATGGCAACTGCTCCTACGAAGCTCTTCCATTACTTGTGAAGAACCTTTGAGGTATAGCAACCTTAACACTTCAAGTAGCTTTCCAAACAAGGAAGAGGCACCTGCAAACAGTATTGATTCCTCTAAATTAGTGATGCACCACCTCTTTCTTGTATCAACTCCTGACTGCATTAGATAAACCTAGCCAGTGGTATATCCTCTCCTTACTAACCACCCTCAAATCCTCACTGGATACACCACTGATTTCCTGTGCTTGCACAAATCAATGCAGCAATAAAGCCACATTCAATACACAACATAAAGCCTACAGGAGGACTATAGCACAAGGCTTTATATATATATATAAAATAATTTTTTCCTTTAAACATTCATCCATCGCGAATACTGGGTTAACTAAAATTAAAATAAATAAAAAAGAAAGGAAAAAAGAAAAGTATAAAAAAGCTTGCTGCTCTTATATCTAGTGTGTCAATCACTGTGCAAATCCTGAGAAAGGGAGGAAGACCAAAGTAGAAGGATTTGACAAGTAAACCAAGAATTTAAGAATAAACAATTGTAATAATAATAAAAAAGGCATGCTAGTTTAGCAGTCTTACAGGAACAAAAAATCTCATAATTTTCAGGAGCTGTACAGTGCTGACACAAAGCTAAGAGCAGGAAAAATAAAGAATAGGCAGTTGTTTTTAATAATTACCACGCTCATGAGTGATGACTGAGGAAGGGAGGACAGGACAATTAGTTCAAAGAAAAAGAAACAGGGAAAAAAGAAAAAAAAAGGTGAGAAATTGTTTTTAGAAAATACAAAGTACAGTTAGTATTGGGTTTGGTACAATTAGTTCTGTACTAAAAGAGAAACATCAAATAAACAGAAAAGGAAAAAAAAGTCCCTCAAATGAGGAAGCACAAAATACTCTTAATATCGGTAGAGTCAGTTATGCAGCATTTAAAGATTTATTTATATTTTCATTCAAAATCAGTCACCGCTAGAAAGAGAGCAGTGGTCAAAAGAAAAATGAGATTGACAGGCCATTTCAAAATCCAACATTATGAATAAGTTTAATTATATACTAATAGAAATATTTTCCAAAAGAAAAAAAACAGTGTGCAGAGTAACCCTCAGTAAAACATGAGAGTAATTGCCAAAATTTATACGCCAGATAGCTGCATCAGTGCTCAATTCACAATCTTGTAGCCAAATTTTATCCACATGGTTTCATTTTTTTGTTTATTCATATAAGTCTAGCAGGACTTAATCTATAATTTAAACTGTGGGAGCACTTTCAGAGAAGCAGCATTTTTGACTGGTCTGGAAGTCATTCAGTCAAATTTAATAGTTCATCAAAAATCATTATTTGACACAATCAGCTAAATAGTAAAGAAATAGGCTGCATAAAAGATCTACTGGCACAACAGACAATGAGATATGCAGTGTTGCTGGTATGAACTATGATCCTTCAAGTGCAATAAGGATTATACAGTCAAGCTTTTTTACCTTGTTTTTAAGATAAAAACATGTTAAAAGATTAGGCCACTGTAGGATTTAAACATAAAAATGCTCTGTAAAAAAATCTGAGGATAAGGGAAGAAAATGTGCTTTGGTAGCTCTCTTAAGTATAATAAGAACGAACGTAATATTTCCAGACAACCACATTAAGGGAGCAGTAGAACTTACTGTCAGATAGAAGAAACGAATTGACAGTGAACTGACAACGAGGGCAGAAAGCCAAATTGGTTCAAAGTCAAAAGTAAAGTGAAAATTTTGTAATATTTCCCCAAAGACAAACAGAAAAGAAAAAGCTTTCCCATAAGCTTTTCTCCAAACAGCAAATACAGTTCTCCCAATCTTTTATATTTAACTTATAGCTTAACTAAATTGTCTGGTTTTCAACTTAAGAAATCAGGTGGGAACTTTTAATTTCATTTTATACTGAAATTGGTTAGGGACTTCCGAAATGTTTTACATGCATAAACACTGCTGTTTGTAATCAGAATATGTTTTCAATTTTACATGTAATGTTTTCACTTCTTCAGAATGATGGGTAAGAGTCCTCTGAGACCATTCTGAAATCCAACACATGCTAGTGATTTACTATTGACAAGAATGAGCTTAGAAATGCCAATTAAATAAATATAAACCACCTCTGGGAATCCTGTTTTAGCTTCAGTCTCTCTATATATATATTTACAGGGTTCATAGAATTATAGAACATCCTGAGTTGGAAGAGACTCACAAGGATCATGGAGTCCAACTCCTGGTCCTGCAAAGGACAGCCCCAAGAGTCACACCATGTGCCTGAGAGCGTTGTCCAAACACTTCTTGAGCTCTGACAGGCTTGGTGCTCAAGCACCCTCTGGGTGAAGAATCTCTTCTAAATAGCTAACCTAAACCTCACCTCGGTTCTTTCAGCTTGCTCCTGCAAAATGTTAAGATACAAGTTCACAGAAAATTTCTGTTGAATCAATAGTACCTGATCCCTCTTCAGTCACCATGCCAAGGCCTTCTGCTTTGTTCTGACGTTCAAATGCATTTAGGTCAAGAACACTGCAGTGAGAAAAATGACATTTGTCCTGTGATTAATTAAATGTATGCCCTGAAATTGACAACACAATTTAACATTTTATGACTGACCAAAAAAAGTGAATGTGTGCATTGTAATATGCATACTCATTTTCAGGTGTTACAAAGAAGCCATATTATTGACTACTTTTGTATTATAGCCCAGTTCATCCCAAGCAGCAGGGTCCATTAACAAACTCTCATTATTAGTTCCACTTAGCGCTTCCCTCCCTCCACATTCTTAAAAACCAAAACTGCCAAAAGGGAATATGTATTCAACTAACAAGATTTAAGGAACATATACCTTGAATATTTCCATCTGTGAACCTGTGAAGTTCCGCCTTGAGGGCTTTGCATATCAGTTAATCATGGATAACTTTAGCGCATAAGCAAGAATGCTTATGAAAGTCAGATGAACCTAGAACTACAACAGGAGCTCTGCTGGCAAGAAATCTCACTGATTTCAAAATGAAACTTGCCCAAGACAATGTTAAGGAAAAACTATATAAAACATGGTACTCTTGACATATCAAGGAGACTAAACATTCAATCCAGGAAGCCCCTTTTAGTCCTATGTTTTATGTTCATTAATACATTATTTATTGATATGGTTTAGTCTAAGGAATTACACATAAAACATCTGAATATATATATTTATATATGAAATCAATATAAATTTTCAATAAGCATGAACGGACAAAAGGTCACAGTATCACCACAATTTATTAAAACACGATATACACATTCCTTTTTCTGCCTTTTAAAAAGTCCTATGAATATTTCTAACAAAGCTGGGTTTTCCCAAAATCTTTATGATTACTTAACATTGATCATTAACCTGGTCTCTGCAGGATTACAGAATACCTCTAGAGTTATGGATTTGCCTCTGAAGAATGCTCCTAACTCCAGAGTTGTTTTCTGGCATATCTCAGGTAGACACAAATTACATAAACATTTGTGACAAGAGCTCTTTTATAATGGTAGATCCAAATCACAAAGACTTTCACACCACAAGCACCACTTCATCCTTTATCCCAAATCTAGCACATTACAATCCCCAAGTGCGGTTTGCAAGAACTATGCAGAGGATCTTTCCAAAACTACAAATCCCATGGAATACAATATAAATCTAAAATAATAAATTTTTAAAGTATATATTTTCTTACCTACAGGACTGCATAAGACCAGCAAGGCTCTGAAAGAATCCTACATCCTTTTTATCTTTGAGGTAGTCAAGCATTTTCTGCAGCAAACACAAAAAATTTATGCAGAGAATTATTATTCATATTATGTGTTAATTTAGGTAACTTAATACTACATAGATTCTATATTATTAGAGATGCTGGTGTCTGAAAATGTCTCTAATATTTACAAATTGGATAAGTGTCCTGCAGAGAAAAATCCAGGTATCAAACCCAAAAATAATACTTAATGCTCATGTGCTTTACAGAAAAGGTCATCTATTTTGGATACTCCTTCCTAAAGCATTAAAAATAAAGATAGCAACTAAAGTCAACACAGCCAGCAGAATTCAGTGTTTAATACATATACTATCTTGCCACTACTAAGCCAAAAATTTGTATTAACACCATTGTTTCAACACCAGACTGGGCTTTTCATAGCCTTAGTTTGTTTTAAATTTAAACATTTTTTAAATTTGTTTTAGCTTTATTGCAATGCGTAATACCTATCTGAAAAGATATTGTAATAACAAGAATTTATTCAGTGGAGTGAACTTTTATTCTAGAATGCAATGTGTTGTTGAGTGGATGGAAAAAACAGTAGAGGATGACACCAGAAGTCTCAGCTGTGAGCAAAAGTTATAAAATTAAAGATCAATCTTAGTAGGAAAGCTACAAGAATTCATGTTACAAATGAGGTAAAAATATTTTTGCAAATAGCAAAAATAATAGAAAAAGTGGATAATAAGTAACCTCCAAAATGAAGTGCACATAAGCAGACAGTGTTAACAAAACATATCAGCACAATCCCAAGTAGACCCAAGATCACAGAAAAAGAATACCCCTATCAACAGCAGTACACTAATCAAAGCAAAGAACTCCAGAGGATGATGGTGATGACTTTTCAAAACCACTTCTGTACCTCTCCCCCCACCCATATCATGCTTCCCAAGGAAGACTGAAGAGTTGATCCTAGGACCTAAGGAAAAATTGAAAAGGTGAGCATAACACCAGAGAAAACAGGTAGAAATGAGGCAACTGAAAAAACAGGAATTCAAACTGTATTACTGATGTTTTTATATGTCTTAAGTACGCTGTTTGGATTAGTAGCATTAGTATTAATGTAACCATACTAATAATTGTTTCCTGCATTCTGATCAGTTAAGACTTTATCAAATAATTAAAAAAAAATTGATTGTAGGATTTCAAATTAAATTACTATATACAAATGTCATGATTTTCCTAATTTAATACCATGACATCACAAAGAACAGGCATTGGTTCAAGCAGATATTTTCAGCACAATCTGTAGTCTTTCTGGTCAATTCCTGATAATGATAGCCCCTGAAAAGAACATTATTTTTGGTTGCATTCAGCTGCTTCAATGTCTGCTTAATTTGGGACATCAACTGTTCCCAGTTGTTTGTAAACTTCAAACTGTCCTACAGTAATTTAGGAATGGCAGGTATGAAGCTTTCGTGACTCCTGAATTCTCAACTGGCACAGAACACTGAATGTATCAGTCTCTTCTCTTCAACAAGATACTCTTAACATATCGGACTTGTCCACTGATCACCAAATTATCTTATGATAGAATAGTGAATCAAGCTTGAGTACTCTGCTTTTATCAGCAAGACTCTCCATTGCAAAAGCTAAGGACGTCTGAAATTGTATATCATTCTATTTGGTAAAGATTGGGGTCAGCAATTTTACTCTACTGACTACAGGACAACCAGCAATGTCCCAAGAGATCCTTCCCTCCCAAAGAATTCCTCTAGAAGTAAATGACATAAAACTTCCTACTTCCACCTGAACCCCAAAATATACAAATAAGAAATAGATACCTACCAAACAAGATACTTTCATATACTATTTTTTTCTGGGAACAAGAGTAAGAGGATAAACAGCGTGTGACAAATAGCCACACTACGTAATGCTCTACTACAGTAATAATGACCATGGTATAAAGATCTATACTGACTAGAATGGGTGAAAAGAAACTAATACCTTACCTGTTGAACAGTAGAATTTCCTCCATTTAAGATGGCAATTCCTAGCTTTAGGGTAGCTGCAACCATTGGCCCCATCTCACCTTAAAAATTATTTTAAAATACACTTTTAGATCATATATAAAATAAGAATGTTCTATTAATTTAACCATTCAATGACTTATAAAACAGACCTTTCATAATCTCTAGTGTGACTTAATATCTTCCTAAATGCCTATAGACGTAGTGTAATGTATACACAGCACACAAAAGGGTAAGATATAAGGCAGGAAGAAGTGAGCTCAGTGAAAACAAATCATGTTTCAATCACTAGAGCATCCAACAGTTGATTTAAGGTTGTGTGCACAATTTTAAGATAGCTATCAAGTTTAATGTGTCTCCTCTGCATGCCAGTCTAGATGTTTTATTCCAGTTTCTTCACAAAATGAAATGATCCAAGGATTTAGTTATAGTAAGCAAAATTTGTAAACAGGAATTTTTAAAACATCACTACTGTGGAAACAAACCACAGAAGTAAAAACAAAAGCATCACACTTTAGAGTAAGATGGTTTCTAAGGGACAAAGGCATCATTTACACTTTTGAAATTTTTTATCAAAGTACACCAATAAAAGTACACCAATTTGGGGAATAATAAAAGGACTAAAGTCTACATCTACTCCAAAATTGTAGACATTCCAGAATTTGAGGGCCTTTTTGTCATGGCATACTGCTAAAGCTATCAAGTTTTTCACACCTCGTCTCAATTAGCACTAGAAAAAATAATAATAACTACCAAAGAAACAACAGACTCTTGAGAACTAGTCATTATACTTTATTGGATAAGCTGTCAGCAATTTTTGAAACTCTGGGTGCATTTTGAAAGCAAACCTTAATGCTGAACATCTGCAGATTTTGTCCAATAAAAAACACAATCGTTTCAAAGTTCATCAGAAATAAGGTTTAAAATTTAATCTGCAAACTAAAACCTTACCTTTACTAGCACTGATGGTTTGTAGAACCATCTCAGCAGCACCCCGATCATGCAGTCTGGCTTGTTGATACAAAAGTTTTTGCTTTTCCATTTCTTTTTCCTGAATAAAAATTCCAGTCATTTAAGATGAGACTTCAGTTACTATCAGTCCTCCAAAATTTTTTGGTTTTCTCTTAGTATATGGGCTCTATGGCAACATCATGGACCATTTTAATACATACAATGCTACTGAACAAATATTTAACAGGATCAAGTAATAATGTCTACTTGGTCTTTTTCTTTAATATGCTTTAATATGAGTCATCTCAATTGCTCAAAGCCCATGTTCATTATATATATATATATATATATACTGCATGTATCAAACTTGCACTTTTGTGCCGTGTTTTTGTGCAACAGTTCATACTCTTAATTATCTTCTATAGTGTGACCATAACTTCATACTGCTCAGTATGTGGCTCTTGAGTCGCAAGTTGTTGCTGAATACCAGAGTAACAGAAACATCTCGGAATTTTTTTCAAAACATATCATTATATTACAATATAGATTGCCCACCCTGCTAACAGAATATTTAATAGAATATACTGTGCTTTTATATTTTGCATTCTCTAGCGGCAACAAACAATACTGCATGGCGTTGCTTGAGCAATGGTGAAGTTTGCTTTTTGTCATTTAAACTACTACCGAAAACATAAAGAAGAGCATAAAGAGCAAACATAAAGGCACAGTTAATTCCAGACGAGTTTGAACTTTCATCAAGTTAATTGAAGTTTGCTGGAGAATTGAGGATGACTAAGCAGTATAAGTTGCAAAATGGAAGTTGCATAGAGCCCTATGACAGTGAGTCCATCAGATGGCGTGGTAAAAAGCTTACTCAAAAGGAACATGACACAATCAGTTAGTATCATGTCCAAAAACACAACGCCCAAAACATGTATGACCTAAAAGCAGGAACAGCTGCAGCAGAAGTAGCCAGAATGACAGCTTTGCTGCCATAAACTTTCCATCCAAATTACGGAAAAAATACATTGGAAGATGGAAGAGGTTTAAAAAATGAAGGCTTGCTAAATAGAGGATATGAATAATAAATTAAAAAAGAAGAGGTAAAAAAGAGAAATATGTTCAAATGAATGAAAAAGAAACCTTTAACTCAAAAGCAAACCAACACAGACATTTATGCTGTTACCAGAGAGTTCTCGCCGAGGCTGGCAAATTTGTTTCTTAAATCTTTGATAATATCGTGCTGCGGAAACAAAATTCATCAGGGGTTGTTTTTTTTTTCACACTATTAGCTCTCCTGTGGTTAAATTGTGGTTTAAATTGCTTTAAATTATGTGACAGATCTAGATGGAGGCACAAAAAAGAAAAAAAAAATGGCAGCGTTGCTTCATATTTAGCCATGCTAAGGTTTGAAAGTTTTGCCTTCATGTTTAAACCTCTTCCTGGGAGTTCAACAAAAGCAAAACAGAAACATACACACACACACACACACACACACACACACACACAAACCACCATCATGACAAAATCATGACATCACAGGTTCAAAATAGCTACAATAAAACATTTTCATTTGCTTCAGATGTCACTGAAAACTGATCAGTGCTTCTTTTCTTAAAAACTCTTTCCTACTTCTAGTTACTTTTACTTTTAGACTCAACAAGTTATTATTCAAAAGCCTAATGACAGCTACACTACTTTCATTTTCTGATGATAAGTATGCTTACAGTGAGGATGCATCTGCATAATCTATAGACTAATTTCTTGCAATGGCACAACAGAAGAACAGTCAAAAGAGGCATTGCCAAACAGCTTAAAATGAGCAGAGTGACGTTTCCCATGGAAATCAAGATGTCTAGGTAATTAGTAACAAAACAGACCAAAAAAAAGAAAATCAAAACCAACCAACCAAACCAATCTACCAACAAAAAACCACCACAAGCAATTTCTTCTAAAAGCAACCGTTCCTTCGATAACCCCCAAAGATCATGGTTCCTTCTTCAGCTTGACAATGCTTTTTTACTGTTGCTTTCTCCATGAAAAGTTAATACATATATATAAAATATATGTGTGATGGCAGCACTTATAAGAAGTGGGCCACCCATTGCCTGCAAAGTATACTAAATAATTAAGGTATCCCCATTTCTCTAAGATGTGCTTACACTGTTCTCTGTGCTACCAGCTTCAGCTTTTTGCACTTTATCCACTTGCTTGCCTGTTGACATCAAAAAACTACCAAAATAATTAGGCAATGGTTTGAGTTTTCTGCCATTCACAAAACCATCATTAAGACATTTAAAATAACCAACATTTAAAATAATTCAGCAGAATTTAAAAAAAAAAAAAAAAAAAAAGGCAAAACCAAAAACCCCCTCATTGAAGACCAAATCTATCTTATCTGGGATGTTTTCCATTCATATGGGAAAAAGCTCACTAGTTAGAAATGTATATATATGTATTCTGATGTCATAGACTTTTTCCAGCAACCTAGCAAATCAAGGAAACTTTTGAAAAATACTCTTGAAATGCAAAGACCCAAAGATTTTCTACTTTTTTCTATTTTTTGGGGGAGGGGGTTAAGTCATTATAAGAAATCGTATGCCAAAATACATTAGGAAAACCCACAATTTTTTGTTTGGATTTGTAGGCAACAAACTTGCTAAAACTAAAGAGAAGCTTTGAATGACAAGTGTGTCACTGAAATTCTTCATTTTCTTGTAATCCATACAGACAATGATACTTGGACTCTCCACTGAAGCTAAGACACAGGGAGAGGTTTGTTTGCTGCTACCACTAAGCTCCAAGCCACAGACTGCCTCTGGCATAAGATTCCACTCTTACAGAGCATTCTCTTTTTTTTTCTTTTAATATGAAATCATAGTTAAATTTTTAATATTTAATATTAATAGTTAATATGAAATTTAGTTAAAGAGAATGAACAAGAAGATGTAAAGAAAAGAAATTACTTTCAACTCAACTATTAGAAGATAAATCCTTCTCCTTTGAATTATCTTCACATTTTATACTTTTCAAGTCTTCTGTTTAGTCCAGAGAACAAATCCTATTTGATGAGCCTTACACTGGCAAAATTTGTGTTCATTTCAGTGTCAGGCAAGCATGAGTAAAATCTATGTAATTAAAATATCAAGTACTCATGCAAAATCTTTATGTATATATTTTATACACAAATTTATTTAAAATTTAATCCTTTAAGTTTAATATATGCTGGTTTATGCTCTATAAATAAAATTGATTTTTCCCTGAATTACTCCTTTTGGACTTCATCATTGAAGCATCACTTCTCATTACAGGGGGGTTGGCCTACATGACCTTTAAAGGTCCTTTCCAACGCAAACTGTTCTATAATTCTATGCATAAATAACCCATCCTGTAGTTTGAGAGTGAAAACCATGTATTAGGTTGCATACATTCCATTACAGGTAGGAAAAACTAATGAAAAACACATTTTTACATACTAATTGGAATGTTTAATTCCTAAGAATTGATAAATTGATTATGGAGTCCGACCTTAATTCCTATAATCCTTTAGTAACACTAGTTGCTTATGATAAATACATGGTTTATGGTTACTCTGTTTATTCGGGATTTGTGACAGTGAGAGACAACAGTAACATCTTCAATAGGCTAGACCCTTAACAGATTGCATTGTTTGTGTGTAAAATTGAAAATCTTTCTGTGCCTGAGATAAGTGATAGCATAATATATCATTTTGACAGAAAAAGTAGTGAATACAGAGGTCTATCAACAAAGTTGCTACTAATAACAGGAATGAAAAAAACTAGCATAAGGAAGCTCTGTTTCCCCCATTTCTTTTCTTCCTCTGAAGAGTCAATTTAAATCAATGTAATACAATTGAGTTTAAAAATATGAGCTAGATTTTGACTCTTTTGTCTGAGTTCCCATCACACACATATTCAGTGCATATTAATACGTAGCAACCAGCAGAGTCAGCAACTCAGATGCAGAAAACTATTTGCATTCAGTAGTAAAATGGTTCAATTTGAAAGAATTTCCTTCCAGATAGAATCAAAAGGGACTCTGACACCAATTCTACAGGGAGCCAATTGAGCATCTGTTCAATATGACCAAAAGTTAACTTAGAGACAAAGGGCAAGGGGCAAGGATAACTGTAATACTTCAAAGCAAATAGTAGCAGATAAACAAGACAGGAACATAGTAGGACACAGACAACTTTATTGTAGATTTATATTGTCATCTCCCTGTTCTTCACACAGTGATCCCAGTATAGATTAGTTGTAGAAAAATGAGACTACACTGCACCAGATATGGGTATGAAAACTGTCAATAAAATACACTTGGCATTTTTATCAGATTCTAAAGTTGCTCAAATGTTTCTGTTGCTCTGTGAAGATTCAAGACTTTAAACATCACACATTTTTAAAGTCTAGAGCAGCAGTAGAGTTTTATTCCCATACAAATTGAACAGTCGGTCTTTTCGGACGCACACACAGCATGGATTAAAAGAACTGTCTTCAACATTGAATTTTGAGACAGATTGCCAGACACAAAGAAACAAACACACAAACGCACACACACGCACATACACAGCTGGTATATATGGTTTCATATCTGTACAACTGTTTCCTGCCATGCGTGAAAGAAGTAAGGATTGTTTCTTGTTGTGTTTGAGTTTTTTTCCCTTTTAGAACACTTCTCAGTCAGTAAGACAGAAAATTTTCTATGGAGCACATAACATTTAGTGTATGTAACCAGGTAAGCATGGTGACAGACACTTAGAATTTGAATAGTTGCATTATTGGAATAGGAAAAAAAAATTATATTGTTAGATTGCTTATATATTTCCTTTGGAGTTTTGTAATATGCAATTTGTGTTTGTGGCTATTAATACCTTTTAAATAACGTTTTGTGAATCCTTATGAGTACATTCATCTTCCAGGATAATGCCTTTATTATACGAAGGTGGAACAGATCTGTGCAAATTTTTGAAGGAGTATATAGTCAAGTTGATCCTGAAATACATCTTCTCTTCCCACAGCTGTATGGGAACCCATTTCTTTTGTGATCTGGATGTTAACAGAAGGCTAGCAAACGAAACACCAAAATCACCTTGCTCTTTCCATGGAGAAGGTTACAATCATTTCCCTACATTGTCACGGGCAATGAAATTTGCCGTTACTGACTGGAGTCTGACCATTAGCTAAATCTGCACATTCCAAATCTCAAGCAAGTCATCTCTACTCAGTCTAGATGCCACTAGTCGCAGCACAAATAACTGTATTTAAACACCTCAGAAACAAAAACTAGCAACCTCACACACCATACCTTCTCTCAGAATATCAGCCTTGCAGCGCTATCAGCAAGCAGCCTGAATCAACAATAGGAACTAAGACTTCTAGCTTAGTAGGCAAGTAGGCTGCTGAATAAGCCATGGAACACCTTATAGAGACAAATGGTGAGACTTTCACGATGAGACACAAAAGACTGTGTAAGAAACTGAGCAAATAATTCACATGGTGAAATTTCAGACCTATTGCCTCTATGTTCTTAGAGAAAATATGGAACAACTAGGAATCACTTCAGGTAAGGAGTAGCTAAGGAGTTTCTATCAAATACTGTCATGATGAAGGCTAAGGACTTAGTCAATTCCAAAGGATCTGAATCAGAGATGAACTGTGATTGATGCTTTCTCTGCGACAAACATTGGAAATAGAATTCTACCACTGAAGAAGTGTTTGTCTGCTAAGACACAGAAAAAAAGTTCAACTACTTTCCCTTAAGAGCCAAATAAGTTGTTTTACTTGGTCAGATTAAATTATAACCAGAAAGAAGAAAACTGATGCACAAAAGGCAGCAAAACAATATGAACAAGCCAAATGACAGACTATTTTCCCCAAAACGGTAACACTATTTTACATGACATATTCCGCATAAATAATTCTTGGACTCTTTAAAGAGTTTGGGCACAAGAAGGGTTGGTAGAGATGTCATGCTGGAACTGAAATGTTAAAAACATTTTCAAGACCCTTTAGTTGAACTTATCCAAGATGTTGGGCCTGAAAAATCACAAAATTAGACCCAGACAAATACACACATATTTTTTTTTTGTTTTACCTTGCTGCGTTGTGATCCTGTCACCTTAAGGAAGGGCAAGGACAAGAAGCGAAATAGTAATAAGAAAAAGAAGTCCAAAATTTTTTTCTGCAGGTGACTGACCAAATACATACAGAAAATTGCCTTTTGAACATATAAATACATTATTTAAACGTAAGTTTCACAGCTATAGAAAAATAATAATGAGAAACAAATAGGATCTTTTCTCAAAACTGAACAAAGAACCCATTAAAATTTAGATAAGAAGCATTAATAAATTCCTTACTGATAATTTTTTCAGTTATTTCAATGACTTCCTATTTATTGATTTTCACATTTATAAGCACAAGACTTTTGATGCCTAATAAGCATGTATGGGCTAACTGAAAGAAGCTTATAGAAATGAATATTCTTTGTTTAGTCGATATGTCACACATTGCATTTCCAGGGGGAAAAAAAAGGAACAAACCCATTGAAATTTGGATTCATAGTTAGATATTTGCCAAGGAACAAAAATTTATATATTGGGTATATTAGTTGTAACTCAACTGGACTTCTGAGTAACTGAAAAGAATTTGGTATTGCTATTCTTTCTGATTTCTGTATACAGTCAAATAGGGAATATGTAGTTAAATAATTCAGTGCTATGTCATGCAGCATCATGTAGAAAACATACAGAACATTTGATGTGCACAAAACAGGAGTAAAAGTAAACATGACTCAAACCACTCCTCAAAAATCAAAACAGCATAGATAGTTTTATATGAAATCAACCAGTATATTTAGAAATATTTTTAAGAAATAAGAAAAGTACACATTTCAAGTTTCTGTGGTTTAGTAAAGATACAGAATATAAGTATTAACTGCTTCGAAAGATATAAGAGACAACTTTTAATGTCAGATATTTAATATGCTGAAATATATTAAAATATTAAAAATAATAACAAGGTTGTTTCCTCCGTGTCCCTCAGAAGAGACAAATTTTAACAGACTCCATTTTACTAATGGAAAAAGAGAGACAGATCCCAGAGCAAACACAGGACAAGGACTCATCTCTTACTCTTGTAATCAACTCCTGTGCATATCCTTACACAGTGATGATCACTAAAAACTCGACATTGAACAACAATAAATACAGATTTCCTATTCTCAACATAAGCAAAAGATTAGCAGTACTGATTAATAAAAGCTCACATTTTATTAAGAAGCACTAATATATGTGTGAACATAAAACTACTCTATGAATTACTGGTACTGAATGAAAATGACTACTGCAAAAAGCACTATTATTTCAGTATTTTAACGATCCAAACTAAAGCTTGGGCAAGGATTAAAACCAAAAGTTTAACAATCCAAACTAAAGGGCACAATACTTTAAAAGATACAGTCTGTTACTATCAGACTTCTATTATAAGTTTCTAGCCATAATAGTTATCTTCAACAACTAAAAAGTTAAAATCAATGAGAAAAGTATGTAAAATCCATTCACTTGGTCTATATATAGTCTTATATTATGTGATACTACGTATGTTTTTGTTTTACTAATATTAATCTAGTGACTCACATCTGCCAATCCAGCTTGTGACATGCAGTTCACTGGCATAATAAGCTGCAGTAAGCCATGAACCAAGAAACATAAATGTCGGCTGGAAGCTATGAAATAATGTCTAACATGACAAGAAAAACAAAACAAGTATAATCTTACTTCAAAACTCTTTACTTCTTCTTCACCATCATCGTCTTCTTCATCATGGCAGCTCTGATATCATGTAAAAAGAAAACATTTACTGTTAAGTTGCAAGGGAGGAGTGCGTAAGCCTTCCTTCACTTTACAAATATTTTCTCTTGAGCTTCTTCATCAGTTTTATTAAAACAGAAAATATGCAAAAGATATCAAACAAGTTACCTTTGCCATAATGTCAGCATAAGCCATATATAGGAAATCTTCTTCCAATTTACTGGTTAATAGAGAAAGGGAAAATGAAGAAGATTAATTATTGTAGAATTTAAGTGCCAAAATATTTTTAAACATATTACAAATATTTCTAAAGGATTTCTATGCTCATAATTCATTACAAAAGTATTTTTGGAAAATGAAGACTTGATTAACTAATAAAATGGAAAAGTATAGCCAGCTATAAACAAACTACTCAGAAATTCATAAACACCTGTGAAAGAACACAGTTAATTTTTCTATTATACTTAGAATATACTTGTATTTCACATTAGAATATAACTGTCAATAAGGAACATAGACAGAAGACAGAGTAAGTCCTGAACACAGCATTCATAACTGGGAAAAAGTCATGTTAAAATCTCTTTACATGTCACAAGCGAAAGAGGTTTGAGTGTAACTCAAACTCACCATATGTTCATGTGCACATGTTTACGTCTAGCCTATGCCATCTTACTTGAAAAGAGACATATATAATTTTGAATAGAGGAGTAATCTGAAAATCTGCATATACTCTGCAGTCTCTCACACCATCCCTACCATTTTTCAGTCAAGGCTGTTCGACTGAATAGCAGAATAAGTTGATGTAAAGGATCAACTCTTTTAAGGCTTTCATCTTCTTCTGGTGGTTCCTCCCCAGGTTTCTTTAGAGAAAAAAAAAGATTTTAAAAATATATTCAATTATCTGTAGTAAAAAACATTTTACTCTGTGCAATTTACTAAACATTCACTACTAACATATGTAATTTTGATTTGGACAATCAAGAGGAAGCAAGTTCCAGGCAAAGTATGAAAACACTGAACCCTGACCGTGTTTATGACCATGAAGACTCACAGAGATGATACCAATTGCAAAGCTTTGGATTTCCTCTCATAAAAATTAACTCTCTTCCCTAGATTCTGAAAATAACTTCAATCTTTTTACTCTGTTATCCAAAACTAGTGGTAACCAGATACCATCATTTGCTATAACATTGTTTGTTGCTCGCTATGTTAACCAGCTTCATCAGCTAAAAATGAAAATCTTCTGTTTCAAGTCTTATACCAGATATAATTTTCACTGAGGAACTCTGAGAGACTTCAAGGGAGAAGAAATCCAAGCCTGAAGCTCACCAATACTTTTAGAGAGAAGGAACCATATCTACCAACAACAGTAATGTTGGCAGGCTGTAGAATTTTAGATGACAAAACAGTAATGTCACTAAAGCAGTGTTTTGAAAAGAATCTATACAAATCTGCCCTCTGACTTCTCATCTTTTGCCAAAAGACATTTCAGAAAGTAAGTTTTGCATATCAAGTTAGTAACAAAAATGCTTCGTCCAGACATTTCTTTCTACAAAGAATCTGGTAGCTCAAAGAAAATTGGTTGCATAACTTATGCCCACGCTTCCTCCTTGTTTTCACCTAGCAGTATACACTAAGATACAGATTACAAAAATTCCGATAAGATAGCGCAAGTAATACATTATTATATTGTCAGATGTTGTCTGTTAAGCAACAAGGATTAGTTGGCCACCTAAGATATATGAGGAAAATGGATTTTTTGCCTATTGAGAAAATAAATTTTGCATAACAAATAGATTCCTGTGGGAATGCTTATAGATCTCTGTGTGTACTATCCTTTCTATGTGCCTGTAAAGTCCATCTTTTTCCACTCAGCTGTACCAAACATGAGTTGTTGCAGCTGAGAATTCACTTTAGTTGACATCTATGCACAACGATTTTTTCACATGCTACTCTATGACGGCCATACAAGGCTCATTTTACATTTTGCAGTATGTGAAAATATTTACAGTATCAATAACAGCATCAGAACAATTATTGATGTCTTCCCCTGCACTTTACTTCAATCTCATTTAGAATCCTGACCTTTCTCTTTAATTAAATGGCAGTATTCTATATTTCATAATATTATCAACCAGAATACCTCTCTAATGCTATAAAAACTGATAAAGCAAAAGGTCAGAAGTTGTGTTAATGTGCTACTAGTTTTCATAGGTTTACTAAAATTAAATGGAAGATCAAATTCAAGATCAAAGTTAAGCAGAACTCATTATTAAGCACAGAATGAACACTGGAATCAAATGATTTTCTGACATTTCTGGGAAATAAATATTCTTACTTTTCAGTGTTTTGAGACATTTGCCCTATAGTTATTTAATTGTAAAATAAAAATCTTTAACTGAATGTAACACAAGAGGGTAAAAAATTGCTAAAGGCTTAAAGCATTTAATTTTATAAAATCTAATTTTTAAATGGTCATTAAACATATCATTGTTACAAGTTATGTCCATTAATTTCTACCAATAAAACTAATCAACAATTATATCAAATAAGCTTAAGTGTTCATATAAACTATTTATTAAAGCAGAAGCATTTTAACAATTAATAAAAAGTGTTGAATATCCTATGGTGTTAACATCAAACATTTACAGTCTAGTGCCCTTAGAGGCTTGATTTGTTGAATCAGAATTAAGAATTAGCAGAATTAAGCTCCTCAAAAAGTGGACAAGTGTATACTTTTTTCTTTTAATATAAGAGGAAGAAGCAGTGCCACATTTCTGTAACAGACTTAAGGAGAGAAGATTCATGGAACAAAACTGCAAGTTTAAAGTCTAGTTCTCTGCTTTTAGGGGATGGAAACACTCAACTTCCATATCCCAGAAAAAACTCTTACCACAAGTCTATAAATTGCCTAGATCTGGCAAAGTCAGGAGTGAGGTAGTTTTGACTATATTTCTCCCTTTAAATTATTATTTTTATAGCAGAAAGGAATGCTTAAGATTCTCAGTATTGAGAAAAAACTCACTGTGGCATACAAGACTGTAGTTTATTAACTACAGAGAGTTGAAGGACAGGAAGTCTTGGCTATAGTTTCTGGGTTCTGGACAGATCCAGTTCTCTGTCTAATATGTAAACAGTTCAGAAACTTCAGACAGTCCTTCAAGCACATATCAGAGAACCCAAGGCTCCTCCTTTCTGTCCTTCCAGATGAGTTCTGCCACCACAGCCTGGTCTGTGACTCCATCTTGACAGTTCAACAAATTTTTAATTCCTTGCTACGCTAGGGTACAGTTTAAGAGGAACCTTCCCCAGTAACACAACCACATCTTTCACGAAGTACACTAAGCATTCTGGGTCAGCTCCACAGAGTTAAACAATAGAACCTCAAACTCTCACCCTCCATGTGAGTGCTCTAATGCAGCATGAATGTGATAAAAATTTATTTAAAATACAGATAAGGTGTTTTTGCTCTTTTCAATGAAAGATGTAATACATCTCTCTTTACGAGAATGATGGAGACACACTTATCTGTATCTTTGAGGTATTACAAGGGAATACATTTAGTCTTTTACTAAAGGATGATATAGAAGCCAGTCCAGTCTCTTTCTGTCTTCTCTGAGACAGTTTTCCACTCAAGCTATATGCTGGAAAGGAGTTCTTCATAAACTTAGCAAATATATAGTTTCATAGAGGAGGTAAGGAGACAAAACTTTATGTGAGTGTAACTAAATGATCACAGTAGGTTATTTCTTTACATGTACATACTTGCACATACATGCACACATGAAAAGAACAATGTTATTCCACATTCCATATCTGCACACTCATGTTCCCAACTGCTAAAACAATTATTTTTGACAATGAATCTGCATTATTTAAAGTCCTTGCAGTGTGGTAGAATACATGAAATATTTTGAAATATTTTCAAAATTTTTCACAAGCTGGGTAGCTGGTCTTAAGCATACGGTTCAAGTAGTAAAAGCAAATTATTATTTTTTCTAATAGCAATTTTCGAGTTAGCTTCCTTCCTCTCTCTATTGCAGAAAGTAGGCTCTTCTCACAATAAAAAGACTGGTCTCAGACTCTGTTCTGTTGGGCCTCTCAGGGAATGAATCAGTTCCTAGTACTGGTTCTTGCCCAACCTGTGAAAGAACTACTTTTCAGAGAAGCAACTGAGGAATAAGACTTAACTGAAAATCACCATAGGGATTTACCAGGCTAAAGACATGGCTTTTCTGTGAAGAAGAAGCAGACTGTCTGCTTCTGAGGAACTGATTAATCTAAGACCAGAATTCCTCTAGTTTCATAGTCTAACCTTTTGACTTGCATGGCTTTAATGTGGATTATGAAGTCCTTAAAGACACAAAACTGCAAAACAGGAGGGAACAGGCTGTTTCCTTTTTCCACAGGTCAGAAGATAAGAGATAGGCGAATTACAGCAACCGGTATGTAATTTAGATAAAAGATTTATAAAAGGTGTTTGAAGCCCTGAAGCAGACTGCCTGAGGGGATTTTGGAATCTCCATCACTTGTAATTTTTAAAACCCATCAGAGTGACTTGGTTATAGCTCATCCCTTTGGGTAGAGATCACTTAGGTGATGCCTTAGGTACCTCACAGACATAAGTATTGCTATACAAGATGAATGCTAATACATTCCTATGACCCTTTGCACCCAGACGTACTGCTAAGTCTTCTATCAGTTTGTCTTCAAAATAGTGTTCTTCCGTTTCAATCCAAGATTTATCATAGCCTTGAAGAAAGAGATTGACAGCTCGGTGCCTAGAAAGGGACATTTAAAATAAAAGCTGTAAACTTTTAAAGAGAAGACTTGGTCAATATGAGTTTCATTTATCTTGAAGTACTGTCCAATCATTAAAACTCTAATTTAAAAGCAAAACAAAATTTCTATGGTCACCCATTTCAAAGAATAAGTTTACATTAAAATGTTCTATTCAAAACTTGTCCCATTTACTTGTAAAATTGATACTAAAACATAATAATAATGATGTAAGAATAGATAATAAATAGAATTTTAAAGACATTTAAATATAATAAATAAATAAAATAAATTGCCACATTAGTGGGTTTTATTTTTAATATATTTTCATATTATTTTAATTTAAATATTAAGATAACAGCAATAGATAACTTTGGATTGTGCTCAAATAATTGTATTTTTTAATGTTCAGCATTAGACTTTACTATCTAAAACAATAAACCAATTTTTTTCCAAACTCCATGAAATTAAGTGGGTGATGAGGCTAGGCAAGAGAGAGTAAGCCATTGATGGGTCTTTTTGATGTTTATTTGTTTTTTGAGGATTCAATGCAAAATGGAATGTATGACAACCAATTCTCCATTAAGAGTTTTATTAATCCTCTAAATTTTTTTAAACAAATCCCAGTCCTATATACTGAGAAGGAAGAAGTATAATTAAAATATAAAGAAATGCTAGTTTTTTGCAAGTGACCTACTTGTTACAGTAACAGCAGCTACAGATGGATATATCTTTGTTCTATTCTCAACTATCATGGCAGCTTCATTTTATGGTAGTATGATTCTCATGCCCTAGTGCCTCCTAGGACAGACTTCAAAATCCATCCTACTAACTATGGTAATGACAATAATATGCATAGTTTTGGGGGAAAAAATAAAACTTTATTATGTTGAAAAGATCAGATACAAGTGTTCTGAAAGTTATTTTTAGAAACTGCACTAAAAAAAAAAATCTCTACTTTTTCTGAATGTCCATTCCTTCCAGAAACTCAGGATTCTGAAACTTCCTTGACCAGATATCCCATTCTCTATTGAACAAGCAAAAGGTATGAAATGCTTAGAGTAATTCTTGTCTAATAAAATGCTCTTCCCAAAAGTGCACAATAAATAAAACAAGTTTTCAGATAAATAGAGTTCATTTATTTCCTGCATATGGAGCATCTAGCATCTAATAATGAAGTTAACTCTGTATTTCCTGAGCTATACTATGACTTAGGAGGAAATTTATCTCCCAGGATGATATTACAGTGACACCAATATGTCAGTTTCTGCATTTATCTCTTATGAAAGGTGTCCACTTTTCAGAAAAAAAAACATACTAGGAGGAACAGCTGGATTAACATCATGAGGAGAGAATCAGAAATTTAAAATTATATTTTTTGTTATTCTTTTCAGAATATAGAGGAAAGTAATTAGATCTAATAAAACTAAGTAATATACAAGCTATATTACAACCTAGTTTATGAATTACTGGTTGAGATTTTTTTCCTTTTGATCTTGCCAAATAGCACAGTATGAACATTAATGCATTTGTTAAAGAACAATATAGCTCTTACCTTGGCAGATTATACAGTGGTGCCATTCTAAAGCAGGCAACTACTGCTCTTTTCCTCTGTTTAGACAACAGTTTGTGCCACACTGCCTTTTTGGACCGCTGAGGATGCTCAACCTGTTACATAAAATACACACAGAAAAATAAATGTTGTGGCAATATCCCTTCTGTCTGGACATAGTAATATTAGTAAAAATGTTAGTTAGCAGATAAATTAAGTAGAAAGGTAACAGAAGAATAATAGATTAGGAAAAGTGTTATAGACAGAGTTCATTTAGTCAACCTAGTTGTAGAATCAGAATTTAGGAAATAAAGCAAAAATCCCCCTTTCCTGATATGATACAGATATTTTCCTTTTTTATTTCATTCTACTTCTTCTATCTTTTGGATAGAATACCATCACCAATAAGGTTGTGCCTCAGGAAACCTTCGTTTTTAATACTAAGAATATTCACTCACTCTATCTTTTATGTGTAACTCTTTGCATATGTACAGGTAAATTGTACACCTTTACATCGCCTCATACAATATTTTTAAAGGAATTGTCCTAAATACAATTAATCTTTTGTTTGTAATGTTTACCATGATCAGCCATGATGGAAACAAATTAACTTTAAAAAAGAGAAACAAGCACAAAGACTTAGGACTAATTCACTTTCATGAATCAGCACAGCTGGAATGTACATGAAAAACTCCAAAACACTTCAGCTACATATCATAAACCTACAGCTCTATCTTAAGATAGATCTTTCTGCATCGTGGCTCTACAGTAGCATGCAATGAAATTGGCTGTGCTCCGTCTTTAACTTTTGCTCTTTTAGTTTCTTCTCTTCCACCTTTCATCCTTGTTTCCATCAGAAGAAAATTATTACTGTGGTGCTGAAGAGTATCTGCACACATCAATATACAGCCTGACTAGATAACTGGGAGCCATGATTACATGCTATGCGACGGATCACTCCTTTTCCACAGCCTATTCACAGTTTTTGTGATTTATTTCCACAAGTCTTCCAAAAAGATTATATAATTTGATTTAACCTACACAGTTTTTGTAGAGTTAAGGAGGGGATTACTTTTTTGGGGGGTTGTTTGTTTGTTTGTTTGGGGAGAGGGGTTGTTTCTTTTACAGACAGCTACGCTAGTGAATAATAGCTCTTCTGTGTTCCAAAGAAGTCAATGGAAGTTAGCATTTGTATCTTGAAAGTCTTCATGATTCTCCCTCGTAACCAAGTTAGGCATTACATTTAAAATACATAGTGATGTTTATATAGACTTGATATCCAATCAAATTTGGTTATCCAGTTTAGTGAAATGCAGAAAAAATTCATAGTTAAACAATAAACATTTAATTAAATAGACAAAAATACTGCCAAGCATTCAGTGAAATAGATAATTATGCTTGTAAGAATAAATGGTGACAATCTTAAATAAGTTCCTTCTAAAAGTTAAAATAGAAATGAAAAATATTTGTTAAGAGAAAGGACAAAAAAGCACTCACTGTAAACTTATTTACAGTCACAAAATAAAGTCAGCACTAATAATTTAGAAGTCAGACAAATCCAAATGTGAAAGTTAGATAATTAGTAATAAATTCATAAACAATTATAAACCCTTCTATACTTTCCCAAAAGAAATAGCCTCGGCCTAGACAAGCAGATTTCTGAAAATAATAAAAACAAAGAAGTTAGCTGTGCATGGAAAGAAAATATAAGGAATAAACTGATCATTGCCAGTTGCAATAAGGAAAGCATTCAGAGAATGTGTATATGGAAACAGAGGATTTGCATACAGAGAGCAAAGAATTACTCAAGACATCATAAAAATAGATGCAGTGCTCACATATTCATTATTTTTAAAGACATCAAATTATTCCTTTCAGTAACAAAAGCACCTGAGTATTTGGCTACAGAAGAGAAGTAAAGCTGTGGGGCTAAATATTTAAACAAATAGGTGCAAGGTAGACATAAAAAAAGCAGAAAGCATTTACTTGACAACAAGTCATTGTTTAAGTCTGATCAGAAGGACTGATTTTAAATGGTGATCTGATATTACAATGGGAATCCATCCTGTTCTGTACTACTGCTGGATTATATATGCTGTCAGATTGATCCTATGACAGAACATGCAAAAGACAGGCATCATACCTTGGGTTTCACTCACTTGAACAATTTCTCCAAACTACACAAGCTTAACCAATTTATATACATGATGGTAAAGCTAAAATGCCAGAAATCAAGACTGGTATATGCTGTTTGAACTCAAATACAAGCTGAATTATGCAGCTCTGTATGTGCAAACCATTCCTTTCAGCTCAGTTAACTTTGATAAAACCAGTGTAAAAGATAAGATCTTTTGCCTCCCCCTCATTTCTAGCTTTCCTCTATTATTCCTTCCTCACAGCAGTCTTTCCAAACCAGTACCTATTCTCCTGTCTCTCTCTCTCTCTCTTTAGTTGGTAAACCATGATTGACATGTATTTACTTGTACATTGTATCACTTTTTGCACACTCCACACATATTCAGCAACAGGTAGAATTTACAGACTCCTCTTCATCCTCTTCTATCAAATTGTGTCAGGCTGTTGAACTTGCAGCAAGTCCCTATCAAGGTTAGCAAACTATATTAAGAAGAGTTATGCGATGCAACAGACAGAACGCAATATTCACATCAACACGCTGCAGAGCACATTCACATATCCCTCAGGTTCCTACTTGACTGAACCAGTGATCTCATCATGATATGGAAACTTCCTGACATCAGATCTGAAAACTTGTGCCAAGCTTCTAAGTGAAATCAACTGATCTAATGAGAAGGCAAGAAAGCCTTGAATTCTCAACTGTTCTTTGGAAAAATAAATAAATCCTGAGTAAATTTTACATGCAGACAGTTTATAGTCTACAGTGTGCAACCATCAGTTGCATCCTCAAACCCATCAATCCTCAAACCCATCCACACCCTCCAAGTTAATGTCCTGTTTCTTTAGTACATTTTAAAAAGGAAAGCCTGGAAAACACAAAGTAAATCTGAAGTGCAAAATAAGTAACAATTAAATAAGTAAAATGGCAAAACTAATTTATCAAGTAGTCTTTGACCTCTAAGATGTATCAATATAGGAGATGTTTTATTTCAAATTTTAAAGAATAATGCTAGTGGGAAGAAGGACACAAAATAAAATACAGAATTATTTAAATGACACTATAGTTCCGGTCACATGGGAAGTTCATATATTAATGTAAAAAAATATTTGATAATATAATAGAACTCTGTATCAGATTCTGAAACAACTTAAACATTCTGCCAGAACTTTCTCAGAAAAAATGATTCCTCCAACCTGCTTTTACTGTTTTTTTGAATACAGCAAGGAATATATAAGTTGGCCATGTTGGTCAAACAAATTATTGTTGGAGCTGCTGCAAACACACTGTGCGATCAATATGACGACAATATTTGATTAGAAAACACAAGACTAAGCATATAAACAGTAGCCATCAAAACAAACAAAAAAACCCCAAAAATATTAAATACAGCAGGTGAAAGTATAAATGAAAGGGTAAATATTTTTATTTAGATTAAAAAGCAATGGAATTGGTAAAATGTGTCTAACCTGCTCCAGATGAAACAGTACATTAGCTATATCAAGGACTCTTTCCACAGTCTTCTCTGGATCTGAGCAATCTTCAGTCCTGTTTGGTAAATCTTTGTAAAGTGCCATCTGCCACCTAATGGCGGGATCCTCAAGCTGCAGGAGAAAGATTTTACATGTCACCAAGTCAAAACGTTCCAAACATAGGTTCAGTTTAATTAGTATAGAAACTGCAGCAAAGGTCAACTGAAGCCCTTTATATGGCTAATCCACACCTTTACATGGCAAACCCATACAGTACCCACTACACTGTCCGTGAGAACAAAATTAAAGACTCATTTGTGTTAATGTTTTTTAAAAGCTTCCATAAAAGCATAAAATGTTTTGGTTTGGAAGGGACCTTAAAGATCACCTAGTTCCAACCCCTCTGCCATGGGCAAGGACACCTTCCACGAGACCAGATTGTTCAAAGCGCAGTCCAACCTGCCTTTGAACAGTTCGAGGGGTGATGCATCCACAGTTTCTGTGGGCAGCCTGTTCCAGAGAACTAAAATGCTAATAATCATACAAATAGCAAATGATTATGGGACAAAAAATAGCACTGGCACCAGCAATGAATACATTATTTTGAGAAAAGTAACGAATATGATCTAGACAGGCATAAAACTTAGTACACTGACTTTCTCATTATTAAACCAAACATTGAAATTGTTGCTCTACTAGTTGGGATTACTTCATTTTCAGTCATGGAAATTAGTAGTATTACTATTATTTATGTCTACTTTGTAATTTTTTATCAATTGTTAGAAAATCCTAATTTTACCGATTACCAGCTAAAAAATGACAAGTTAATTTAGGAAAAATTAATTCAAGATGCATTTGAATATTAGCCTATAAATTATAAAGAAATGTAAAAATCAATTTTTTTAAAAATTTTTCTCCTTATATTTAATTTTTTTTTTTTACTGACCTTTAATTCTCTGTTTTACAATTAATGATCTCTTTTTTGGTTTATTTTGTCTCCCCAGCTAATCAATGCTGATGCAACACAGTTTGTAACCATTTACCATGCCAGTAACACTGATGATAAATGCAATGCCTAATCCATTTTACTGAGAACTGTGGCCAGTGATCATTCCTGATAATGCAGTTAATGTTTAAGTCACAGCGGCCTGGACGCCTAGAGCAGTTAGGGGCCTAAACAGTACAGATTCAAATAAGGTTTGAACTCAACACTTACTTGTCTAAAAAATCTTTGTGGATCCAGATTTCAATTTGTGCCTAAGATGAGACAATAATGCTACTTCACCTCCACAAAACATCTTAAGATACACAGTTTACTCAAGTTTCAGGAATTATTATAAACTTACACAGTCGTTCAATAATAGCTTATTACAACCTAGAAAGCCAGAATTGGCAGGCATTTCTTCCACCTTTCGGCTTTTCCATTTCTTAACAACTGTCACATCCACAGTCTTTGTGTGAGCATTTGACTGGATCATCATGAATGGATAGTCCACAAAAGACTTTTTAATCACAGGTGGAGATGTCTTTTGATCTGAGGACTTCTCACATTCTACCAAAGTACAGCTTTTTTGTATAGGTAGTTTTCTAAGGGTATGAGTAGTTGACATTTCAAGATGTGAACTAGAATGGTTGGAAGAAGATTTTGGTGACTCGAGCTTCATCCATGTCAAAATGAATGCAAGTTTCATCATCAATTTCTTGAAATAAAAGGCTCGGTACTGAGTAACAGCATGCAGGCATGCAAGGAAAGGAAAGACAGAAACAGGGTGAAGACAAATGTAGACAAAGGTAGACAAATGCATGAAATAGATGCCACAACATTAACAGCCTAAAGATTCAGAAGGATGATTCTCAAACAGTGCATTTTTCCAAAGAGAAATCAAGATAAATCACATTTTAGCTCTAATATAAATGACAGAAAACAGCATCTGTGAGAAGCAGGTGGTTAACAGAAAATACCATTTGAAGAACGAATATTGTTATGATTGGAAGCAAACCAGCCTTTTGAAAAATGGTACTTTTCCTATGTTTTGAAAGCCACTTTACACAAACACCATTATAACTAAGTTACACATTAATTCATAGAATTAAATATTAATTTAACTTTATAAGACAATTTGGCCTACATTCTTTTTATGCCTGAGTCAATCAGATGACAAAAGGGTAGTGTATGCATAGAGCACAATAGCAACATTTTCCTTAACAAGAAACATCATACTTGACTGTACCTGACATATACTTGAGTCAGTCACAACAGTGACTGAATGCCAATGACATCAGAGAATTACAGAATAAATTATATTGTACTTTGTACATAACTACTGAATTTAACTTTATACATTATGCTTTGAAGTAATTAAGATGCACGCTTAGGTTTTACGTGAACTCTAGAATGTGCCAGTGATAAATGATTCATTTTTTCTGTAGTTGAGTTGACTACTTTTCACACACAGGTCAAAATCAAAGCTTGTCAAAGCTACTAAAGAGATATTTAAATAGCTATAAAATCAAGACGGTTTTGATATCTATGTATTATGTGGTTCTCTTTCAGATTTTTATCTCCCACTGGGAATTCATTTTAGAACAGAAAAATCTGAAGTCACTTACAGCTGGATTAGCTAAGATTACTTCCTTCTTAATTATCAAGGCCCTGTGAAATTTCATCAATCTAAGAAATTTAAAAGTACTTTTATTCTCATGTGGTATAAACAGAGGAGGTGGTATGTTGGCTAATAACAGGCAAACTTTTAACTGAAGCACAGGAAGTTTCTGAAGAAAAAGCACAGATCAAGGTGTTAAGATGTATCATTCCTTCCAGGCAACAAAGCAGTAACAGAGAAATTTCTTAACAGCAGAATGTAACACTGAAGAAACAAAATAGAAACTGAAGTAGTCAAAACAGGAAGACAAGTGTAAATAGCAACATGAAATGCCAGGCAAGACTTAAAACTGCATGGCTCACAAAATGACAATATAGACATACTGAAAAAAAACAGAACAGAAACATCTATCTTCGTCTTTAAAAAAACACTATTGAAGTTTATACACAAAATCACCTCACATTTAAGGTTGTTATGTTTAAGCATGCACAGTGCTTGCATTAAGATCTTCAGGAACGCTCTTTTCTTCCTAGTACTTTGCCTGTGTTTTCTTCTGCTTCTCAGTATATAACGATATTTGCTTTATAAGAATAAGTATTTCAAGCTTTTGCTTTCAGTGGCAAACTTTTCTATGTGCAATCCCTGTAATTTAAAGCTAATGGATTTTTATTTGCAGTATTTATGAAAAAATGCTAATTGTTAGCTTTGCAAAATGATGCATCTTCTTGTGAGCTCCCAGAAACCCCAAGCTCCACATAATCTTGCTTGACATGGCAGCAATACATGGAAAACATGATGGGAGAAGATTAATCTTCATATATTGTTCAGGAACAACCATCCTATTACCAGCTCATTTAAAAAAAATTATTATTGTCCTGCACTGACTGCATTGGAATCTAGACTTTTGGATGATTCTTAAATACCCTTCAACAAAAAAAAAAGCTCCAGATTTTCAATTCACATGTTTACACTCTTGTGACCTTTTCATGAGCAGAGGAAACACTAGTTAGTTTTTGCTTGAGATGAATAAAACACAAGGTAGGGGGAGGAGGTACAGGACAATCCTAAATAAAGCACCATCCATAGGTACAATTCCATCTTCCTCCAACAGAGGAGAGGCGTAATTTTATTACACTTTTATTATACTTCCATATTCTGACTTCTTTGTCATTATTTGAAGCATTAATAAAACAGTTCAACTACACTGGCCATTTCAGAACTTCTTCCCTAGAGCTATTCATCTGGTACTAACTGGAATTCAGTAACAAAAATCAACTTTTTTTCCAAAATATCTTTTTTCCCTGGGCTGAAAATCCTGAAAAAAACTTAGGAAACTAGAGGTTTTTCACTTTACAGAGTATGCTAAAGCTTCCTTTTCCTTTACACTTCAAATTGAAATTAAGTAACTCTGAGCATTTTACAGATTTTATCTCAAATAATAGTAGGTGGAGTTTAAACAGTGCTAGACATATAGATTACTTTGCATATAGATTACCTTGCCCTGAAGGTGAAGATTACTGCGGATGACATCTCGTACTTCATCTTCAGTATCTTTCTGCCAATAGATTACAAATTATATAAATTAGGACTAGAAGGTAATTAGGAAAAGTTATGATTCATTAAATGTCAGTCTTGGGTTTCATTGGATGATGAAGAAAACTGACAATGTGGAAGACTGAGGAAAATCTCAGAAACAAATCTTTTTGAATCAGGCCAGAACTAGCCACATCCAAGCTTGCAGTAACAAATTCTGGATGGCATCAAACATATTTGATCACAGTAACACACTAAATGAAAGTCTGAATTAAAATTACTAGGATACATATAACCAAAGTTTGACCAAATAAAACCAATAACATGAACACAGCCTTCTCTGATTTGATTTCTGTTTCTTCTGGAAATCTTTTATCCTGTTTAACATTCAGTTCAGTTGTCCAAAGGCCATAACCTGACAGGGTGTATAAAGTATCATAGCTTGAGAAAGGAGTATATTCTAAATTACAATCACATTATCGCACTGTGATTTTATACTCAGAAGAATCAGTTTTAAATTAATCTATCCCTACAAAAACTCTTGCATTCACATGAGAGTGACCAAAAGGAATTAGTTATGATATTGGGCATAGAACTTAGGAAACATCTAGTCCTTAATTTTATTTCCAAATTCAAGCTTCATAAAATATAACAAACTTAGCATTAAAAATTAAGAGAGAAGAATAACTTTTAATTTAATAATGTCATCTTTATTCATATGCTGATCATTTAGAAAATAAGTATGTCCAAACTGAAATGTTTTAAGCCATGAGAACTATATGCAGATAACTATTTACCATAATCACCCCTTGTGCCTTTATATTACAGAATTATAGTCTTGTTTCTCTGTGTCACACTGTAAGATGAACACAGGGTGAAATATTCAAATAATTTCGTTAGTAAAATATTTCTACATTTTGCAAGTGCAAAAAGAGCACCTACCATGCTAAATCGATTTTTGGCCAGTGCAATTAGCTCTTGGTCTCCAGGAGCACAAATGTTTAGGCCAATGGGAAGTAATCTCTTCAGTGCTGCCACAATGAGAGAGGTCTGCATAGAGTACCGGTCACCTTTTCGCTTCATCTTCTTCCTCTCCTGATCAGAAACCGCTGCCTGCAGAATAAAGCCAAGATGGACAAAAAAAAAAAAAAAAAAAAATCTCATATTAAATAAAAGAATTGTACTAGCAACTCTGTTCTTGTCTCTGGTTTGAAAATCTCCTTATTACCTATACAGGTGCAACTATATCCAATGGAACTGCCATTATATCATTGCCAATATTTTGCACCAATACCTGTAAAGTCCACTGTGTTTCTCAAATGACTGTTTTGAATCTCAACCCAGGGCTTTCAACAGATCTTGTTACAAAATCCACTGACAAACAAAACCTTCCCAAACAGATGAAGGAACTCCACCAAAAAACTCAAACCCCCCAAAAAACCAAATTCACTAAAAAAAAAAAAAAACCAGCAAAAAACAAGCAAACAAAAGAAGCGCTTCTCTGGAGTCCTGCTGTCTCCTTTGCCTTTGCAACAAGAAAAATATAAAGACCTTTACACTACCTTAGACATCTTAGATTTGGTGTCACTGATAAGGAAAGACATGTTGTTGATTTCATTTTGTACCACAAAGTTCTGCTCTTCCCTTTTGAAATTCTGGAAATATACAGAAGATCTCAGTTAGAAGCACTTTTATGAGGAATCTATCTAAACATGTCTTAAATAAAAATTTAAATTAACTGGAAATCTGTAAAATCCACAAGATAAGACAAGGACAGGAAAAATTAACAGATGATCAATAATCATCAATAATGTCCTTGAATTTCAGATTTATTTACATGGCATAGCTAAGGTGGCTGTATGTTTGGGTTTTTTTTCCATGATAGAGAGAAGGAAATGTTTCTCTAGCTATTAAACAGACATGATAAAAGTCTCACTCATCCTCCAATTCAATACAAATATTTTGTCCAGGATTTTCCTTACTAGTAAATATTCACTTAATTTTTGCCCCATTATAAATTTCCACTATATTCACATACATAAGAAACTTTTTAAATAAAAGACTGAACTTGTGAATATACAAGAAATTTGATGATCCAGTATCTACTGTGTAACCAGTTTTTATGCAGTGCTGTTTATATCAAATCTTAGAGTTAAATTCAGGCACAAATACAGAATTTAAAAGGCATCTTGTTTCCCAAACTTCAGAGAACTGAAGCCATGGCAAAAAAAAAAAATTTAGTATAGCCAACAGTCCATATAGAGATCTAATGCCTGAAAGAATTTAGTCTCTTGTTTTTTTAATTCTTTGTGTTCCAGTATTCATTGAATCATGTTTTATTTAAGCAACATCAGTGTTTATTAGGTGCCTGATTAGGTCTAGTTATAAAAAGGCTGTGGGGTCAAAATAACTGAAAAGAAAAAAAAAAAGGTTAGGACACAAAACAATGAGCTTAATATATTAAATATAATAAAAAAATATAAAAAACCCCAAAACAAACAGAAACCCACAACAAAAAAAAAAAAAAAAAACTAGAATCCCTAGGAAAAATATATACAGTGTTACTATGCTACAAAATATCTATCAACTCTCACAGCTACTCTTCCATTTCAAAAGTGTCAGAAATGTTAAAGTTATTAATACCTTCCCATCTGTACTTTCAATTCTGTCATTAAACGAATTTTACACACATATTTGAGCCACCTTTTTAAAAACCTCATTAAAACAAGTATTTATCAAGGAATTACTTACATGAGACTTTGACCAGTAAATGAAGACCTCAGCAACCATGCGGAATAACTCTTCCGCTTCAGGGTTGGGCTCTTTCAGCCATTTTGCCCTAAAATTTGGTAAAAGCGTGAAAATGCGGATGATCCTCACTGTCTTTATGCTTTAAATCAGTTTACAACATTTTACAAGGATACATGTCAACAAAAGCAAGCATGCATGCTTTTAATCCTTTCTGGTAGCAGTGGCTTTTTGCTGTCCTATTTCAAAACCCTTAAAATCCTTCTACAATAATCCTAGGTCTAATCCAATAGATTTTGATTGCAATTTCTTTGTTTTGTTTTGTTTTTTTTTTCTTCTGAAAAAGACCCCAGCTCCTCCTAAAAGTCACAAAGCATTAGCTCGAGCAACTTCGAGATTGTCAGACTGAGTAAAAGCCACTTTAATTCAGTGCTAGGAGGATCAAGGGATAAGAAACGTATCAATTAATGGAAGGTTTTATGAGCTTCATTGACCTGTTCCTCTCCACATACCTGTTATAGTCCACAAATCTAATCAACAAAGGGTAGAAGGCATAGAGGTCCCGTGCCAAAGTGGTGAACTCATCTAGGATGAGCAGTTCAGACTCCGACATGTCACCTCTGCCTTCTGCT
The DNA here is from genome assembly GCA_013396775.1 of Cephalopterus ornatus. Lineage (NCBI taxonomy): Eukaryota > Metazoa > Chordata > Aves > Passeriformes > Cotingidae > Cephalopterus > Cephalopterus ornatus. The sequence goes on along the minus strand of VZRE01007539.1, from coordinate 55,452 downwards.
CTTAGATGTTCTTCATCCGATACAACCACTGCTGCTTTTTTCTTTAGTTTATCCATCAGTGGAAGGAAGTGTGTCTTTAAGAGCTGTGGCTTCGCTTTACTTATGATGGGCTGGGAAAACACTATTTAAGGCAATGAATATTATAACATATACCTGGCCACAAAATATAAATAAAAACTTTTACCTTTTCCCACTTTCTTGAATCTCATTTCTAGGCTACCAAGTAAAATCCTGCCCCCATTGAAATCAGCAGAAGTTTTGCCCAGAATTAAATGTGGTCAGGATTTCACAAAGTCAATTCAGTTTGTCACTATGAGGGCAGACCAAGCTTGCAAGATCATAAAACTTTAAATACTTCCTTACTGGTATTCTGTCAGCATGGTATTTGTCTGCATAGTTTTACTGAACAATATAGAAGTAGTATGTTAATGGTGTGTGTGGGTGGACACATGTATAGCTATATAATGCACACACAAGTTTTCTCAGCCACTGGCCTCCCTTTTGAACCTTGCTTTTTAACTTGTGCGAAATGGAACTCAAAAGCATTCCCTGATTATTTGAAAACCTAAGGAAATAGCCTGCCTGTATTTCTTATGCACATTAGGAAGGCTTTTATGTAGACACAAATGAGATAACCATTTATTTCAGACTCATTAGCACAAGCTTTTGCAAATCTACTCATAAGAACAAATATGTAAATTAGCACTGGGCCCATTAGTGCAAAACCATTGTAATATATTGATTAAATTACAAAGAATTTGTCAGTTACCACCTATCCTTAGAGTACATTACATTACTAACCCTCAAAAGACTAGGAATTTAGAGTGCTACCATGAATTAAATTACTATTACAGAAAGTACTGGAAAGTCATAAGAAAGTCTAATGGAAAAATTGAATCCACACCACTGAAGTGAGATTTCCTCAGAGATTGTAACACTGAGAAATAAAGTGATTTTAAATAAATGTTGAGGTGTTATCACAATGAAGTTAATGTAAGGATTACTAAAATGACATGAATATTTCCAGATTTTATTATCTTTAATGGATATGTTAGATATACACCTTCAAAAACACATTTTAAGGATCCAGCACTCACACAGAACAGGAAAGAACTGCATAATGCCTGGAAAAGGAAACCTGCTATATAATGAAAATGAGTTAAATAACTATAGCCCTTGAATTCAACATACTGCAAAATGCATATGTGTATATTCATGTGGAAAAAGAAATAGTCTAATGTACTTCTTACATTAATTATTAAGAGGTTAAAACATATTGCTTTTTCTTTATACTTAATAGTTCTGGTTCATCAGATTTTTTACGGTTTAAAAATGCAAAAATATGAGTGTTCTTCTACTCCAGCTTTAACACAGTAAATACAGAGTAATTCAGTGTGTGTGTGTATATGTACATAATGAATACACACACATTTGCTTGCTTAATTATTTATGTTTACATCTTACCTGCTAATCTCTTCATCCAGGCTCCTTCATCAATACCAAGGTTGTTATAGATGATTTTCAATATGTTACCCAACAGAGTGTTCATGTGCTCTGATGTCAAGGCTGTGCAACACATTTCAGCCTTGTCAGGATTGTTTTCTGGCCCATGCTCCCACCAGTGTGACATGTAACTACATAGCATGGGCAGTATCACTTCCATGATATGTGGCATTTGTGTATAACGAATACCAGATTCTGCCAGTTCCACGATTTCTTCCATTAACTTCACCAAGGAAGGAATATTTGGGCAAACCTCTTCTACACTAGTAGGCAAATTGAGAACTATTGAAAAAAAATTCCAAAAATCAATAAACTAAGTCACAGAAGGAAAGTAATTCTCTTTTTGCTATTCAACACAATTTTTGTTTTCTATTTACATTTACACTCTTCTGATACAAACGGAAAACCCAAGCACAACAATAAAAACCACATCCTTTCATACTATTGAGCAATAACCTGTTTATATGAAAATTTCTATAATTAAAATAATTCCTACATGAAAGTTTCAATAATGTAAATATTATTGAATGAATTTTGAGAAATCAGATATGCCTTTCTATATTCAAAATAAAGCTTAAATTTCAAATTTTTTTCCAATATAAGCTTTGCAGTTGAGGAAAGAAATTGATACAATGCAATATCTCTCAACAACACATCAGATGAGACCTGGAACACCAATAGAAGAAAAAAAATCATTGCCAGTCATAATGAATTGAGCAGATTCAAAAAACTGATTATGGAGGTGAATGTCTGATTGTAAATGTATGCTTTTGAAGTTATTTCAATTATTAGTTCTTTCCTCTGAAGAGGCACTGTGGTTGCCTTTATTTTTGGAGGCAGTTTATTTCATCTACAAATAAATATCTGTAAGCACAACTACTAGCTCTGCCTAACATCCTGATATACACATAAAATGACATACACAGATATCTATAAATCAAAAATTTAGCCTGCAATTGGTGAATATAGATGTCTGTACCAGTATAGTCTAAGGCTAGTCTTTTTCGAAAAACATTATCTTCTCCACATAGACCCAGTACATTTTACATGGACATCACAGAGTCTCCTTAAGATTAATGCAATTTTGGAAAAAAAACTACAATTTTTTGTTAAAAAATCATTGAAAATACAGTGGATTGTCCTTCTAGATGCATTAAAATAGCTAGAATACATATGGCAAGAATGCATAGCTGTTCATATTTTAAATTTAAGATACTACAGATCACTGGAGAACAAATCTCGTATGCTCTCTTTTTTAAAAAGTAAAGGTGAAGTTATAAAATGGATGTCATTATAAACTGTCACCTTATACAAACATACTGTCATCTATGCGTATTTGTGATATAATTCACACTCAGCAAATATGCAGACCTTGTACACTTCTACTGCAACTTCTATTTATTGCAGGAACAGGTTGTGCATATTCTTCAATCATGTTACAGCATAAGAAACATCAAGAGTAGAATAAAAAGGTATATGCAAAATGAACATACATAATGTTACTGGAAAGTATCTGTACTGTCTTGTATGTCAAGCAAAATAAAAAAACAATTTACATACTACTCTGCAATGTATTTACTTTTTAAGGGCATAATATGTAATTAATACAGCAAAGGTATCTTTTTTCATTTGCAAGTATTCATGTTTTGGGGACCCAATTTTGTGTGTGTAAACTGAGAAACCAAAGTTACTGATGAGAATACGTAAGTTTATCATCAGATACACAACAACTGAGGTACTTCAAAATTGCAAAGTCTCTTCATTAAATCTATTCCAAAGTGGTATTTTGAGAATGGTATCTCAAAATTAAATTTGTAACCTTAGGAACCTAAAATATTCAGTTTTACCAGACTTATCATTGGTTTAGAAAAGAAATACAAATAAGATATTACAAGAAAAATCTTGCATTATAAAATGCATTCAAAAACACACGTATTAAGGCAAGAAGCATTTATAGTGAAATAGTGTTTTCATAACCATTATGTGAGTTTCTGGAAATACCTGCTCTGTCTCTCGCATTTTTGGTATTGTAGATTGAGTAGATATTATGTTTGTTCAAATGAGTTTCCAAGAAAGCCACTGGAAAGGCACCTGAGAAAGCAGCCAAGCATTCTCCTAGTGCTGATCGTTGCCTGTGAATTAACAAACACCAGTAAGTACACACATCTTTGACCACAGAATCACAGAATGGGTAAGGCTGGAAGGGACCACCAGTGGAGTCATCTGGTCATTGGTGTTTGACTACACCTTGGGGTTTTATTTTAAGATGAACACATTCCAAAGCGATAAGCCACTACATTATTAGGATCATCAACACAAGAACAGGTAATAGAAATTGAAATCTAGCAACCCTCTGCTCATATGAATGAAATGTTAAGACATAAAATGTCAAAGGTGGCCTACTTAGCTTCCAAAAATGAGAAACATGCAGGGAAAAAAACAAGTAATTTTAACAATGCCTTATGTTCTATTCCTTTCCTCTTAGCTTTACTGACTTTATAATCCCTACTATTAAGATAAAGCTAACAGATAGAACATGAGACCAAAAACATCTATCATTTCATTTGAGTGATATTTGCTTTTCCTGAGAAATAGTGACAATCACTTTCATGCTTGATCTAGTAAAAAAGTTCTTCAGCGAGTAAAAATTGCTTCTAATGATCAATTACTCTGAAAGTTTTTCACAAAAACATTGCTTGAATGTTTTCAAATATATGACAAGATTTATTTGATAATCAAAATTCCTTCAGCATGTCAAAATTTTAAAAAGCCTGTCTCTAGTAGGAAATAAGTGAGCCCCTGTCACTTCACTTGGGTCCTTCAAGGGACAATTAGAACTATTCTTTCTGATTTCCAATTCAATTGATCACAGCAGATTTTAGAGAGGTGAGAAATTCCTAGCTGAGGCTGAGTCACACAGGTGTCAGATATCCAAGAGAATTTGAATCCAGGAGAATCATGAACTTCCAAGTTAAAAGAAAAAAAGGCCTGAAGAATGATTTTGTGATTTAAAAAGATTCGTCTTTAGTCTATAGTTTATCTCATTTTTTGAGGTTTTATTCTTTCTAGATCTAACCTATTATTTATTTTTTTTAAGTCTAACTTCATTCCCATTATTATTCATACTGTTTGCTCCTGCTTCCTTTTTTTTCCTTTTCATTAAGTCTTCATAAGCAAATCATACATGCAACACATACACCTAAAAAGAGCATGCTACATGCTTTTCAACTGCAATAATGATTGTAGACAATCCCATATAAAAACAGTCACACTGAAATATTTTGTCTTAAAAACAAATCCCATATAATTTATTTGCCAAATAGAAAAATAAGTTAATTTTATCTCCTTAATGAATAGAAGGAGGCCTGGTTTTCCGCAGATGTGTATTTTTTAATTTAAGTATTGGTCCCAAAATTTCTTCATAATGTTTCCTATGATACTGCCAACCAAGTAAGCAAGCGTATGTCACTGGGCTGCTCTGGAGTTGTGCCCAGGTGGATTTGCTAAAGAGTACGACTTCCTAAACAGTGAACTTCCTAGATTACTGCTGCCAATATCTGAAATGTATGAATTCTGTTTAGCCTTCCTTCAGAACAGTTCTAGTCACTATAGTTCAACTATTCAGTATTAAGAACTGAATTATCTAAGTATCTCTATTTTTTGGCCAAACATGGCTTACACAGACCAAATGTAACTTGGAGGGGGGTTAGCAGATACACAGATGCATAAAAAAAGCAATTATAAAGCCTCATTTCCCCGGGTAATTGAGCTAGAAAAGAAGTAGTGTTGTACAATTGACAAATTAAGTTTAATTTAGGGTAATGAGAAAGAAATATACAACAAAATTAAACACTATAGAAGAAAGAATCATAACAATTGCTGAGCTGAATGACATAATTTTACAATGACTCAGGTGACCTCCAAACAGGTCCTATTCATTATAAAGTTAGGTAATTTTATTTTTTATCTTTGTTTTAATTAAGAAATATATTTTGACAAGCATATAATGCAATATTTTTAGTGTATTACAATAAATTCAGCTGCATTATACTTGACATCTGAGGACCATTTTTTCAATCAAGATATCTTTGCAAAAACAATCTTTTCCCATACTCATTTCTGAACTGCAAATTCATGATGCTAAATATAAACACAAATATTAAAAACAGAAGAACACTTTTGCTTCTTACCGCTCTACATAGATACTCTTGCTAGTTCCCAGAGCGTATAAACTGTCCAATATTCTGTAACAGGAGACCTGAACATCTTCCACTAAAGAGAAGAAAAAGTGCTATTTATAAAGAGATTTTTCTTTGCAATTTCCCTAGAATTAAAATACATTTCCTTCTACAATAACTGAATTAATAATATTAAGATATCAAAGGAAATCCACGGAAATCATTCACTAAATATGGAAAGTCTTTGGATCACCGAGTGCTATAGTTTTTACTCAAAACTTCCACTCACTTCACTACCGTGTTAATAGCTAAAACAGCAGACGTACTTCACTAGTGCACTAACTTTTTGAAATTAATGGCAACCAACCTGTGACACCTTTATAAATAGAACACCACTGCACAAAAGAAAAGAAATCCAATGAAACAGATACCTAAACATTTTAATCAGAGTTTATATTCTTTTAAATTTAGGCACAGATACTAGCTAATAGCATGCACTTTATTTACACTTCACACTGACAAAGGATTAAAAAGAAATAATCCTTTAGTCTGCATGAATACTTCACCAAAGGATGTTTTAAAATTTTCAAATGTTTCAGTCACAAAAATGTGAGAATAATCTTAATATCTATTTGAAAAAATGCTTTTCTAGTGTACTCTGCAGTCACAGAGTAACAGTGTAAGTACCATCAAGAAGGACAACACTCCCATTCTTGCCTAGTGTCTCCTACATGGATAATATTATCCCCTAACATGCAATGAAATATTGTGAGTAAAACAGGATAAGACTTCACGGGCTGGGAGAGCCTACAAGATAAGGTATCCAAGCTACATGGCTTGGCCCTTTACTGTACTGTGATTTTAGTTCAGTTCATCTTGGGGTTGAGTGTTTTTACATAATAATAGTAACCTCAGGTACACCTTTGTACATGCTACCCCCATGGAGTACTCCGTACCTAGTACTCTTAGGTAAGAGTACCAGGTCAAGATGCTTGTACAAGTAAGATAATCTTATTCATAACAAGATGTGGAAGACAAGCAGGAATGGGAGAAGCAGATGTATGAGAAATGGAAGAAGGCACTAGAGGACTCATTTACCGAAAGCGAAGTGTGAAGAAAAGAAAGGAAGATGTTACAGTGTTTATGGACTGTTAAATACCATTTTCGGGTTTTTAAAGTTTAAATCCCCAGTTATATTTCCCTCAGTTTTCCCTCAGTTTTATTCCCCATTTCCCATTGGTCCAAGTTTGCCGCAGTGCAGTACCCTTCCTTATTTGGTATTGTTACACCCCTTGTTTGCATGTTCCGCCCATGTTTCCCTTATATGGAGAGTTCCTACTCCCCTCACTTTCCCTATATGGTCATGCTCTGCCCCCGTTCCGGAACCTTCCCTCAGGACCCTATTTAAAGCCTGTCCCTTGCTCCACCCCTCAGTCCACCCTCCAACTCTTGAGTTGTCAACACCCCTTGTGGGCCAACCCGGAAAATAAAACAGCTTTATTCAACCAATCATCACCTGCAATCCTTGCTTATCGGACCCACCATCCAGGTGGACCAGCCCGTGACCCTATTTAAGGGTTGCGATAACAAGATGTAAAGAAAAGTTGTGTGCAAGAAAAAACAGCCTTTTGACCTGTGGTCTAGATAAAATAAATCAGCTCAATTTAAATAATTTATTCTTTCTCAGTTTATGAATTCTAAATTGGGTGTTTTACACCAGTGTGATGTATGTAGAATAGCTGGTTAAGAACATTAACTTAAGTGATAAGGTATATAAAGCTAATTATTAAGTTTTAAAACACGGAATACCAGAGATCAAAAACTATACAAGGCATGAACACACTGAAATATAAAACAGTGGTTTATGATGAACAAGTGAAGTATGTGAACCCCACAAATACTCTTTCTGCGCACCATCACAGTCTCCTTAATTTTACAGAAATAATTTAACGAGAGAAGAGGATATTTATATCTCATGACATTCAAATCCATCAACAGAACTCCAAATTTTCAAAGAGTTCTTTTAATGCTATTTTAAATAACACTTTTTACAGATTCTAAAAAGAGAAAAACTATAACTTGATATTCTTTTCCACCATATCCTTTTCATGGATTTTCATAACTGAGTTAGCTCTACAGAGCAGAACTGCCTCCTTTAGTGCAATCTGTGAGTTCCTAAAATATATAAAATTAAACGTTTATGTGCAGACTGCAAAGTCCGCAAAATGTTGTCTTGCAGATACCATATTTGGGAAAATAAAGAACATTGAATCTGCTGTATTCAGAATCTCTACAGAAACCCCATATACAGGGTCTCATACACGTTCCTTTCTCTGGCGCCTGAATTCTTCAGGAGCTCCTTCCATTTTTCCCTTTTCCTTAGAATTTAAGATGCACCCACCTAGATTCGCTGCTAACTGAAACTGAGTCAAGGTGCATGTATGATGGTATAACATCATTCTTGTAGTATAACCTTATTTATAGACAGAGAAAAGGCAAATTAATTTGCACAAAATGACTTCTCACAGAAGAAGAAAGTCATGGTAAATCTATGATAAAGTTATAAACAAAATCAATCCCTCTGACTTTCTAATCACAGCCACATCTGCTTTAATAATTTACACGATGCCCACTAAAACCTGCAGACAGTTTTTGGTTGATTACAGCAAATGTTTGATTAAATCTATGACAATTTTGTCAAAATGACACAGGATGTGTCCTTCTCTAATAGAAATGAGAGTCTAGTAATGCTTACTACATGATACAACAGATATTTTAGTGGCATGGCCCTTCTACATACATACAAGATAATATGATGCATGATACATACATATCAAATCTTCCCCAAACTGGTGCTGTCCAATATGCTCAAATAATGAAGATAGCACTGGCAGGAGAGCAACTGTGGTATAATTAATGATTTGTGTAACTCCTTTTGGCTGGTTTCTGCTGTGTGTAAACTGGCCTTGCTTAAGATTTTCCATTGTTTTCTCCAAATCCTCAGCAGCATTGTCCAAAAATGCTCTCAATGCCATCCTAACAGATTCCAGACCAGTTTTCATCACAGTCCTGTTTATAGCATGCAAAAAGAATGAAAAAGAATATTCTATTAGACTAGCATGGAATAAAGTTTAGTCTCGGATGACATGGAATAGATAATAGAGATTCGAAGAAAAAATCTTTCATCTTTTAATATTGTAAAATCTTCTCAAAGCAGAATAACTTACTGAAAACAAGTTTCATAGGTATCCTGCAGAACACAAGGATACTTTATTTGGTTTCCTGATGTTCTCATCTCTAATAAAGTCCTTTAAAATTTATAAATCTATAAATTTATTAATTTAATTTCAGCGGGGAAAAAAACCAAAAAACACCTAATAAAACCAAGAATGAGTAAGTCTGAAATTTCTGACTCTAAAAGGAGAAGAACTATCTCAAGCTAGAACTCAAGTCTTCCCAACCATGACAGTCATATTTCTGTCTCCAAAATAAGGGCATCAAAAAGGAATGAGTAAAAACAACCACATCTCTTTAAAAACAAAAAATAAACAAATAAATAGGTAAATAAATAAATTCATTGATTACATAACTCTAGCACCATAACGAAAGATAACATTCAGGAGAATTATTACCTTATTTGTTTTAACTAGCTCAATTACAGAAATCGTTTGTTTAATGAAAGTGACACCCAGGTGATGTGCTTCTGTAAATTTAGTATTAGTCCAGTTTTTCTCTTTGGCTGTTTATTTTAAATATACACAGTAAATATATTTAATATATTTATATATATATTTATATATTTTTTATATATATATTTTAAATATATACAGTAAATATATACAGTTTCAATGGCAGTATCTTCAAACTTACATGTTTACACCATGAATTCCCTAATCCCTATCTGGAGCTATTTTTACATCTCTACCAAGAGCTGAATTAGTGACTTCCACCTATATCTGTATTCCATCTGTACAATTGCACAGACCATGGACAATTTAGGACCAAAAATCCAAGATATTGCAACATAAAGGACTACCATGCAATATCTGAGCCATATTAGTGACCATCATCATGACTACTCCATAGTAAATGGAAAGTAAAACTTGTCCATTTAAGCCACTGCAAATATACTGAGAAAAAGAGCTATCTGCATGTAATACAGTCAATTTTTGAGACTAAATGCAAAGTTAAAAAAGTTACCTTGAAATTTCCATGGAGATAGTTTAAACCACCATATTTTGTTTCACAGCTGTAAAGATCTAAAAACCAGCTATCAGCACAGATGGTTGAATGTACAGTAAACATAAAGCAACACATTACCCTCAAGGTTTTCTCATCTATAAACCTAACAATGGGTCAGGCATTTCACTTAAAAGTAACTCTGAATTCTATGTAAAGGTTCTGGGTTGTTTTTTTCTTCTTCAAATAAGAACCTGAATTAATTTTACAATGAAGACACTCTCTGAGACAGATTTACTGCACTCCATGTCCATTTAACTCTTGAATTTTTTCATTAAAGAGTATAAGCAAAATACTAAAATACTTCTAATTTTATTGCGTTTTTAAGAAAGTCACATGATTAAAACCAGGTGAATTAATAGGCAGCAGTTTCTGGACACCATTGATCCATACTGAAGCTGAAAGTGTAACCTACAAATACTGTCCTATCAAATCCTACTAATTAACCTACTTTGCAAGGGGAATTCTTTTCAGCATGGTAACTCCTTGAGTGTTGAAATTCAGTAGCCTTACACAGATAGCACAAATCTGACTGCAGATTATACTCTTTATTCTTGATTTTCTTTGTACTTTAGAAAATATAATCAGTATTACCTCGCATCCAAAGTCTGGCCCAGTATGTGAAGACAGTTGACTATTGAAGTGGCATCATTTCCTAAAAGGGGAGAAAAATGATCCAACAATTAAGCTGAGCATAGTGTATAGCATATCGACACTCTGCTAACTGTATCTCTGGATTTAATGAAAGTATAAATGACATAGCAGAAGAGCAACTGAACTTCTGCATAATTTTAACATTCAAGTTAAAAAACATGCATTTTTTTGTCTTAGCCTTGTTTACACAAATGCAGTAACTAGAGCCAGTAAAGCATCTCTCATCAAATAGCTGAGGCAGTCAAGATGGAAGCACTTAAATGTGGGGTTAATTAGAGCTGCAGTGTATTGTCTGGTTTTCATTTGATTTCTATAAATTTTGCTCCAATTAATTCAAGTTTATCTGGACATTTATCTTCCTCCTCTCAGTAACAAAAAAGCTGTTAATTTTCAAAAGTTGCTATTGCAGGAAGAGAATATTTATATAAGATGTCATAATAAAAGTTAGTTCCCTGGTGTTACCCATAAGCTGCAGCCATTTATAGCTTGATTAGGTGTGGTCCACATGAGTAACAGTCTCTGACATAATACACATATTCCATAATGTTTTCCATTATTTTTTCATACTTATGTATATAAAAATAGGACTTACATATGGCATGCCTTGAATGCATATGTATATCCCAAAATGTTGCCTTGTACAACATAAGGCAACCTTTCCTGCAAGTTCACTTTTTAAATCCAGGACACATGTAGGCTACAAAAATCTGAACCACAGTTTACCTAATACAATAATTTTTTTTTTAAATGAAATTCTGCAAAAATAGAACTGCCTTTTCTTGTGTTTCTTTATATTTAAATTTTCTCAATTAATGAAAAAAGTAGAAACTAATTGAAGGTTTAAGACATATTTCTGTAAATACTGTGGTCTGCATACAGTGATACAGTGCACTATACTTTCCTACTGGTGGTTATTTCACTTAAAAATATAAGCAAACATACAACTAAAATTAGTAACTCAGTGAAATAGAGATTTAAAGAGATAAATTGCAAGGAAGGTGTGGGAGGTTTGTTGTAGCGCTGAGAAACTGTTCTATGCTACCAAAATTAGGATATATTGTTGCAGAGTTCATCCACCACAGATTAAACAAACCTAAACCACAACTTCCACAGCCACCCCTTGTCAGGTCTCACCCTTTTTTCACTGGCACTTGTGATCAATACAGTGAGCAGATAAGAAAGCTGAGGTGATCTAAAAAAATCCTACCAAAAACACCACTTCAAAGGATTAAGTTTTTTTTGTCAGATCCAATTTTTTTCTCCTTATTATTTTGCTGCTCTGGTGATATCAATGTCAGTGCTGATGCAGAGAGTTGCAAGACTGTGCTAACGACAGCAGGTATGAAGGGAAGTACTCAAAGCAAACTGGACTTGGATTGTTGATTAGACTGTCACAGAATCATAGAATGGTTTGGGTTGGAAGGGACCTGAAAGATTATCCAGTTCCAACCCCCCTGTCAGGGGCACCGGGGACACCTTCCACTAGACCAGGTTGCTCCAAAGGTCCATCCAACCTGGCCTTGAACACGTGCAGGGATAGGCAGCCACAAATTCTCAGCAACCTGTTCCAGAATAGAATTCCTTACTAGAGCTTTAAACCAAATTGAATCAAACTACTTATATAAATGTGCTTTTTAGATTGAGAAAGTATAAATTAAAATGCTCAATTCACCAAAATTATTCACTAAAATCTTTCCATTTCAGCCCAGTAATAATAATGAAAATAAGTCAATACAGTCTTCCTGATGCACAGCTACAGCTCTCAAACAGTAAACTATTGGGGTCAAAATCTACTTTCACAGTGTAAGAAATAATGTTTCTATGTTGAATTACAATTCCATAATCTAAATAACAGTCTAAATATCTAGATATATCTAGATTTGATATCTAAATATCAAATGTCATTAACTACTTAGGTTTCCTCTGGAAGACTTGCATGCTTATTTCCCATTTTATCAGGACTTCTATATACAGCTTAAGCTACATGACTTTCACTAATGATTTTCATAAATGCAGCTGTATATTCAGAAGTGCCACTCAAATTCAAAGTCATATAAAATACCTACATAGCAAAACTATATAGCATTTTGTTATTTGTTATAGCAAACTCCCCACTATCCATAAAAGGTGAAGCTCTTGCTCACTGAAGATGCCTCCAAAATGCACAAATCACTTTCTAGGCCCCAGCTGTACTCAGAGGCATCCCTATGAGCATCTTCCCCTCTTCTATACAGTCCTTGTCTTTGCTGGAGTAAGTGCAACTCTGTTGATCAGGTTTTCTGACATGATGCAATTCACCGTCAAAGTAAGGCAAACTGTAAGGTGACTTTGAGTTGAGTTAGTAGGTACACAGTAAACAATCCAACCATGCTCCATAATCTTATAGTGATCTTGTTACAATAAATGGGAAAACCAGTGTTGGCATAAAGATTTTCTATTCTGTTAGTTACTGCAGTCTAGGAAAAGAGTTAAAAACCAAACTGTAGCCATAGGGAATAGTCATCTGAACCTATCTGACTTATCTCCTACCACTCAAAGCTAGCCAAACAACAGGAAATAAGCAAGCTGAGATGTGGAGTGGAAAAGATCTTTTCTTTAGTACTGAAGACAGTTACGTTGACTTGGATTTTTGACTTGGATTTTGATTTCAAGTGTGACTCATTTTAGAAAAAAAAAAAGTCTGAAAGCACACAATAACAAAAAAGATTTGCAAAATGTTAATAGTATACCTGAGCTAGTTCATTCTTTGAAGAACCAACCTAGGGTATAAATCAGAACTTATGTATACGCTTGTGACATATTCCACCCTTCAGAAAAAGCTGCAACAATGCCATGCAGCTGCAGAAATAACTCCATTCCTCCTATGATCTTTTGGCTTTACAGGGAAATCCACTCAGCTCATCTCAAAACATCTAAAAGCGATATCCCAAAATAACTTCTGATCTTCTCAGTTTAATAGTTTTCATAACAGTCTGTAAACTTTTTAAACACCACACTGCTGCAGCGAGTTCCTTCCCTTCAAATTGAATGAAATATGCAGGAATTGAGTTAGATGCATGTTACCTTAATCAAATTCTAATTGACTAGAAATTACCCACTTAGGTATATTCACGGATGCTGAAGTTTGCACTTCATCCATCATAGAAGCTATGTATGCACAGGATGTACTATTTCAACTCTCCTTTCAACTCTCAAGAAAAAATTGCAAAGTAAATGACTTCAATTAAGTGATTTTCACATGGCATAAGACAAACACAGAGCTCCTGCTAAAGTCACAAAATATCAGAAAGATAGTACACATGCATATATGGGGTCAAGCAGATCTGGGAATATTCAAGAATTCCACAGAACATAACTGAGCACTTCAGCCCACTTCAAATTTTCCTTAATGACTTTCTGATAGAAATGTGCAGTTCAGTGATGTTTTTCCCAAATGATTTAGGACAAAATAACAAATTAGTAACTATAAGTTATTCAGCAAAATTCTTTGGTAGGATAGTGAAATCCAGATATTAGTTAAGACACCCACAAAACCAAACAAAACCCCCCAAACTGATAACTACAAAAGCTTTTTATTCCATCTAATAAATTCTGTGATCTACCAGTCTCAATGGTTAGTGGTCTGTGTAGACCATGCATTTCTGCCATGCAGCATGCAACAAAGCAGCACATAACACAATGCAAAAACGGCAAAGAAAACCAAGTGATGGCCATGCTAGTATTTGTCAAGGGTCTCCTTACCAAACAGTGAAATCCTATGCCTGACAAGAACTCCAAGTTTGCAGAACAGGCTGAAGACAAAAGAAAAACAAAAGAGAAGAGAAGGGAGTAGAAAAAAAAATAAGGGAGGGAAGGGGGAGAAGAAAGAAAAAATAACAGCTGATATATGAGCAGGAAAAGCAACATGATGTCACGCAGAAAGAATCAATTGTCTGAGCAGAATGTGGGACAGAGTACTAAAGAAAGAGTTTTAAAGTGCATATCCTTAACAAACATGGTTAAATAAGCACATATTATAATTAAAGAAACAAAAAAAAAAATTAAAAGCAAAGCTAATTAATATAAAAGCGTCCTATACAATAATCCACAAGGAAATAATCATCAAAGTTTTAAGAAGTAAAATGCAATCATTGTGCTATTCAGGATACCACTGACAATTTGAAAATGAAAGGTAAGGGAATCAGATTAATTGAAGTTTGTGATGGCAAATGTTTAACTAATTCAATTAGGACCTTGTAAACTTGAACACAGTAAAAATTTCTTTTAAAATATGTTTCTTTTTAAATATTTAACATAATAAATATCCTCTAAAATGTTTTAAAACAATAAAAATGGATATGAACAATGATTTTATTTCACGTTTGAACAACTTCCTGTGCTGATGAGCAGTGCTCCATTGAGGACAATGAAGTTTTGTGTTAATTCACTGAAGCAGGAGCAAACTGCCCTACCCAAACTGACCCAGCCTACAGATTTGGGAGGAATTTGTTTAATCTTCATGATTTGTTTTGTGTGAGAATTTTCACCAAGAACAACATCCATCTTGGTGTTATTATTTTATGCTGCAAATCTCCTTCATCTACTATAAATGGCATGAATAATATAATGACATTTTATTAAGCTACTTAATTATTAGGCACACTGGATATTTATTAGCCTCGCAATTATAAGCAAAATATACAATAAGCATGTCTGCACAGCTTATGGATGAGATCTGAACATGTTGTTCCATTGACAGACAAGAGCATGGCGTCAAATGAAAACATTTATGTCCAGAATCACAACAGCCAGGTTAATGTGGTATTGAATACAGCTAATTAGCCAGCGCACAGTGATCCACTTTAGCAACAGCAACTGCTCTATTTTTAAAATTAGTCTGTTTGGTGCATGTTCAGGGATCTCTGTTCACTTTTTATTCCATGATGCAGACATTTACTATATATTTCTTTATGAGGATCCTGGTTCACCAAGTCCAATATGAAAAGCTGAATAGAAGCATGTAGGCATCATGTAGATATTGTGTCCATTCTAGCAAAGATAGAAATAGCTCACAATCTATTTTATGTTCTGATATACAAATGTTACTCCATTGACTGTACCATTCAATAGATGCTATGCTTTCACAAAGTGAGACTGAACCTGTTATCTTCAGCGTAATTAGTTTAGGTTAAATAAATAAACAAATAAATAAGTCCAAATGGCCACTACTTAGGCTGATGTCCAGAACCAATTTTATACAAATGCAGTAGTACAAGAACTTGTCAGATGGTCTACTGGATGAGAAATGCAAACAACCCAATCCTGAAGAGGCTGGCTACAAGCAATATGGAATATAATGCCACCACATTTCAGGAAGAGGTCTGACCCATATTTGCCAGAAAAAAACAGATCCGTATTTGCTGAACATGGAATAATTTTTGCATATGTTAACACTCTCGCTGCATTATCAATACCCAAAATTATATTCTTCCATAGCTTAATGAATGCAAGCTTATCTTCACTGGAAAAAGAAAGCAGCCAGGAACTGGCCCTAGCTTGAAGCAAATCCTATGTAGCAGGTGCACTCAAACAAATCTAAAGAGAAAACTCTACAGAAAATCCAAAATTCAGCTTTGGTAAGCTTCCTTTAATACTGTGAGGGGAAAAAATAGACAAAAAATGTTGAGGATCTGTTAAAATACCCCAAAACAACCCTTCAGGAAATGGATCATTCAGTGTAGTTTCTCTATCTTTGTGTCTTGATAATTGAGAAATAAATTGCTCATCAGGGCTAGCTATAGCTATTATTCATTCAAGGTTTCCTTATAGGTGTTTTCTTCTCTTTAGCTGACCCACCTGGATGGCAGGTAACCCAATCAAGCATGGTAGCAGCTCTGATCTTTATGCAGGGCTCTATGTTCAGGAATCTCACACAGCTATAGAGCATATGTGCAGAAATCCTGAATCTCTGTGCAGCAGGTATGATGACATATTTGAGATTCCAGAAGTGTGGGGTTTATTGGCATGATTTAACAACTGCAATAATACTGTTATACAGGACATTACAGAAAGCAAAACAGCAGCTCATAAGAGTGGAAAATTATTTATATTCCTGCATTTCAATAAAGTTTTTAAGTTCCTTGAAGAACACCATTCATATAAGCTGCCAGATCAAATTAGTCCATGACATGATGCAGGGTCAAGACAGCCATTACCTACTTATGCTTAGTATTGTTGCTATAAACTTTTCTCAGTATTCACACAATCTTGCGAACCCTGCATGTCTGTATAACCATGAATCGGCTGTCAACCTCGAAATACAGCAATTCAATACTGCATGGTTCATGCCCAGTAACAGCTGAGAAGGCAACCATGATACATACATACATTACAGGTATTCAATAGGTCCTGTGTGAAGCTTGTAGTACACCTTACTAAATGGGGAATGTGGGTTTCAATTCAACCAGAACTGAAATTAAGTGAAAACATATCTTAGAGAGATGGTCTAAAAAAGGGTAACTTCAGGGAAGTAATCCAGTGGGTATGACTGTTATTACTATTTAGAAAACTGAAGAACAGAAAGAATCTAACTCCCTCATTTTTCCTTTTTATGGTGGACAGTAATAATGATATCTACTGAAAATCAGCTATAATATATGTGTGGCTTTTAAATCTATTGTTAAATTTTGAAGCAATAATGATTTCAGTATAAACCTACTTCCAATGGTGAAAACTGATACACAATTGTATAGCCTGAGCCACAGACTTACACAGTGTGTCATAGTGATAAATTTAAGTTCCCTGCATGATAAAATCATCACCACTGCCTTTTAAACAGCATATGATAGTAACTCTGCACTCCTCTCCATTTTATACAATGAATTTTCATAACAGGAAAAGAAAGTGAAAAAAGTTTAATCTGCTTTAAAAAGTTTCATTCAGGAAAATATTTCTCTGCCTTCCACTACTCACTTTCCCACAGTCAACTGCTGCTGTTTAAAGACAAACACATATATGCATAGACATTAACATAATTTTAAGCTTTACCTTGTCACCATTTCTTTCTCTTTATTAGAGGCATGGCCTCCACTGCTGAGAGGCCTACTTGCTGAAGATAAGAAATACAGGCGATGATTTTTAAAATACTGATCAATCAAAGGGAGCACAACCTGAAATTACATCAGAAAGAAGTGGTTATCTCGGGACTTTCTTTACTATGTTCTGTATCACTCTGTAAGCCACAACTAAACACAGGAGGTATCAAATAGGTTTTCTGTTTTAAAATCTCTATGTGCCTTTTTTCTTAATGTCTATTCCTCTTTGAATTTATTTAGTATTCAAGGCCCTTAATATGTCATCAAGAAAGGCACCAGAAAAAAAACTTTGCATTATCTCTTGGCCTTTATCTGTGTGTTTATTTAGGAGGAGTACAAAGCAGGAAGTATACTTTAATTTTATCTCACAATGTCAGATTTTTCCCATACCACATAACCAAACACAACTTCTGTTATTTGTTCCTTTTCATGTAGGTTTAAGAAAAATTCACCTACAGCTGTCAGCACACTAACAGCACTTAATTCTAGATGCTGTCAAACAAAACTCCCAAAACAATCTCACTCATTAAGGGCTTGTCCATAGAAGTTTTCCTGTTTACTTCCTGTGGTGACTGTTACTTGGTGCCTACTGAAGGTGTCAGCCAGGAGGAGATCCAAAATAAACTGCCAATAAGAAAACCTGAAATTCTTTCCTTTTTGGAGCATGGTTCACAAAAAAGTGGAATGCTATCTTGTGAGTCAGTGAACTTGGCAAATAATACCACATGGAAGTACTCGAAGGTATTGAAATTACAATTTACTGCAAGGATATCAGGGTTAGAAAATGCTACAAACAGTGCACAGACACATTATCAGCAGGTCCAGGGAGAGGATTCTTCCTCTCTCTCTGCAATGGTGAGACCACCTCTGAAGTGCTGTGTCTGATTACGGGCTCCCCAGTACAAGAGAAACATTGACATACTGGAGAGAGAATGTGGTGAAGGTTCACAAAGATGATTAAGGTAATAAAGGATCTTTCAAATGACAAGAGATTGAGAAAGGTGGGACTCTTTAGTCTGGAGAAGAAAATGCTCAGGGGGAATCTCATCAATGTGTATAAGTATCTGAAGTGGGGGTAAAACGATGGAGCCAGGCTCTTTTCGGCTGTTACGGGACCAAAGTCGATGGGCATAAACTGAAACATGGTAGATTCTCTGACCACCAGGAAACACTTTTTCACTGTCAGGGTGACTGAGCATTGGCACAGGTTGCCCAGAGCGATTGTGGAGTCTCTGCCCTTGGAGATACTCAAAAGTTTTCTGGACACGGTTCTGTGCAACTTGCTCTAGGTGACACTGCCCTTGCAACCTCAGCCATTCTGTGGCTCCATGCTGGAGACAACAGCATGGTTTTAAAACAAGGAAAGAAATAACTAACATGACACTAAGAGATATATGGCTGTGTTAATTCCAATAACTGTTGCTCACATTTAAAAGCCTGAATATCGTAAAAGAGAAAAATCTGCAAAAATAGACTAAGCTGGAAAACAGCAAATGTAGGGAACTTATGGAAAATATCATATGAGTAGTTGCATATCAGGGAGCAAGGAAATAACAAGAATAAAAATATAATCCTGTAATTTTCCACATCTATACTTCATCCTACGTTCTTTTCAAGCTATTTTTATTAGTACTGGCTTTAATTTAAAAATAAAATTGAACTTAACTCAGAAAAAATGCAACTATAGCAATAACAGTCACCAAATAATACTTTCTCACTTCAATTACTCACAACGTTGACAAAGAATAAGCAAAGATGTACTGTACTTTGGCAAAAAACTTGATTTCTTGTTCATATGGGAACTGCTCTCCTTTGCCTCTGCTGCCACCATCTGCAGAGAGAAAAAAATTAAGCTTCCTAATATCCTAATTAAAGTCTATTCTGCATTTTTCTTAGAAAGTGTACACTATAAGCAAATAATACTGGTCAGCTTTAGATGTAGATTTAAGATAACTCAAACAGTATACACACTAGCTAAAGTGGTATTTTATGACTACCTCATGTGAAGAAAAGTAATAGCAAATAAAATGTAGAAAGAACAATTGTCCAAATCTCTGTAAAAGTTTACACATCTCATAGTCCAAAGAGATAAAGATCTGGTGCTATGTTTGGCTCTTCCTGTTACAGGTGACAATTTGAAAGCCTTACTCAGATTCTAATGAAACACCTTTCTCCAGTTGTTCCCAGGAAAAACAAAATTAATGAATTTTTACTCCTTATTTGTGGACTTCATCTAAAGAACAAAATTAATGGTTAGATCTACCCAACTGAAATTTAAATTGCTTCACTTCACCCATTACTATAAAAATCAAAACTTTAAAATCAAAAAATAAAATCTGCTACAGCTCCCAAATTATTTCTCCTTTATTTAATTGTCTTCTTTTTGTTAATCCATTGAGGGACTTGAATGGTATTTGTTCCACTAATGTTTCTAGTGTTTCAGTCTTTATTCATTCTCTTTCTTACAATTATGACAAATTTATGTAATTAAGAAGAATGAAGCCATGGTAATCAAGTATCAGCAGCAGAAGTAACCAGATGAGTTATCAAGACCAGACTTTTGCTAGTGTAAGTCACCATCATACAATAATTCATAAATTTGATAATTTCCACTTTGAAACTAGATAGGCTTTTGGGTGAGCATTGATATATTCCATCTTGATGATCTTGTTACTGTTAATTACACCATCTATGACTACACATGAGGCACAGTATATGTTGTGTATCACTACAACTCCATTTCAGAATGGTACAAACAACTGGTTTCATTTGCTCTCTGAAAAAAGGGATTATATGTGACAGTAACTGTTAATGTGCATATGTGAGAGATTATAATTCTGTGCACAAATGCAAAGGAGAAGCTAGTTTTCTTCTTCAAAGAATGAAAGTCTTTATAAATTTTGGCCAAACACTTTTAATCTGATGAATGAATATGGGAAACTGGAATGAATGGCAACTACATAACTTTCCAAAATTCATAATCTTCATCAACTATAGGAAATTAAGGGGAAAAATTAGCCCAGGAATGTGCTATTTTTAAAAATTTTCTAGTTGTTTTTATAACATCATCTTAGTTAGTAATAATTTAAAAAAAATACGCAAGGGATACTATACCAAACTCCAGAATGTACTGATGGGCTTCATCCACGTATCTTATAAGCTGCTGAAGGAAACTGTAGGCAAATCGTTTCTCAATGGAAGGCGTGTCTAATTCCAAGTCCTTAAGTCCTCTGTAAAAAGAAGCAATTTTCACACACACAGAAGGACTAAAAGCAGTCTTACCTCTCCATGTAGGCTGACACCATTTTCTCTAATAACGATTAAGTGCTTATTAATATAAGAATTTTTTGTGTTTGACATAAATAGTACTCTAACACTTACTAAGTTTTGAGCAATTTCTTAAAACACAACTAAGGTTTCCCAACTAGAGCATTACGGAAAAATGAGACTTGTCAATCAGGTTAATCCACTATTATTACAATTTCTTTCCATTATTTGTAAGGCATTACTATCTTATACTTTCTTTCAGGGATTAATTCTTGGGTGAAGGAGTTTTGATGCTGCCAAAATACTTTGATTTGAGCAATCAAACTAGAAGAAAGTCTAACATCCATCATTATAACTTTTCCCCAAAAGTCTGTTTGCAATGGAAAAACTTTGAATAGCTATGTAACATTTATGAAAAATCAGAGGAAAACTAAAACAAAGTGATGGAACTGCTCTTCCAGCATGTTCCATCATAGTTACTGATCTGATACGAAAAGCATTTCTTTCAACAAGCATGAATCTTCAGAGAGTGAATCCACGACATGAGCTGATGTCTGCTGGCAACAAGTTGGCACTGACATGTGTCTCGATTATGCAGGATCAGGACTTAATTAATGGCACACAAAGAAGCCATGCTTAATGAGCAAGGGAGTCAGTCACACCCTCCCAGTCCCCCATCAGAGGCTCCAAGTACATTAGTACTCAGCTATGTTGCAAGTTTAAAAAGTATAACTACTGCATATATACTGAATATAAATGCCTGTGTAGTGCACATTTATGATTTAAATTAAAACACTGATGATGGTAGGGTTCAGTTTCAGAAAAACAGATCCCAGAATTAAAACAGCTTTGTCAGCTGTTGATATCAGTGAGGGTACAAGAATATCTGCTTCATTAAGGTTATCTGATCAAGGACCTCAAGAGGGCAATAAAAGAAAAGCCATTAACAAGAACACAGTGTCAGAAACCCAATAGACAAGGGATAAAGGAGACAACGCTGGAGAATGAAAGTCTCCAGTTACTAAATAAGGGGCCATTAAGAAACTTCAGACACAACTTTGGAGAGGGATCACCTGTATTTTGTAACTCCTAAGAGGAGGGGACATGAGGATTTGGAATATTTGAGACAGATCAGTGGAACTACACAAACCAGTGATGGAATGTGCAGCAGGAAAGTATCAAGAGCAGAGGGGAGAAGAGACAAAAAGAGCTTTAAAAATGACTGATCACATGTAAACTGTGGCCTGTCAATACAGTTTTCTGATTGAGCCCTGTATCTCATCACTACAGTTTGTTCGATATTCTTGTTATATATGCTACATAATTTTAGGACTTGTAGAAAATTAGAAAGTTTACTAACAGTTGGATGTATGGAGACACACCAGAAAGAAAAAACAGGCTGCATTGTTGAGAAGAAAGGCAGAAGACGTGCAGAGATTCTGGAGAACTCTGCTTATGTCTTCCAAAACATTGCTACTAACTCTGTAATCTATTTCTTCCTTACAACATTTTAAATGAAGGAGCTCATCCTTATTCCCAGGCACTGAAACCTAAAAATGATCATAGAGCTTTCTTTTGAATTAAAAAAACAAACAGAAATCCCCCAAAACAAGCAAACAACAAACAAACACCACTACTGAGACTACTGAAAACCTTCCGTTACACTAATACTGAGCAGAGAATTACCTGGAGACAACATATCCATTAATCTGTAGAAATTTCAGAATATCCTGTGCTTTTTCTCTGTCCTTGGCTTTTTCTTTGGCAGTGAGTGTATCATAAGGAACAAGAAGAGGATGGTTGCCTCCCCCTACTATGTAACATCAAGAGAATTAAAAATTAGTTTTCTGTTGACACGGTAAGTCCTACATGCAAAAGCACTTTCATAATATTACATAGCATATTACAGTAAAATCTAGTCTGAAATAACAATAATACACTTGTTTGTTTCTTTACACAAACCTTAAGAAACATTCACATAGGAACTTTAGATATGGCTGCATAGTTCTAAAATAGTTGCCGCAAGAACCAAGTAAATACGCTAAATCATCTGCAAAAACTCTTAAAGAACAAAGTGCTTAACTGTTACAAACATGTATTACAATTACAATTTCATTTAATGAAACTGGAAATATTTCAATAAATAACACATAATTTAATAAGAAAACCATTATATAAACAAATATACAAACATATACAGTTCTGCTTTTAAACATTCTGACAGTGCTCATTGAGTTTAACAGGATATACATATATTTAAAAATATATTAGTGATACAGTTCTACTTTATAATAATAAATTAAAGACAGAAAATTAGAATGCACTTTTCAAACATGGTTCACACAACTGTCCAACCTGATTAAAAGAATGCTCACCAGAGGTGAACAGTCACAGTGAACTTAAAATACTGAAAATATTTGTAGTTATTATTACCTTTTGCTTCAAGTTCCATTTTCTTTTTCTTTGCCCATATGTTATGGTAGTTTTCAGCCATCATCTCAGCCATAGCCTTAGGAAAATGGAGAGCTTAGAGATATGTCTTGCAATGGTTAACTCTCAAGAAGGACAATTTTCTGGTTGATAACAAATAACAAGTTTTGTTCTCTGGGAAGTCCAATGCAGTTACAATGTAATGATTCACTGGAAACAAGTTTTTATTGAAAAAATATTATATAAAATTTGCGTAGAATGGGCATAGGTATAGGAGTTAAAAACCTGGTGCTGAAGAGAGAACTACTAATAAAAAAAAGAGGAACTACAAAGAGAAGTAAAGTCTGGAAAGAGTATTGGGCTGTACGATGGGGGGCTTGATTCTTCAAGGCCAAAAAGAACCCTCTGAAGGCCCTGGTCAGGGAAATAAAGAATAGCAAGCCAGAGGACTGAATCAACATTGTTACTGCTGGCTGCAGACAAATCATATACCCACAAATACAGATTCTTCAATGTGGATATTATGATCATTTTTGTGAGCACACTGTTAAAAGCACCAACCATTTTACCACATAAATTCTTCTATACATTCTTCCTATAAAACAAACTCTTTCAGACTGGCAAACTAGAATCTAGATCTCAAACCAAGCAAAACAGACAAGCTCTCCAATCTCTAACTAGTAGGAACTACTATTCCAACATGAAACAACTTTTTAAACCCATCTTTCCTGTTCTCCTGGTTGTACACCCTCCCCTCCCCCAGTTGTACAGAGTGGTGGAATTTTCCACAGATTTCACTTTTCTTTTCTTTCATGAAGCTACAGAAACATTCTGCTCATCTTCAGTAGGGGTTTTGAGTAATGAGTATTTCCTTTATTTGTAAGAATACTCATGAATTCACAAACTTTTCAGCCATATCCTGTGCAGGGCTAAGGGTTGTACTCAATGAGCCCTTCCAACTCAGCATATTCTGTGGTATCTTGTTCATAAGACAATTTGTTTCATAAATTTTTCTCCAGTGAATACACTATTGCACATATCTCTTCTGCATGGTAGATGCTTTCTATCATGCACACTCTGACCCTGGTGTTTTGGTAATCCCAATTTGGACCTTGGAAGAATGTAGTATAGTCTGTGTTTTATTTCCTTGGAAAGCAGGGTGCTATGAAGACGTTTTCAGAGCACGACCTAGCTAATCATGGAGCCAGGATGTGACCAGCTGACTTAAGACCAAAATGAGAAGTATTTTTCGGAGTTACAGTTACATTATCAGTTCCTGGTAGAATATTATTTGCACAGGATGATGTAAAAATTAACCAGTATTAATTCTTATGTACTAGTTAAAAAACCAACCAACCAACCAACCAAACCAACCAACCAACCAACCAAACACAAAAGCAAAACACCCAAAAAAACCCACAACTCTGTTCAAAACAATTAACTTTGTTCTAACAATTTATCTAAGCCTGAACTCCAACTTGAAAGATATTAAACATTTTTTAAAATGTTCAAAATTAAATAAACTCAATTTTTAAAACTCAGATCTCATTAATACCTAATATGTTTGGATATTTCCTGAATGTCTGTATCAGACAATTAATAGCTGAAATTGCATTTTAATTAAATTTGCTTAGCTTTTAAATAACATATTCTGAAGCCGGTTTCAAAGAAGACCGCTCTTCATAGGGCAAATGAATCATAAAGTCAACAGGCTTTGCTTTATACCTAAAGGCTGCAAAGGAAATTCAATTAATGATGAGTGTTAGAGGGTATGGGACTAACAGAAGTTCTAATACCATTTCTTCGTGGTTTGTGACAGGATGGTTACTTTTATCTGGCCTTGGTTTACTGCAACATAATACTATGATGATGTTCACATCATGAGTTTATTCATGAGCATTAAACAAAGTCCTCACAGTCTTTCAATTATACTGAGTTTATACTAACATTAAATGTTGTAATTGTAAGGAAACTTTGTTATCAGAATAAGATAAGAGTGTAATGATAGAGGTAGTTATTCAATTATTAATTTTATGAACTCTTTGGAATGATCACCAGTGTAATGACTGGCAGAAAATTCTTATTACTGTAAAGCTAGTCAGCAATCTAAAATAGCTAGAAATATAAAACTGGAAACTAAAAGACAGAAATCAAGGAGGAGAAATCCAGTGTGAGAATTTGATACAGTATAGTCTATACTGTACAATTAGCCAATTAATCTACTGCTGCTGCTTGTTTCTTTGCGCCATGGCAAAGCTCAGTATGGGCAAACTTAACCCTGTGTTTCAGGAGTCTATTGTAGGCAGCTTTGAAAACCACATTGCAATCACTAGACTGGTACAAACACTCATACTAACTAATTTAAAACTATTTAGTATGCCTACGTAATACTGTAATCATATTCACAGTAAATAAGTAGGTTGTAAAAACAAGCATCATTCTCCATCAAACACCATGAAAAAAAAATCCTAATTAACGACAGAAACATCACTTATCAACTAAAATATATCATTCCAAACAGCAACAATCTACTGATAGGTCTGTCAAAATCATACCCCCAATTCCTTCATTCTCTATTCTCACAATATTTATTGAAGCAACAGTTCCTAGTTCTTATTTCTTCAGTTTAGGGGGAAAAAAAAAATAACAACAAAATGTTTTGGAAAGATAACAGAGAAACGAATGACAAACAGAAAAGATTGGTGCTGCTAACTCTTCTAAACAAGATTGTCTTCAAAACAAAAACTGTTCACAAAGAGAGCTGGGAAAATCAATCCAGGAATAGAGAAAATTTTGAAGCTTTTCAACATGAACCATGTTTTTTAAGCAACAGAGGATCAAGGAGAAATTATAGAAAAGACAAAAAAAACCCACAAAAATCAAAGCATATCAAAGAAAGTAATATTTTGTAGCAAATTATTTAAAATAAACTACCAGAACTTAAAAAATTAAATTGTAAAAAAAAAAAAAAGGGGTAGGCAGTTTAAGTGTATCTGACTTACATGTAAGTCTCTGGAGAGGGTGACATTGCTCATGTCAATTGCTCGAGGAGTGTAACCATGGGCTGTATCTACAGAGATCTGAATGACAAATGTGCAAAACAGTCAAGTTATGCAAACATTTAATATGAAGTTATCATTAACAAGGTAGGAAACTTCAGGAAAAAGTAATTTGTATATCTCTAGAGATATTTGTATATCTCTAGAGATATACAAATTATATTTATATAATATATATAGATATATATATATAATATATATAATATATAATATATATATACATTTGTATATCTCTAGAGAGCAAACGGATCCTGTGTAGCCCACCTGAAAATAAACTGTCATAAACTTAAGTGAGAATTAGGCAAAGATCAACAAAGTTTGTTCCCAAAGACAGCCAGCCATCACACACAAATCCCTCTAATCCAAATGCAAATTTTAATTGAACTCCTTTAAGATTTGAACCTACCTATCTGTGGATCAAGCCATACTGAAGTTATAATAACATCTCTGCATTTTCTAGAGATTTTTTTTTTTCTCAGCAAGCAAAATCTCAGAAAATCACTTTTAAGGTGAATTCAGGCAAAAATCAAATTTTGAATTTGGCTTTTCAACCATATGTCTACATTTAAGACTAGAATCTACAAAATACTTCTCTTCTACCTTCTGTTCCTCCTCTCTACTCAGAAAATATTACCATTCTGTCACTCTTTCTTTCTACTGCCTGAATTTGTCACAACTTTGCTCATTACATTGACACAAACGGTCAAAGAAGGACAAAAAACTATGGAGGTTCCCTGGATGACAAGCCACTGATACAAGTAGTATGGCTAGAAAAGGGGCATTGCTAGGCTTTTCTCTACATATTCTGCAGTAATAGATATTGTCCACCTCAGTTATGTCTTCCTATAGAAACAACAGTGTCCAGACTTCTGTTCCTGTTTGTGATATTATTTTAATATGCATTTATATGAGCATGTAGAGGCCTAAAAGTTCAAAGGCTTGCTTTCAAAAGGCAGTATATATATATAGAGAATAGCATAAAGGATGTACAAGCAGGATACAGTAAATAAATACTGAAAAAATACTATTCTCTAAAGCAAACAATGTAAGCATTGTTACATTAACATGAAGATAGTGATTAAATTCACTTAAAATTTCTCATCTGCACATATAAAAAATGTATGGGATGACAGTGCATTTTAAACACATAATGACTATTAATATGATAGTGTACTCTGAAATACCGAAATATTTTAGGTTTCAGAAACTCTTCTACAAAAGTTATACAAATTAATTATAGTACGGGAAAGAAGTAAACATAGTTACAAAAGCTGTTCTCATATGTTGTTATAATTTGAATATCAACTATAAAGCTATTCATTTTGAGATCCTTATGCTTAAAGCATATACAAATATCTCTATCAGTACAGTCCTTGGGACTGGTATTATACACATTAGAAAGTCAGGAAATTTGGAAGTCAGTAATTTTGGAAGGCAATAATAATGTACAAGCTATAATGTGTAGTTTAGCCCAAGTACTAAATCAAATCACTTGACATATACTAGGGTCTATATAGAGTGGAGAGGCAGGTTCAGTTGTTCATTTTACACAGGCACATCACCACTCAAACATGTAAACAGTGCAGAGCTGAGTGAAGGGGGAAAGATTTTTTCCCCTCCAGTTTATTCCACCCATTTGTTTGCCCTCCATGTGTATCTGTGTGAATTAGATTTTCTCACCTCCCTAGTTTAAGTGCAAAGTATGTGGAGCTCTAAGAGAATTTAGTGTCACTATTTCTCCATTTTATCCTTACAGTAGTTTGATTTCAGAAGTCCATTCTAAAAGATAAAGAATAATTCATAATTTTGGCAATCTATGGATGTAAATTTATGCTTCATCAACATTGATTCTTAAGTTTCCTTAAAAAAAAAAAACTATAAAAATAACTTTTATATATACTTTTATTTATTTCTTTATATACTTCAAGGTGTCATAGCCACCAAATTTCAAAAAACAGCAGACTAAAATCGTATTAATACTCACAATTAATATGTAATCACCAGCTGGAGTAAATAATTCCCCTTAATACCACAGTTAAGTTTAAATCGGGTGAAAAAATACATTCTTATTTCAGTTTTGTCTAGTTTTATTTTTTTTGAAAATGTTTATTAGCATATAACGTTGGAACAGGCAAATAAAGTTCCAGCTTCAGTGAACAGAAATCCAAACCAATTGTCAGAATTTTACAATTATCTGTGAAATATGCTTTCACACATTTTTATGCTACAGAGAGCAGATTTTGCATGCTTTCTTGTTAAAAAGTTTTCAGCAAAGTGACTCACTTGACTTGTTTGAGATATGCGACGCGTCCGATTATACAGTGCCATGGAATCTCCCTCCCGTGTTCTTTCAATTCGCCATCCCCATGCCAGCATCGTTTTTAGTGATTCTTTGATTGGCCATCGATAAATTTCTTTCTCCTAGAAGAATGTGCATGCAATAATTAATTTGTTTACTATGTAGCTGTACAGAGTAAAAAAAGAGTTTGGACTTTTTCCTGGTTATGAGATGCAAAGAAACGTACTTAAATCAACCCTTACAGCCCAGGGTTAATGAAAGGAGGCAAATAAATCATATAAGATATTAAAAAGCTTAATTATCATTTCAGAGGTGGGCAGAAGAATTCTGGCCCTGCAGGAAGCTGATGATCTCATCCTGTTAACGTCATTCTCAGACATGAACTCAAAGGCAGAGCAGTAATTCTCAGGAGTAACACAGTGTTTTGTCTGCTACATGAACCAAAAAACCAAAATCACAGAATCATAAGAAAGTCTATGTCAGAATAGACCTCTGGACATTATCTGCCTCTATCTTCTGTTGAGATCAGATAAGCTAACCTAATTGGGCTATCAATTATTTTACTATATTTTAATATATTTAAAATATTTTACTATAAAATTTACCAGCATTATCACACTTCAGTTTCACCATAAGTTATGCCATATAAATTCAGCCATGTGAGAAAACAGATTGAGTGGCTTATTTAATATACAATAAAACCCCTTTATATCTTTTCAAGATCTGGAGGAAGGCAACAACCACACATTAACTGACGTACTCCAAATAATTTTTTTTAATTATGTACACAAGATGATATTTTCAGTGACATTTCAACCACCTTGAATGAACAAATTCCTTACCTTTTCAGATAGTAACTTATACTGTTTCATTAATGGTTGCACTTTTGCAGATTCAGAAAATGTTTCACCATACGTCCATCCATTGGCAAACTGAAAACAGCAACAATAAGTAAGGAAAAAATGGGGAAAAGAAAAAAATTATGAAAAATCCTATTTTTATTGGTACAAGTTAACTGAACAATGCTTCTGCAGACCTGTTCTCTTAAAGTTTCCATTCTACTATTTTCTCAACATTTTCTCAACCAACATTTATATTATCTGTACATTGAAAAGTGAATCATGCAGTCTGCCATCTTTTTGTGAATTAACGATTACCTAAAGCTATCATATCAACACTTTTTTTTATTTTTTTAGATTTATATAGAGCAGAATACTGTGCTACAGTGGAGTAACTATTTTTAACAGTGGACAAACAAATGGCACAAAGGAATAAAAACACTAAAGAGCTTTGTTGCTTAAAAAAAAATGAAATTTCAAGTCCATAAAACTGCTAAACAATTAGTAAGTATGTTTACTTAAAAGTCAACAATAAAAATAATGAAATGATGAAACACTATTTTGAAACACTCATATGCACTTACAAATCTTTTCTTCAAATACATTTCAAGGTAATTATATGTTTATACCCTACCTACATACTAACTTCTAGCGTTATTAAAAATAATAACATCCAGAGTAAAATATTTTAAAGATGAAATAGATTCAAATTAAAAAAATCTGATTTTGCTTTAACAGGAATATAGATTTTACCTTTTCCATTGACCATTTATCATGAGCGTGTTCTGCATATTTGTTAATGAAATATTCTAGCTTTTCGGGGATTGTAATGCTGAAAGTGAAGAGAAGATTAGGATTATATCATACGTGCTAAAATGTGAATGCTTTTGTTGTGAAGAAAACTTCAAAATAAATAATTAATAATCCATACATCAATCCAACACATCTTACTGTGCTCTTTTTCCTCACCTACAGTTTGCTCCAAGGCCTAGTTGAATCAAGGAAGAAATCTGAATTATTTAATGGGCCCTGAATGATAAACACAGCTGTTGTAGGAATTTTACTTCTTTGAAATGTGTGCAGGGAAAATCAATAATGATATTGAGCACTCATGCTTTTTGTCACATATTACTTTTACTATTATTTTCTTAGTATTAAAGATAAAATTATGACCTATAGTTTCAGAAACATGATATTAACTTATTGCATATGTCCATTATAAACTGTGATAACAGTCGTCTTTGAAACACATCATCTATTTTATATACTCCTACAAACTGTATTATATGCTTGAAGCACTCTAACTTATGCAACTCACAAATTATATGCCTAAGGCTTTATTTTCCAACACACCAGTCAATATTAAAAATATTAAAATCCTTATTAAAAATAATAAAACCTTACACAAATCAATACACTAGCCCTTCAACAGGTGTACAAGTCAGTGCAGAAGTTAAGGTTTCTGAGGCAGTAAAGAAAAGGGAATGATTTTTAGTTGTCAAGCAAGTGCTAGTGATAGAACCTTCTTCAAGAAATAATTTATCAAATATCAGTAATTTTCTTCATCTGCATTCTTACAAATGAAAGGGATTAACTGCTTCTTGGTCACTGCTGAAATAAGAAAATCTTCCCTCCTAACACAGAGGATTTGGGTAGTAGAAGTGTTACAGTGCCACCTACTGCAAAGTAGAAGAGTCTGGATTTTAATTTTCAGTCATAAGTAAAAGCAGAAATGTAAACCAAAACTAGGTCTGAGTAATAGTTGGCAAGAGCCTAACCACATACAAAGGTCAGAAAATATTCATCCAGCACTGTCATCAGTTTTGCTATTGTTTGAAAGAGTATATTTCAAGGGGAACTCTACTAGTGCTATCATACTTCAAACAATTTCAGAAATGCAATAAAGTGACAAGTACAATAATGTCCTATTACCCACAGCTTAATATAAATAGGTCTAGTAGTAAGCAATGTGATGCAGGATTTGCATGTTAAAAGAATGTCAGATAATTTGGAGGCGACAGAGCATTAGTGCTTTCTTTGTCTTGAAATATCACAGAACTGGTGACTGTATGGCACAGAAGTGACCTATGGTTTGGGTAACGTTAAGTAAGATTTTCTAAGTTTTTCAAATATATTCTGTCTATCTACAATTTTTCTCAGAAACTACACCAGATAAAATAATATTCAATTCGCTAAATGACAGTATAATATTCTTACTAAATTTTGTTAAACCCTAATACATTTTAAGTGCATCTTAGACAAATGAATTTTCATGATCACTGATGTGATTTCTATATTCCAGACTAGATTATGGCTTTTACCACCATATATCGATGTGCATACACGTATAAGCATGCTGTAACAAAGGTATCAACATACTGACAGCATTTTGTGTGCTGAATACAGGCAGAAAGCTCACAGAAGCAATTGAAGTAAAGAGGAATTTTTCAAGATACTGTGCGTAGCCACACTTCTGTAAGACTGTACTATACAAAGGAAAATGGCACGCTGGCTGTGGTCAAAAATCAGGGCAGAATATTTCCATTTAGATACATGCTTTGTCTGGCTAATGTACTTAAAAAATCATGGTCAGTCTGACTGCCTAGAGAGAATGAATATCTTTCTGCCCAATTCCCCATTATTCATAGTAAAATGATTATATGAATGCACGATCAAACATAATTTTTTATAGGTACACTGTCATTCACACACACTGGAATTAGTATCTTGGCACGTGTTAATAAAGACAGGGAAGATGTAGACTAGTCTACTTTTTCAGCTCCTAAAAACACGATGGTTTGTTTGCAGCAGACATATAAAGATAACTGGACAATTCTATCTTCAGGGTAAAAATGCATTAAAAATATTTTAATTTGACCAAGAAATTAGTTATGTAACTTGATAGCTATTGCTTTACATGATTTAAAATAAATACTTAAGTAAAAATAAAAATTTAAGGTCTCAATTTGATCTAGAAGATAAGCATTCCAAAGAGAAGAAAAGCTGTAAGTTGCCATCATACCAAACAACAGATTTCCCCCCTTTTACACATTCATGATTTAAAAAAAAAAAAACCTAGTTGCAATGAAGTAATTCCTTACTTTGAGGTATCAACAGGTTGAGGATTAAAGTTCCCATCTGAATCCATTGAAGCCTGTTTTTCCATCATATTGACATAATTTGATTCCATATAATCTGGAGGTAAGGCCCCTGCAACTGCGCTCAGACAAGGCAAAGCCAGTTTGAACAGTTCTTGTTCATATTTCTGTGGAAAACACAGGGAATAGAAAGTGAGTAGTGAATAGAAACTTTCAACATCACTGCTGAAACTGATACAGCTATACGTGAAACCAAGCAGCCACAGAGTGGCTTTCATGGTGTAAAATTGAATCTTTGTTCTGAAAATAAAGAAAACTGACTGCCCAAAGCACTTAGATAAAGCTGGGATCAAGTCTTGCCCTTGCTCAAGTAAATGAGAAAAGTGGACTTCACTGGTAGCAAAACAAGACTTTTTTTATAGCACAGGAATACACACAGTATTCCTAAGTACTAGATTTGAAATGAAACTCATGAAATTTTAAGCAGGTTTGTTAAAAAGAGCCACAGAATGAACAATAAATACATAACAAGTCGTATTATTAAACTTTTGTCCAGCACAGAATTGATTCAAGCATGCTGCAACTACAACTACTAAGCAGAGAACTGTACAGATCTATACAGATATATAACAAGATTGCTGCTTTACTGATATACATTTTTTTTAACAAGCAGACAAAATGGTACCCCTACATTAAAGTAGAAGCTATAAGAGAAAGATTTAACTTTACTAAAGCCTGTATCTTTTCCTTCAAAGTGCATAATACAGTACTGACAAAAGCTGGGTAAAAAATCACAGATTAAAGAAAAAAAGATTACCCAGTAAGGATTTTACAGTAATAGATGGATATTAAAATTACTTACCTTTTGAGATAAAGCATCAAAAATACCCCAGAACAACTTTCTGGATAAATGAAGTTCTTCTTCTGAGGCAGCACCAAAGTTACCCCATCCACTTGGCAAACAATAATACTTCCAGCATCTTTCATAATGATTTGTCAGCAACTAAAACAAAACATATTTCAAAAGCAAATAAAATTATCTGTTGAGGTCATTCCATTCTGGCACTTGACCATTACAGACATTACCAGAAAAATTTCTACATTTTTATCAATAATCCAAGTTGTGTATCCCTTTTTTAAATCACTGGTGCATATACACACAGAATTAGAAGTTTTTTCATCTTTGTTTCAATACCATTTTGCAAAGCTTGTTGGAAAAAAAATCTTTCAAGTCACAGTCAGTAAAAATCTGACAGGATTCCCTTTTTCCAGTCAGAATAAATGCCAAGGTGGAAAAATGCAGACATTCATAACAAAAATCTGCATACATGCATAAATAAAGACAGAACTTTAAAAAAAAAAAAGTCCTGATGTGCAATAGTGAGGATTTTGATAACCAAATATATAATCTTGATACTGCACAGTTCTGTTGTGCTTTTAATAGATCAGGGGAAAAACACAACAATACACGTAATATATTTTTATACCTTCATATTTAAAAAATCTATTCAAATCTATTTGCTATTTAATTTGGTTGGATGATTAAAGAAAAAGAGAGAAGGACTTACATGCATATAGCATGTAAAAAGACAAAAGTTTTATCATTTATGTAGAACCACAGGAATCTCAGAAATATGGACTCTAGGAGTCAAATTTGAAAATATTTTTTCAAACTATATTCTATTACACAGTGGCCAGACAAGTTTGCTTTTGGACTGCATGAGCATACTAATATATATGTACATGTTTTTAAGCCTAGTCAAGAGAGTAAAGGTAGGACTTAGTCTTAGAGAAGTCCCTGATGAAGCACTGAATATGAATTAAGAGGAAATAAAAAGGCATCTCTATTCCATAAAGTTTGTACTATATTATACAGGAAAAACACCACAGATTTTAATTCACTTGCTGCTTAAACTGAGGCAATTTTTAACTGTAGAAACTAGTAAATGAATTCACACTAGGTAGCACTGTATTCTGATTAGCCTTCATTATTTCCTCCTCTTTTCCCATTCAAAATTACATTTTCAGATGCCTGATTAACTTATAGCTGCCTTTTTAGATTACTATAACCTGTTGGCCTGTACATGCCTGTAAGGAATACAGAGAGTACTTTCAAATCAGAAACACATTAGTAGATATGGGTAGGAGTCCCTTGTTAAATCACTGAAAATCAGTTTACTGTCAGTGAAACCTCTTAAAAGTTATAGGTCTATCATCAGATAAAGAGTTCACTTTCCTCAGAAACTCCTGTTACTTGTTCAGGGTCAGTGGACAAAATAATTTGCCCATGCTAACACCATGGTTCTCTTCACATCTATATTCGTGCAAGGCCTGACTTGCCAAAAGGTTCCAATTATTATTTCCTTACAGTTCAGTTCAGCAACATGGGAAACTCACTGCATCATGACCCTCAGTATCACTGCTCTTTGGGATGAACAGAAGTCAAGGAACTGGGGTTGTTCCTTCCCAAAAAACAAAACCCTGAAGGACTTTAGCCATGGAGAGAGCACCAAGTTACTCTTTGGTTTTAGTAGCACACAAAAATGTCATAATGCATTAGAAGGGTCCACTTTAGGGCAGCATACTAAATTATTAACTATATTTCTCACATATAGACACTGAAGAATGGCAGCTCTGGCATCTTTCATTTGATCAAGGACTTCATAGGGGACAGAAACCGAATTATGAAGTCCTCGGCAGGACCTCAGTAGCAGGTCCTGGCTTTGAGACTAATGATTTAAATTCCTCCGTTGAGGTCAGAGACCCAATATGCTTTAAAATCATAAAAATATATTAAATAAGAAAGGATTAAATATCTCATTCAAAGTGGCGTTGGGAAAGCACTAAAAAGGACTGCTGAAAAACAGTAAGTAAGGTAGGAAGCCCTATGTTTCTTAAAACTGATTATGATGATATTCTGAGGAATCTTCTCAGAAACGAAAAAAATAGACATTTTTCTTGTGCATTAGGAATAAGAATAAAAAGATATGGATAAACTTTTAGGGTCTAAAAACAAAATGAAACTTGATTATTAAATATGAATTAGATTTCCAGGCACCAACTACAGAAAAACCATCTGTTTTCCAAGAGCAAGCAAAACCAACGCAAAGGACAGAAGTAAGGGTACAAACAGATTATAAATGTCTATGTTTTGTGCACAGGATTCTGCCCCTCTCCCCCAAAGGTCTTTCTTTTCTATTTCCACATGGGCTCAAACAAACAGGAGATAAAGGAGAATATAAGCAAATACTAGACTCAGACTTCATAATTCTATATGGATTGATGTAAATTAGACTGAATTTCTCCCAAAGTAACAATTTATCTTTAAAAAACATGGCCTTAGATTACTGCAGAGTGGAGATAATGTAGCAAAGATTGTAGAGAATCTTCTCCACGCAAGCATTTTCTGTTGAATACTAATATATACTTTTACCTTGAGAGGCATCTTTGCATGTTCATTTAATAGAGGAACATCAAATACTAATCTTCTCAGCAAATGCTGCATCATGGAAGGCCGCAACTGCCTAAAAGCAGACAAACCATTTCAAGGGGGTGTACCAGCACAGTTTCATGTAAATAATTAATAATTACATTAAAGTAACATATCAGTTCTATGCCATTACAATTCTTCAAATTCATAAAGTAATAGGATTTTACTTGCAGCATTGAAAAAAAGGTGACCAGCAGAAAGCAAAGAAGTGCATACCAAATAAAATTTTCTGAACAAGCTGCAAATCAAATGCTTCAAAGAAGCTGAGAAAATACCTTATCAATAGACAGAGAAAAGCAGGGGAAAAAATACTCAATTTTTATATTGTGTATTAGGATCACCACACCCATGAGAAAAGATATAATGTAAATTTCTTGTAATATATCTCAATGGCTCTTAAAACATCCAAGAAACTAAAAGAGACATAAGAGCACTATCTCTTTAGATGTGCTAAACATGACACATAGCAGTGGACACAACTGGAAAGGCAGCAGAAGTAGTTATATATGTTAGAATCGCATGAACATTAAAGCTTGCCAGATAAATAACAAGCTCTGGTCCATTTTATTGATTCCTATCATGGTAATATATATATATAAAATTGTCAATTTGATAATTATTTAAAGAAAAGCTATCTAGTACTTTTCTACATTATGTCTGCCATTTCTGAACACATTTTCACACTATGAAAAAAATCACAGTGAAATATTAAAAAAAAAACAAAACACCTCTGTTGAAATGAAAGCCTATATATTAACTTTAATTAGAAATTGAATTCATAAGTGTCTAGCCAACTTCTGATAATTAAGCCTGTAGGCTTTTAGAAAACTTGGATAATAATTAACTGGTTTGGGTCTGCAGACACCCAGACAAAATTTGTCCCACAGGTGTCAATAATCAGGTATAACAATACTAGTCATTGATTAGGATTTCAAATGTAAAATACCATAAATAAAAATCTACATAGAACTGTATAAGTTCTATGTAGATCAACCACACTGCCAATCTGTACAGACAAAAGCATTTAAATGAAAATTCAGTGTATGTATAATTCCACAATTCCAGAGCTTTGTCTTTTTGCAGTACATCGTCTTAGTTAATCACCAAGGATTTAATTTAAAAGATTTGGTAATAACAAAAAAACTGAGGGTTGATATGGGTAATTAATAAAGCTGCAAATTGAATACAGTATATTAAAAACTATACAATCATTTGCCAAGTGAAAAAAAGTCTTAATTATATTACTGGTGGCACAGTTCTGAATTCCTCTATCATAAATATCACAGGTTAGTTTATCACTTAGCATTCCTGTACAGCCAGGAGTATTTTCTTACCCACAGATAGACAGCAAACACTCTTCAATAGAATCTCGCTGAGCTTTGGTTAGAGAGCATCCCTTTGAGAGTCTGTACACAGTATGTAATAAGGAATCAATGAGGGAAGCGTGGTGCTCTGTGCCAGCAAAAAGAGGAGCACATCTGGTCAAGAGAGGCAAGACTGCTGTGCAAAGGTATCGATTCAGAGCCAAAGCCATATCCGTAGCACTTAAAGCAGCCTATGAATTAAATGGGACAGAAATTAGACTTGTCTCATCAGCGTTGTTACAAATGAAAAGAATTTGTTGTTTGTTTTTCTTCTGTAGTAGTTACAGAGAGGGAAATTTCCAAAACACAAATGAGGATTTGATATCCACTGAAAGCTAGATGCCTAGCTCCTTCTCCTGCTTCTGAAGTCTCGTAGATGGCTTTTGCTTTGCTTTTAGTGAATGAAAACAAAACCACTAAAGGTGGCCGTTCAAAAACTAAGCAATTTTCAAGACTATATTGAAGAATGTCATAGTTGCTTAACAGAACACTCCAAAAGCAGGTAACACCAGTCAGTATGTTTTTGTTATGATCAAGGCCAAGTTTCCTGCAAGGAAAGAATCCTCCCCTGCTCTTTCTTAGATACCTGGATGAAAAGGACCTGGGGGTGCCGGTCCTTTTCATGAGCCAGCGTGTGTGCCTAGGTAGCCAAGAAGGCCAATGACATCCTGGCCTGTATCAGCAATAGTGTGGCCAGCAGGACCAGGGCAGTGATCGTTCTCCTGTACTTAGCACTGGTGAGACTGCTCCAGTTTTAGGCCCCTCACTACAATAAAGACATTCAGGTTTTGGAGAGAGCACAGAGAGAGGCAACAGAGCTCGTAAAGAGTTTGGAGCACAAATCTTGTGAGGAGTGGCCAAGGGAGCTGGGCTTGTTTAGCCTAGAGGAGAAAAAAAGGCTCAGGAGAGACCTTATCACTCTCTAACAACCTGAAAGGAGGTTATAGTGAGGTGGGGGTCAGTCTCTTCTCACAATAACAAGAGACAGGACAAGACAAAATGGCCTCAAGTTGCACCACAGGAGGTTTAGATTAGATATCAGGAAAAATTTCTTCATGGACAGGGTTGTCAAGAATTGGAAAAAGGCTGCCCAGGGAAGTAGTGGAATCACAATCCCTGGAAGCGTTCAAAAAACATAAAGACGCTCAAAAAGTGGATAGGGCACTTCAAGACATGATTTAATGGTGAACCATGGTGGTGCTAGACAGATGGACTTGATGATTTTAGAGGCCTTTTCCAACCTTAACAAATCAATGATTCTAAATAACAACATAATTATATTCAGAGTTGACACAAAAGGTCTGACAGGAAAACCAAAGTCAGTGTCTTAGCCCTCATAATAGCTCTCTAAATCTAATCTTTCTGGACCAAGACATTTAAGAAAAATTAGACTGAAATAAGTCTCACAGAAAAAAGGCAGCAATACTGAGGAGGAACTAGACCAAAAAATCTGTCATTTTCTAAATAACAATGTAGGTGTCTCTAACAAATGCACAGAGATGAACACTTTCTGTGTATCTTTGGAAAGAGGCTCTCGGTTACATGCTTCATTGGAAGCTCATCTGATTTTGATTCTATAGCACAAGCTCAGAAAGTCTCCTGGGGAAAGGCATTGCATCTTTTATTGTACAGGGAACAATGGGGGCTCTTATAAAGTGATCATTATTCTGGACAATTCACCTTCAAGTAATATCAAATCTCAGCAGCAACACGCAGTACATCCAGTATTTGAGAAATGCAGAAGACATAAAAAATGGTTTTTTGAGGGATGAAAAATGCTTTAGTGTTCAGTAAGAACCAAAATAAAAACAGACTTAAACCCTTACTGTATCTAAAGAAGCAGCAGCACGAAGATCTGGCAGAAAGCCAACTTCAAGAAGGTGTAGAAGAAAATCCTGGTCCTCAATTCCATAGACCCTGTCAAGGAACAAAACCATGGCTGCCTTGTGATCTGGGCAAAACCCCGCAGACATGTCAGGTTCCACCACAGTACCATCTAAAAGGAAGAAATAAAACTTCAATGACAAGGATCATCCTTCATCAGCAGACCAGGCAGTCTAAGCAACTTCCCCATGGTTTTGTTACAAAAAGGCAATATATTTGAAGTTAAATGAAAAAGAATGCATAAGGCAAATTCTATCCAGAGAGACCTCAAAGTCCATACAGGTTTTTCTGTTTCTGCTTTGTGTATCAAGGGATTCTTACCAGGTAATATTCTGATATGCTAAGTACTCAAAAAATAATAACTAATCTATAGAACTACCTAGTTTTTAGAAGAAGCAAACAGAAAGTAAAAATTACAATTCCATGTCAAATATCCTGGAAATGCAGCATTGGTGACCATATCTGTAATGTATGACAAAGAATTAAGAATGTACTAAAAAGTTTTCTGTATCTGAAAACTTTTGAAATATCTGAAAAGAATTCATTGAAATATTTTAAAATGTTGATACTTTTATTTTTAAAAGCAATGAGCAATTGTGTATCTGTGAGCTGTACTCTGCTACTGAGAGATCACCTACAGACCTATAACTGTTTGGAACATAAATAAACACTGGTGTAATAGAATGATTATTCTTTTTATCTCTTCTACAGTAACCTATTGGACAATCTTGTGCTGTGAGTTGCAATTATAATATTCTTTCTCCAGACACCTTAAAAAGCACATGTAATTCCTTTCCCCTTTAAAAAGATGCTCTCATAGCTCACACAATTGCAAACAATAGGCAGAAAATACAAAGAAATACATTTTCCTACGTATGTCACACCTATAACTTCACCACAGTTGCTGAAGAACAACTCTGGTGTCTTATTAAGATCTGCTAGAAACAATTGATAGGATTAGAACAACAAAAGCTAACAATTAGACTATTGAGAAAATATATCTTAATTTTTTTAAATTGTTTATAAAAACAAAAAGCATGCATTGTTACATTTCTTTTTAAAGTGGTAATAGATTTTCATAACTCAATTTAATGGGATTTACATCAGTGATTTAAGAGTACACAGAATTATTGACTACAGCATGCAAAAAGATTTTTGAAAAGTGTTTGAGATACACGACTACTCTAATTCACATAATAAATAGTTTAATTTCAATAGTATTTTTAAATGCTGAGAAAAATAAGAGTATCAATACATCAATAAATTACAAAACATACTAGGATGGGATAAAAAAATGCAGAACAACCGTCTTACCTTTAGCTATGGTTGGCATGTGGAAAGGAATACTAATTACTCCCACCAAATCCTCCAGTGGAATCAAAGACCGTAGAATTGATCTGATTCTAATGGCTTCCCCTTTACCAGCATGGATTAGCTTAGGAAAAGACAAATAAAAAATTAACAAGGTCTTCTTTTTATCTTCAATATGTATTTGTGGTCTGGAAACTTCTTGAACCATAGATAGACAAAAATGACTTCTCCCAAAATCACATTATAATTAACAGTGTAAATTTCAAGCAATCTGCATCTATTTGCTATATTTTGGATGCAAATGTACAAAATCTAAAAATCTAGTTGTTTGGTTATTAAATAAGACTAAGTCAATTTTCAGAATGGAATATTAGGTAAAAGAGGTGGACAAAGCATTTAAATATAGCATGTGGTGGGAAGGGTGAAGGGAAGCAGAAGCAGAATTTCAGATTAAAAAAGACAGTTTTTCTGTCCTGGTCAAATAAGAACACTTTCAGGTATCCCAGTTGTTTCAGTTTTGTTTTAAAAAAAGGCAACAAGACAGGTAGAAAACAAGACAATTCTTTTATTCAAACAAAAGAGATATTCATACACTGACTTTATTAAATGAATATATCTCTCTTTTCTCAAGTTATCAATCTCTTCAATAATCTGATACTGATCTATACTAATCCATATTAATTAAGGAACATTTCAGGGTGAAATTAAAAACTACTTATAACTAAATTTCTGAAGAATGGGAATGTATATTGAATCATAAACAACAAATATTTTCAAATAGTTTCAAGCTCTTACAAAGTAAGTGGCAAAGGTCTGGTTTTTATAGTGTGTCTAATTCTTCATATCTAATGCCTGAAACAGTGACATCTTACCTTTGAGAAGGTTTGAACAACTTCACACTTTGTCAGTGTGAATAAAGATGATGACATATTAATGTGTAAATTCAAGGATAATGCTATCCCTACATTGTAAAAGAATGTCCTATAATACTTACACTTTCGTAACACTTAAACTTTTATATGCAATTTAAAGAGTCTGTTTAAATAAGTACACGAAGAGCAAAACTGTGGTTTACAAAAATAAAGCACTCTACACTATCACAACAAATTGGGAAATCTGAGGAATTTCATTGTCACCCTGGACAATCAAACAAAAACAAAAACAAAACAAAAAACCAACCAAACAAACAAAAAAACAATGGGATAATTATTTTTAGAAGAAGAGCTTCTGAATATATTTCTTTCCTTACAAATTAGCATAACACCACATTATGTACACTAAGAAATTATGTAGCCATACCACTGCTTTAATACCTGATAACGTGTTACTGTGAAAAACATGAACAGCAAACCACAGATCAGTCAAACAACTATGTCTTTACTTTTCAATGCATAAAGAATAAAACTTACATGCATTTCAGGGGCACAGCGTCCTAAGAGATCAATCAAAGCAGCATAAAAGGTCATTATTGCATTTCCCATGTGAATAGTGTCATCTTCTTGTTCTTCGATTTCTCTGTAATTAGTTAAATGTTAGAACAATTAAAAGATGAAAAAAAATACAAGGAAGCACTTTACGACAGTAATAAATAAAGAAGATCTACCCTAGGTGTAACAGCTTACACAGAGTGGCTGCTGTTAATCAGCGGACTTTTAGCAGACTATGACAGAATGTATTTTTATCCCTAAGAGATTGTAGTGACATCTGCTTTGTATCCATTGATACCATTTATCTGCCTCATTTTGCATCAGACATCATTTGCATCAGACTCTTAAATGACTAGCAAAGCAAACAGAATTTCAAAGATGTTTTAATATTTAGAGTTACTTAAATTAGCAGTGCAAAGAAAGCACAGTTTAGCAGAAGATAAATTTCTACTCTTCACAGAATCCAAGGGAGAATCCAACTGATAATTCAGGTGTTAAAACAAACAAGTCATTTCACATCTAAGATTATAAAACAAATAGTCAAATATTATGGCAATGTAAGTGGTTCTACTGCACCTACAGTGTTTTACTAGATCCATTACTCGGGGAAGGTCCATCTCTTGTTGTGTCTTCTGATATTTCTATTGCCTCCTCCATGGCAGCAAGTAATCCATTGCCTCCTTCTCCTCTCAGAGCTGGACCAAAACATTCAGGTCGACGAATAAGCAGTCTGACTACAACATTAGCATTCTCCTCCACACTCTCTCCTACCACACAGAACAATATCAAGATATAAGATTATATCGAAAAGAGTTCTGAAATATAATCAGAAAAAGATACACAAAAGTGCAGAGTGCATGCATCACTAAAAGTAGATACTTTTAACTACAAAACCTTTTAAATATCACAACAAAGTTACATAAACATGCACAGTCCTCTATTACTGCAATAAAAGCTATGAAATAAAATGTGTGTTTTAATTCAAAATTAAATAGAGCCAAAGAATTATCTATGTAGTAAAGGATGTTTAAAGTACTCACTGAAACTACTGATTTGTAGTGAAGACTCACAGTCAAGTGCAAGGGTTAATGAGAGGACTGATATAACTACTGAACACTAAAACTGGATTATCTAAATCTTCACAAAAAGATGAGGGTTTGGCTCTGCATTTAGCATGAGTTTATCACAGAAGGATGTAGGACTCTCTGCTCTACTTTCAAAAGAGATGTGGGCATTTCAAAGATTAAAGCTGGATCTTAAAAATGGAGCATAGGCTCACAAGACCCTATACGACCTGTGAAACAGGCATCTAAGACAATGTATGTTTTGAAAAAATATAGTCTTTCCACAATTGTCCTTTAATTTACAGTAAGTTATCTTGTTGGCTTGTCTTATTATTTAAATTTACAAACTTATTTGAATATTAGAAGAAGTTATAAAATGTATAAGCTTCTACTCTACCATTGCAAAAAACCGCAAAACGAAGAAAATCCAAATATCGTTCTCCTTCTACTGGATTCCATCCGATGTCTGGGTAGCCTTTACAAATTAACAAAGGACAACTCTGCAATCCACATCCAGCCAAGTAGCGAACTACCTAAAAGCAAGGTAAGATGAAAAAGATATTCATTGTGAAAAAGAAGGGAAGCACAACTTCAAAGGAAAGCATTCTCACTCTGTCAAGATATGGTGTCCACATTCTATTACCCCTGACAAAACCATATCATACTGTGGGCAAATCAGAAGAGCACCCTCTTCATTAGTTTACTTCCCTAGTCTTTTCCTACTTCTGCAGTGACCTGCATGAACTGCTTGTCTCAATTCCATCACTCCTCTCTCTAGATTACTGCTTTGATATCTGTTCTTTCTCTTGCAACTCTGAGCATTACAAATTCATCATCTTTGCACTATTCCCCAACTACACACTCTCCATAATGGAAGACACATCATTTCCTTTATAATGAAAAAAAGGTCTGAAACAGGCAGCCCAGTGAGGTGGCAGAGTCACAGCGCCTAGAGGTATTTAAGAATAGACTGCATGTGGCACTTACTGCCATGGTCTAGTTGACAAGGTGGTGTTGGTCAACAGTTGGACTTGATGATCTCAGCGATCTTTTCCAACCTAGTTGATTCTGTGATATTCTTTTATTTTAACCATTCATGTTCACTTGCCCTTTTTTCTTCTTTTCTTTTTTTAAACACACAGCAGTAACACTCCCTGTAATTCAGGCCTATAGGCTCAGTAGTAGTTTTCTACTGACCCTTTCCTTTCTGAACTGTAAGAATTGTAAACATAGCCTTTAGCCAGTTTGGACAGCTTTTTATTGCCGACCATTTATAAGACTGGTAAGTCTGAAAATGTCCTTTCAAACACACAAATTCTTTCCTGAGAAAGGAACATCTACACTTATATTACTCCTGACAGATATTTTCCTATGAATATTATATCATCTTCAAAATTCAAGGTCTTCAAGA
Organism: Cephalopterus ornatus; assembly: GCA_013396775.1. Classification (NCBI taxonomy): domain Eukaryota; kingdom Metazoa; phylum Chordata; class Aves; order Passeriformes; family Cotingidae; genus Cephalopterus; species Cephalopterus ornatus. The sequence continues at coordinate 10,862 of VZRE01007539.1, read as the reverse complement.
AAAACCTGGATATTGTAATTCCGCTGTTTTACTTTCCATTAGAAAGTGGTTTTAATGTCTATCTTTAAACTGTCTTTCTATTATTTAACCTGCTTTTCTTATCCACTACTGACATAGCAACTATTATTCTAATCATTCTTGCAGCAGCAATTTACATATACTACACAATTGTCACGGGCTCTCTTGAGTGTTTTACTCTTTAGTCTAATTAATCCTCATTTCTTCAAACTTTTCTGGAACAGGTTTAAATGACAGGGGAAAATACAGATAGATATAGGCAGATATCTCTAAGAAAATTTGTCATATATTTTAACAAGTTGTCAGAAAGCTTCTAGTTACCCCTATTGTATTATGTCTCCACTTTGTGTCACCATTCAAAAGAACAACAAAGAAAGATTTTAGCAATGAAGTTTTGCTGGGTATGGACTCCACTACTCCAAAAGTAAGAGCCACTCTTGAGGCAATTCCTTTCAGTTACAACTGTGTGTAATAACCAGAAATTCAACTCAACTTTTCAGACCACCAACAGAAAGAATAACCAACCAGATCACAATAATCTTCCTCAGAAAAGTACCAAAAACTCTCATATAATCTTGGATTTTGATTACTCTAAGAAACAGCTATCTTCCCCTTTCTATGGGGATAAAAACCCTTGATAAAGACACTACCAACCTTCTCCAGATCCGGCTCCCTTAACGCCAGAGCAAGTTCATTGTTATCCATCACAGAGGCTGCTGCAACATCTAAAGGAGTTGATCCTCGCATAGAAGGAGAGGCTGTTAAAATAACATTCAGTTTCAACACCAATTCAATAAAACCAACAAATTCATAAGAGATGCATTAATAATAAATTACCATGCACTTGTACGAAATCTTACATTGTTATGAAATCCAAATACAATATAGACTTTCAAGCTAGAAACAACTTGTTTTACACATTCATGTTCTCATCAGATATTTTATTTTCAGATCTCATTCTTTCTAATTTTCCTGATTAACACAACTTTGTTTTGAGGAAAATGTAGTAATGATATTGTATCTAATACACTGACATGTTATCAAATCCATCAAAATAGAAAATACCTTTAAGCTTTAAAATGTAAGATTGTAAGTTATTTATTTCTTAAAAGAATGGCAGTAACTATAGCAGTAGAAAAATCTGAAGTTTTCATATTGACACTCTAAATGCATTCAATTTGGACACTTTCTCTTCAAAAAGATTTTCAGTTTATGCTTCTTTCCTATATCTTTACATTAACACATCTGTGATCATTTAAAGAAAGTTACTATGAAGACTCTTAAATAATTATATATTCTCAATTACAAGTACTAAATTAAATAAGGATAAATGTATCTCCTCTACAACACTTCAGCCTAGAAAAGGAAGGCAAACACGTCAGGAAAATTTCAAGGTTCATTTCTGGGCACCATACACCCATACTCAAGCAAATGAGTTCTTTATTTCTCCCACTGCCATAGGTCTATACTGACCAGTCTACAGAAAGAAAGTGCAGGGGTGCAAGCTTGAGCAGTGAGAGGTAACCCTAATGAAATGCTGTGAATAATTATTTATTATTCTCTTTCGCAAAAACAGGATTATATTCTGTTCCTCAAAATGCACAATCACTAACTCTCTCTGAATGTTCAGGCACATACAAAAAAGTGCATATTAAATTAGCTCAACTTAATGTCTCCCCGACTGTCAGGGAGGCTGTTTGGAGTTAGCAATACAGTAAATGAAGATATTTTTGCACTGGCAAAAGGAAAAACTTCAACACAGAGTGTAAACAGAGGGATGTAAAAAATACAGGTGGTTTTATATATAAATTAGCTGAAAGTTTTAAATTATATTTTTGGGATAGAATCTCAAAATCCCCATGATTAGTACTTACCAAGGCCAACACTGCTGTTTTCCAATAAATAGCTAAGATGATCAAACATAGCTTTTTGATTCTGCCTGCTGATGCGGCAAAAATAACATAGAAAACGACAGCAGTTTGCCACCATCTTTGGGAAAGTGATTTCCTAAGAAGCAGATAAAAACAGACTGAAGCTCAAACTCTAAGACTCGTATAAAACTTGCAAAAGGTCATTTATGTAAAAGCCTTTTAAGCTACTCATATGTTGGCATTCTATTCACTGCACCTCAGTGAAATTAATTAAGTTTCTCATTGGAATCAACAGGACTTTCTCAGCAAGTTAGTAACACCTTAAGCCTCAAAGATCAAAATGGAAGCTTGAAAAACAAGAGCTGGAGTCACCCATAAATTCTAGATTCCAACATAAAAGAAGGTGAATGCTCAGTTTTGTAGAGTAATACTTAATTGATTTTTAATTAGTTATTAAAATGATCTCCCCTTCAAAACACAGTAAGCATTTAAAGTGCTATTTGCAATTTTTTCTTTAAAGCACCTGAAATTACAACGCTAATTATATCTTCCTCTGGAATGAAAGGACTGATTCTTCTAAAAACTTAGTCAACTACTATTCTAATGGAAATCAGCTAGAGGTTATGGTCCCACTCCCTGATAGCTCAGCGCCTTATGAGATAAAGCTTTGAACAGCTATATTCTGAACTCTCTGGCTTTAACAATGAATTGCTTTACCTTGGATTCTCCTCCACCAAGTACATTAACCATCACTTCCATGACAGTCTCATGCATGCCTAAAGCTCTCATGAGATTTGGATGTTGGTAAAATACTTTATTATTCATGATGTCTCTACAGGAAAACAAAATAAAAAAAATGTTATGTACCAATAGTTTACCTATTATGTGTATTAGCAAAGCTGATTTACTTTGCAATTCTTCACCACCATGTGAGGTGAAAAATTACCACAGGGACTTTTTCACATTGCATTTCAATCTCTCTTGACTGTTTTTCTATGTACATTGTGGAAAAACCTGATCTTTATTTTCCTATATGACAGTTATTGCACTAGTTGCAACTTGATTACAGTAGAGCAGGATGTTCTTCTATTTTCATTAGACAGGCCATTTAGATCTAAAACTGTTTGCTGACAAGAACATCATCAAAATTCATATATTAGCTTAAATTTTAAATTCAATTATTCATCATATTTGACATAATATTCTATTCAGATTATTTAAGCCTTGAGACATTTTCTATTTGGCACCAAACAAAAAAAAATGGTACAGGAAAGAGAATGTATACCCAGCTATCCTCTAAGTGTCAGAGACAGAGGCTGCATAAATATTAACCTCAATTCATCAGTTACTGCTCAAAAGAACTCTTCTCTCCTATATATTTCAGCAGAATAGATTTGCATACTTAAAATGGGTCTTGAAGATAGTAATGTCAATATTTTATTGGACATTTAAAAAATGTCTGGTTTAAAAAGTAATAAATTTCTAAAACCTAAAATTAGTCTTGAAATCACATACAACCCATAAAAACCTGTGAAAGCAGTTAGGTCATGGAAGAAAAGGACTAGCAGGTCACTAGGAAAACACTGTTTGCAACTGCTCAAATTGCATTGTATGTTTTATAACAGTCCTTTTCTTATTTTTTTTTTCTCTGACCTGAAACTCCTGCACTCAGGCAAGCAAAATTTCGGCCTTTTAAAAGATGAAATGTGAAGAGAACTATTCCATTACTCTAAAAGCTATACATTCACAACTATCAGTCACACAAAGGAATGGATGTAGTATATCTGATGTAGATGACACTATCATAGTTTTTGAGAGTCAAAATGTCACCTCGAGGCTGGCCAGCAACATTGCATTACTTTGGCAAGTACATCCACTTTCAGTGTTCTGTTTAAATGTGGACTGCATTATAAAATGTCTCACTTAAGAAAAAAAAAATCATAACAGCATTCCTGAGGAAACTGAGTTTTAAAGCAGGAATGAGTAACACTTCCATTTCTCTGTTGAAAGAGAGGAATGCCACTAACATCAAAAAAACCTGGCATTTCTAAATAGGTGTTGGAGACAAGGTTAGCCAATAAAAGGTGCAAATAGCACAGCTGGGTAACGTAAAACCTAAAGAAAACTATGATACAGGCTACCAAGAAAGGTGATCGGAAGAGGCAGTGAGACTAGCTTAACAGAAAGTAGTCTTTCTTCCTTACACCAGACTTTTACATATCAGCAAAAACATCATTAATATTAATTCAGATTCAGAAAATCTTTTTAATTCACAGTAGAAAATGTTGAGGAAAAAAGTGTAAAGGAGAAGTAAAGAATGCAGAACATGAAATGAAAACCCTTCTGACATTGTTTGGGTTTTTTTCCCCAGGCACAACAATGCCAAAATCTAGTAATCGCTCACTCATTTTACACTTCATAAACTGAAGTGAAATGAAACAACTTCATTTTGTAGTAAAAAGGTAGATTTAGAAATACCAGTACTTTGTGACCCTTGACAGATGCCAGACCTTTCCTTTCACCAAAGCCTTAGCCTGACTACACTGTACCCTGCAACAAGCATGGAACATTGCTGGGACTTGCTGGCAAGCTAAGAAGTAGGCATTGTTCATAATGAAAATACAAAATTATGCATAGACATTATTTGGATATATGAGCTTTTCAGTAAGCTCAAAAAAAAGTATTTTACACAACAAAAGCTTCTTTTCTTGCATTCATGGCAATCTTTATATAATTATATCTTTGGTTCTCATTGTTCTTGCTGATGGGCATTTCTGATAGATCACAGTTGATGTTTAATCTCAACAGACACCTCTTCGAATGAGAGAAAAGAAAAAAACAATCTCTTTCCTGCTAGAGAGTATCATATTTGTTTTACTGTTTTCTCCAATTGTACTCTTTATTAGCCTATACTTCACTATTATTAATCATATAATTAGGAAAAATAAGACTGAGTGAACTACTTCATAGTTCAAACATACCATCTACACTTAGTGCAATAAAAAAGATGGCATTTCAGACATGGCTAGACACAGCTCCATTAGTTGACTGTTGCTAATGGTACGTGTCAAGAGACAATAATCAGTGCATTCACAAAAAATGGATGGTATTCTTGACAGGATTCTTCACAGTCATAGTTTTGAAAATATAGTAACAAGATAGATTTTGTAATATCACAAAATATTATATACATTTTCAATCTTTGTCAGAAGTCTTAAAGATGACAATAGCTTTTCTTCAAAAATTATACATATAATGCTGCAAAGGCTTTATCTTGCAGCTGAAGATACAATACAACGATAGCGGTGTCTGCATTTACACCCATATTCAGATTCAAAATTCATGTATAACCTTGGCCATACAGCAAATAACAACAAAAATCTGCAAATAAAGAGATGTTACACTCCAGTTATTTACCCCAATCCACGAATCATAAGTTTCTCCTCCTCCTTCCCCATTCTGACACTAAGCAAGGAACGGATTTGGCCAAGGGATGCCAGAAGATTGATTGTATCTTCCACAGACACACTATTTATGGTGTAGGTCTTTGGTAAGGCTCGAACTAAGCCACCAATACCATCATACTGGCGATGTAGCAATACAAACATGGCCCTCACTAATTCCGGGTCTTCTATCACTGATTCCTGGGCCCAGCGTACCATTGTGTCTGAAATCAATTGCTGGAGAGTAGCTGTGAAGAAAATAAATCACAAAATTACCATTAATTACTCATCTCTCAACTGCTAGTCCCTCAGAACCCAATATGCAACATGAATCGGAACGAATTAAATTCCTAAGAAGCACCTTTTTCTTGGTACTTCTTTAGCAGATTATCAAAGGGAAACAAAAATCACACAAGTAGAAATATCTCAAAACTAGAAGTCTATATTTAAAATTAAAATTCAGAAATAAAATCTGCTGACAAAAAAAATTATGAAGACATACAAGATGCTCACAAAATCACCAGATTTATTTGTACATATTGCTTTCAATATTTTTCTGTGAATTGGGGTCTGAGGACTTTACTAACATATTACTGAAGTAAGGCTGAAAAATTATACTGGTAGCATATGTAAATGCTGTACCATTTATTTACATGTCTAGGCTCTGTATCCACTCAAAGTTTCATAATGTACATAATTTAACTTACTCCTTTGCCAAAACCAAAGGTCCTTCAAAAGAAATAGACATGAAGGGACTACAATCAAATATATGATTTGAGACTGCTGATTAGAAAAATTACTCATAAACATAGTCAAGACAAAGTATTTGATAAAGACAATTGAATAACGTTCTTTTCCCCAGCTCAGGGAACTTCCATTCAGGTTTGCAAGACTTTGTAAGGTCAACTGAGGATTCTCTAGAGATATTCCACCTTCAGTACTTACCTAAGTCATCAACTGATGTCAAGCAAATGACAGGAAAAGTTTACAAGAAAGAGTTTAAATACCCTGATGCTGAAGAACGTGTCTGATGCAGACCAAACATCAAAAAATATTTTCAAATTCACAGTCTAAGTGTTAAGATAGTAACATGATTTTGGAGTAAACCAAACCTGCAATTCCAGGTTACTTCAAACAAACAAAAAGCAAAAGTATTTACAGAAAGATACTGAAGGAATAGGAGCTTACAGTAAAAGAGAATGTTTAACACAAAGAATTTGTGCTAACATGTGCTAATACAAGGGAAAGGGGAAAAAAGAATAGTAGTAATGTATTTCATTGTTAATGTCCAAGCACTATACTATAGGTGTTTCTATTGAAACAGAGCTTAGCAATTTTAATAATAAATAAAAAAAAGTCTTTAAAATAAGGAAAAACATTAAATGTGTCTGGGCTGATATTTCAGAAGGACTGAAATAATTAGGAATAAAAATGGACACAATGGTAAGTTTGGGGGGTTTATTGGGGGGAGGTTGTTTGTTTGGTTTGGTTTTTTGGTATTTTGGGTGAAGAATCCCAGGAATAGGCTCTCATTTGGTTCCTATTTTGCTAGCTACAACACTGCATTTCACCTACCTTTGGGCCTATTTGATTAATATAATACTGTCTTTCTACTGACAGGAGAGAGAGAATAAGATTTTTTGTAGCTTTAAGCTTACTACAAGAAAAAAAACGATTCATCACCACATTCTGGACAGACCTAGCCTCTAATTATCACTGCCTCATAACTGAAATAACAGCTATAAACTTCAAAGCTAGAAGGCAAAAATATTTCTACTTAAAGAACATTAAGCTAACACTAATAACTGGCAGCTAAGAAGCCACCTAATTAAAGTACCAAGGGGAAACCTTCCCATCCAGTAACTTTAGGAACTTACATTTACCAACCAGGGTGAAAGGCCAATCTCCCTAGGAATTCTATGTTTTCAGTGATGAAAATCAATTTTTTTTATGAAAGTCTGAACACCTAAACTGTGTGTCCAAAAATTCATTCCTGCTCGTAGGGTAGCAACATAAAAAATTAGGACATTAGAAAGTGCTACCTACCACAATTTAAGGAAAAAAAAATTTAAAATAAAAGCAACACTGACAAGAAATAAAAAAAGAAATTAAATAGTTAGTTGGCACCAAGTGCAGAACTAGGATGTCACTGGCAACACCTCTTATCAAGAGGCAAAGGCAGAAAGTAGTCAAAAAAATGGCAGAACAACAGTGATAGCAAATCTTGAATTTTAGGTTGGGTGGAGAGGCTTCTGCTAATTACAGTCTAATTGCACACTTTTTTTCATACAGTAATCTTCATGCAAATACTAATTTGAAGCTGCTGCAACTTATTTTATGAGGAAGTTCTAATAAATCAAGACCTTGCTAGAAATATTAAGTCTGCACTAATCTTCCAAAAACCAAGATAAGACACATTCTGAAAAATTTATGACTTGACAAAGGTAAAGGGCAAAAATGCCAGTAGAAGAAATTTTTGGCTACATCCACAAATCTGCCTATCATAAAAATTCCATCTGTCCTTGTTTCGAGTCAGAACTACATATTTTAAGGTTCAAAGATGTCTCAATAAAAATTTTCCTTGTTTTGCCTGAAAATATATGAAGAACTTTCTCTTCTATTTCCTTTTCCTTTTGGAATTAAGATACGATAAACTGATTTAATTTTGCTTACAGGATGTCTTAGCATCATCATCAACTGGCTTCTCTGCTTGCTTCTTCTTCAGATATGTAACTTTTTCCATGAGGTACAGGAGGCGGCCCCTAATGGTTAAATCATTGTTGCCATCCAAGGTTCCGTCTTCATCTAGTTCAATTCCTGAAATAAAAAATATACACTAAATAGTAAAAGAATAAAATTAAGCGAGTTACAGACATTTTTTGTACATTGCATGCACAAATATAATTAAACTGAACTATGTTGTTCTGCTCTGTTAGAGCTCTAGAAGAGTTTTATATGGGATATGCTTAACCAGGCCTTAGGAACAAGTACAGAACAGGCATACGTGCAAGGCAGGAAACTGTAGATAAGGATCATGTAATCTTAGTAACTTAGTGTAGAAATTGTACACTGTGTTACACAAGACAGAAAATAAACATATTTCCCACAGTATGCATTTTTCCATGCTAACGCTGATGCCTGTGTTTTAGAAATACGTAGCTCAGAAACATGGATATTATCCCTACTGACACAGCATGGTATAAATAATACTACTGTCAGGATGCTCAAAGTTTTGCAAGGACAAATGCAAAGTTTTGCATCCTCATGTGACAATACAGGCTGGACATGAACTGGTTAGAAAAGCATGTTGGCAAAAAAAACTTTGAGAGTCCTCTTAGCAAGCTAGACACCAGTCAGCAGTTGCACTCTAACAGCAAGGGGAGTTAAAAATATCCTGTAGTAGTAGAAACGTAATCACTAGCTCAATTAATTGATTATTCCCCAGCAGCACTCGGCACTCGTGATATGGCATCTGGAATACTAAATCCAGTTTTGGGTTACCAAATACAAGAAAAATATTTAAAGCTGGAAAGCATCAAACAGTGACCTGTCAAGATGATTGGTGTCCTGACTATAAGGAAAGGGTGAAGGAACTGGGTTTATCAACTTGTAGAACAGAAGCTAGATTTGACTGAAAGCTAATTTTTTTTTATTTGATAGTATTTATAACTGATACAGTCTAATCTAAAGACTATTCAGTTGGTGTTTCTTATGTAAAATTATTTATAAAAATTGCTTCTAAAGCTAATATAATTAAAAAAATAAAAGCAAGGCTTACCACAGTGTGTCATTAGGTCTTCATGGAAATCCAAGAGTTGATCCCGAATTTCTTCAGGGCAAGGACAATCATTTTTATCATCTTTAAAGTTCAGCAGCATGTTAATCTTAAAGAATACAAAAGAAAGACAGATTACGCTGTCAGATAAAACAGAACTCTGCCACACATAGAGCACAACAAAAAATAAATTGTCCACTGTGAGCTGTACCTGCTCCTGAGGTGGGGATCGAAATTCTTTTGTTTTTCTAGCTGTCAGGGCAGCAGACATGTTCAAGGCCTGCATCACTTCATTGTACCGGAAGCGTTGATTCTCTTGAAGCTTGGCAACAAAATCGTCTGAAAATGCTACAATGGCTTCTATCCGGTGTCGTACTTGGCAATCACACAGGTACTGGAGTAGATGACACATCTGAGAAAACAGTATAGAGAGACGAGCTGGCAAGCTAAGAAATATCTTTTGCGTATTATGCAAGTAAAGATGGATTTCTTACAGCAGCAGCTACTCCCAAATAAAGCATCTGAAATATTTAATGCTGTCATTTACTACACGTAAAGTAATATCACACCAGGAATATCTGGCATCTGCAAGAGATTAATGTCTCCCAGACATAACAAAAGTGGATTTACCCCTTTCTTCTAGGGAATTTCTTTTTTGTTTGGATCCATAAAAATGAAGAATTCCCTATTAATGGCATCGAGAAAGTAATTATTTTTAATGAAGCAACAGTTGCTTGATCTACAGTGAACAAGTTCATATCATCAGAAAGATACTGAATCTTCTTGTTTCCTGTAAAGAAATTACCTCTTTATTTAAGTAACATCAAAATGCTTTATTCCTTGAAAGACAGATTAGCAAATGAAGAAAACAGGATCTGTAAAGAAACAGGAACAACCACTATCGCAACAGCATTGTTACCTGTAATTTAACTGGTTCTGGAAGTTTCATCTGAAGGAGTCCTTCCTTTGGTATTTGCTCCCCTCTGGTTTCTTCCTCTCCTTCTTCTGACTTGAACTCATCTGAACCCAGCTCCTTCTCCGAGAAAACAATTTCATCCTCCTGGCTCATTGCTTCTTTGAAAACCCGGGGCTCAATCAACTGCAAGATGTGTTTCAGATCCTCATTGTGGAAGATTCCCATAATTAGGAGGGTATAAAAGAGCTTGATGAGAGGGACAAACAGAAATTCTGTAGAACCTCCAACTGGATCTCTGACATGGAGGCTTCCCTCCTGAACAGCTTCAGTCAGCATCTCTATGGTTTTGGCCTTCAAAATTTCCAAAGGGAATTCAGGACTGAACTGAAAGCATTCACTGCTAATGCTTACAAAACTTGGAGAGGAGAACTGCATTCTTGGCCTTAATGAAGTGCTAAGTCCTATACCAGGGAGGCCGTGTTTTTTGTTTTCATCAGGAAACAAAGTAATACTCTTGGTCTCATCTGTCATTGGAACTATAAATTCATTATTCATCATTAACCTGGCAGTTGCATAGGTATTGAGATGGATGTCAATGAGTAAATCATAATATCCTGCACGTAATAAACCTGGCATGTATTTATTCTCAATAGCATAGAGGAGCTGAGATTCATCCACATGGCTGCACAGGGCATGGGCCACTCGGTTGTTGCCTAAAGCACAAACAGCTGAATATAATCGGAGGGTATGGTAGTGAAATTTCAGCAATTCTTCTTGTTCTGTCAGCTCTAAAATATCAATTGTTCTGCAGAGAAAAAAAGAAAAAACAAACAAACAAA